>BPTQ01000004.1:107076823-107384986 GCA_019973895.1 Chrysanthemum seticuspe
TGCTTGTGGTAAAACTGCCTTTGGTGCTAAAGGTTGTCCAGCAACTTGAATGGGTTCTTGAGGAACTTCATTCCCATTCACAATTACATTCCACAGAGCATGGTCTGTAATGGCAATATACTGCCTCATCTTCATGCACCAGAGATCATATTATCCCTTCTTGATAATTGGAATTCTGAGTGAGGTGATTGAGGGTTGTGGAACAGCTTCAGTCGACATCTTGAAAATTGTAGGGTTTCTTCCTAGTCAGAGTTTCCACACAAGCTCTGATACCACTTGTTGGATCGATATACTTTAATCAAACTAACTTAACTAGCTTGTTAAGGTTTAATAACCTCGGATAAATCCTAAGTTATTAACAAAGAAACACTGAGCAATCTTTATTAAGTACGCGGAATTTACTTAACAAAGCTAAGAAGAATAACTTTATTATTAACTCTAAATCTGCTTATTATGCAGATACTCTAATACAACTCTAAGATAATCGAACTTTTCTCTAAACTCTAAATCGTAAACTCTAAAACTCTTTTTCTGAAATCGTACATCTAATGCCAATCTAGGAGTCCTTTTATAGGCTCAAGGATATCCTAGTCGGTTTACAATTGATAACCTTGTACGACAAGTAATCTAAACATGGAATACAATACTTTCCATAAACGAATATAACAATTTGATTGTTCTAGCAGTACTTTGACTTAACCTTGCAGTACTTTGACTTTGTCTTTAGCAGTACTTTGACTCTTTGACTTCTTCCAGTATTTTGCAGCTTACAGTACTTTCATATCTTCAATACTTTGATATCTTCAGCACTTTCATATCCCAACATAAAACAACGACCCGGTTTATTCTTAAGAAAAGAGATGTCGTACCTTCACCTACACAAGTGCAAACTGGAATGGACACTGATGAGGCAGAAAGACCAGTTGAATCTCCCGCGTCCAGTGATGCACAAGAAGATAATCAGGAGACTCCTTTTACCACAGAGACCCCAGTTTTTAAGTCAACAAGTGAGAAAAATGATTCACTGGAGAACGTTGAGCCTGGATCTGAAACACTCAAGCATCTTGAAGAAACGACCGTATCTACTGGATCACTTTCCTCACTCAAAAATCTTGATACTGACCCTACATACGGGGACCAATTCTTGAAAGACGGTCCCTCTGACATCGAATCAGATAAGCAAACGAATGAAAAAGAAGAAGTTCAGTCCATGTTCTCTGTCACTATACATCAAGATACTTCTTCGATTCCTCCGATGTCTGCACCAAAGGTCTCCACTGCTGTGTCATCCCCAGCAATCACACCAACACTCGAACCTGTTATTACAACTGCACTTCCACATCCCAATCCCACTAATGAGTTAATACAAGCTGTCTCGATCAGTGATCCTGTCACCCCTCCTGTCTCACCACCTCGTGCATCACCAACTCCTTCTAGAACAACAGAGGAATTGCTTGAAGAGGCCACGTCACGCATTACAACAATTGAGAAGCACTTTCCTATTGCTGTCAACAACCTTGATAGTCGTATCAAGAAACTGGAGAATCTAAATCTCAATGAAATCGTAACAGATGCAATTGAAGCAGATATTAAAGATGCGGTTGAATGGGCAATGAAGGCTCCCTTGCTACAACGATTCAAAGATCTGCCAATCTCTGACATGAGATCAGTTCTCTCTGAGAAAATGTATGAGGAAGGTGAGTACAAGCACAGTACACACAAGAAGTTATATGAGGCACTCGATGAATCTATGAAGTATGATGATTATGAGCGGTTTGTTGCTGATAATCATGAAAAGAAGTCAAAGAAGAAAAGAATATCTGCTCCAATGGACTCAAAAGATATGTCAGGAGGTCCCAAGCCACCACCACCACCTCCTACAGGAGGTGCTGGCACATCTGGAGTTGGGGGATCCTCAGGAACAACCAGTTCTCACAATGTAAGCCCACCATCACCACCTCCAACCACTCAGAAACAAACAAGTACCTCAAGTGGTCAAAAACATCATAATATGTCTACCGAAAGAACCACTGTCAATTACCGGTTTACACCAACCATCCCTACTATTCCAGAAGAGCAAATGATGAATGAAGAATCTTTTGTTGCTCAAGAATCTGACTCTGAAGATGATGATGCTTCTACCAAGCACATCCCAAAAATTACGGAAGATGAAGATTGGTTGGATGCCTATATTGAAGGAAGACGAATCAAAACGGCTAGAACTACACCTTCAAAGGATGTTACTCAAAGTTGGCTTACTCAAGATAAACCTCAAACTCCTGAGCCTTCATGGTCTATTCCCGAGTCTGATTCAACTAATCCAGCAAACAATTGGGCTTCAAATATCATTTCCAACTATGAAGCTCCGGCAGAAGACTCTCTTCTTCACTTCACAGGGGATATGGGGAGCTTTATAAAGTGGTTCTGTGAGAAGAAGGAAATCACATCTATCACCCCTAAAGATCTTGAAGGTCCAGCTTATGAAATAGTTAAAGTCTTCCACTCGGATGCTAATCAGCTTCAATATCAAATGGAGGAATGCTATAGAATGTTGAATGATCAAGTTGGTGAACAGATCAATAGGTTTGATGTGAACAACCCTCTTCCTCTCGGCGGTGAACCTGGATTTATGACTATTCAGGCAGAATTCTTCTTTAACCATGATCTGGACTATCTCTGTGGACATTCTTCTGAAAGAAGACCTGCTCTATCAATTTCTAAGATGAAGGCAGCTACCTACAATGATAAAGGTCTCGAACAGTTGGTTCCAAATCAATTCTGGGCAGACAAAGAGCACCAATACGACATTGCCGCTTCATATGGGATCTCTCATTGGTGGTTCAAGAAGAAGGAATTCTACATTGAAAGACATAGTGCCGAGAAGAGACGTAGAGCTGTTCGTTCAGAACTGTGTATTCTTAGTGTTATTGGTGTAGAGATCTTCCCTATCTACGGGTATGATTACCTGAAGAAGATTGTTCTTCGAAGAGCTGACTTGAAAGAGCACATCATAGAAGAGAATGAATTCAAACATCTGATGCCAAATGACTTTGAAGATCTCTATCTTTTGAACCTCCAAGGTCACCTCGATCATCTTCCTTCTCGTGAGAAGAAGGCTCTCTCGGCTGCTGTCAATCTCTGGATCAGAGGCTTGGTCATTCGACTAAGAGTTGGAGACTTTCAATTGGGAATAGAAAGTTACCAGACTCGAGTCAATCTTACAAGACCAAAATGGGAAGCCAATGGACATGAATACCGCCACGAATATATAGTGATTGACAACCCCAGAGCAGTCATCTTCACTGACAGATACGGGTCAAGGATGTTAATGAGATTGCGTGAGTTATACAAATTCAGTGATGGCACACTTAGGATGGTTGAAGAAGAGTTAAACTCCAGGGTGAAAGACATCAAAATTAATATGAAGCCGGGGAACAAAACGAAATTCTGGTCTGATGAGGATGTGAAGAGGTGTGAAGGGTTTATTGCTGCAATCAAACGAAGATTGAAGACTAGAATGATCTATCGCAACCTTGAAAGCTTTGTGGGTGGAAGACTTCGTGCCGGTCATTACAAACTACTTCAAAGGACTGAGTGAAGACATCTTCCGAATGTAGTTTATGTTTTGTATTGCTTACAATTGTGTAATATGTGTAACTATGTGGTGTACAAACTATGAATAACTATAATGCATGTAATAGTGGTAGGATATGTTCTGTGGATTCCCTTTTTGTCTATAAAGGGAACTTCAGTGTCGTCCACTTCTGATCATATAAAATTGGACACATTTTTCTCCAACAAACGTTTTGTCTCATACATATTTAAATCACTTGAGATCCAAAATCTCAAAGGATTTGAAATTTTTGATCGGGGGAGAAAATGTGATATAAATATGAAAGATGCGATAAGATGACCATTTTAAGTGCATACGGCTCTCTAATATGTGCTAAACAATTTTTGAATCTCGAAGCATATATTAAGGGGGAGCTTTTCAAAAAACTAATTCAAACCTTCAGGGTACAAAGTTTTCCATGCTTTTATATAAGGTACCTAGATTGTGTGTTAAATGGTTTCTAAATGTTTGGTGATTATGGCTGTACTTCAAAGTACTTTCCCCTAGTATGTGCAAAAAATTCTTTTCAAACCTTGATGCACATATTGAGGGGGAGCAAAATTGTGAAAACCTCATCCTTCCCGAAAATGCTTTATCTACTTGATTCGATTAGGGAAGTGATGTTGATATCTTTTAGAAAATGATAATCAAAGAAGTTAATTCTTCCTCTTGCCTCCATGTGCAAAACGATTTCAAACATTTGATGCACATGTTGAGGGGGAGCACTTGTTCTAAAAATATCAACAGTACATGTACAAAATGTTTTGATAATATATCACTAGTATCTGGACTGATTTTCAAATGGTTTTCAATTGGTTCCAAATGGCAGATGAACAATACCGAATAGACCGACCTACTTTACGTTATGTACGGTGATATAAGGATGATAAGGTTAGGTATGTGTTCCCATGATCCGCCAGAACCGGAGGGATCTACCCAGGAACTATCCACTGGTTAGTGTAGAGTTCTTAGGTATGATGATAAAAGGAGAAAAATGAGATATGGGAAGAGTGCGGACTGAGATAGAGCTAGTACTGGAACAAACCCAACAAAGTTCTAGCTATGAAGTCTCGGTAAGCACTGAAGGGGTTGAAGAATTAAAAAGAATTGAATGAGAAAAGGGTGAAAACAAATAGCCCTCCATTTATTCAACCTTAGGGCAGAAACCGGGTTCAATTCATATGCTACTGATGGTAACATCGATATTGAAGACAAGACGTCATGGACCCAGTGACGCACTGCACTTCAAACTTTCCAAACCACTCAAGTTCCTCTTAAAAGGACTTGTTTCATTCTCACGGGGAACCGACATTATCTATCGACTTTCTCTTAGAGATTGTTGATATTGAAGAAGGAGACCCTTTCCCTAGTCTCCGGCACAGGATCCAAATATGCACAAATTGAGTCTAGAGCCACGAGATCATCAATAAATCTCATTAGGACACTTTCAATGAAGACTCTCTGTTTCACACAATGTGGAAAAAGAGATTATATCTTGAGTCCTACGCATTATCCTTGTGGTATTGCCAGAACATCTGAGTGATGTGTTAACATATTCACAGTGAAGATGTAAAACCTTCTGGAGCCAACATCAAACAAGCTCCTGGTAGGTGGCATGTGAGATCTTTTATATAGATCAACCATGTGACAACTGAACAGAAACAATGGAGAGATTCAATCTTTTGAATCAAACCTGGTTCAGGTTATGGATTGACGGATACCTTTGAAAAACCGGTCTTTGTGCTTAAAAACTCTTTTCTTTAGCACATTGACCGTGTTCGAATATTTCAAATCAAAAGGTGTTTTATGATTGATAATTGATTTTCATTAAAACCTTCGTTGTATTGCAAAAACAATTTCTATTGAGCAATACACGATTGTTTTTCAAATCACTTTTCATCAATCAGTGGACTTAAATTCGCTGGTTCACTCACTCCGTGTTGTCTTCTTTGAGATGTTCCGGTTTGAGAACAGCTAGAGCAGCTGCGAAACCCTGTCAAGGAAATTCTTCGGAATTATACCTGATCACAGGCAGTACTTGTACTGATCAACGGGGAACCGTGGGCCGTGTACCTCAATTCAACGAAAGTGATCAAAGACACTTTTGTGTGCTTTATTGCTAACTGTTTTATGCAGGTACATCCTACGTTTGCAGCTGATCAGAATGAAGCGGTCAATCCATAGCCGCATGCTCACACTACACATTCATCTCAAAAGAAATCATGATAAGTGCATCAATGACTCTGATATTTTCACTCCATGCTTCTACTACGCTGCTGCCAATATCATGATTTATCGAAAGCTTCCGCTACTCTGATAAGAAGATATCATGATCCAGAATGTGAGCATGTCGGTCCGAATGTCACAACATCACATAATATCAACACCACAAAGGAAGTGTCAGAGATTTAATATGGCTGATGATCTTAAAGCTGGCTCAAAACTCATTATCATGTGGATCAGCTCCATAACCTCCACGAAATATGCATTGAAGATGAACATTGATGTATTCACCACAGAATCACAGAATATGAATCCTTTAATGAAGCAATGTCTACGAGCTCAAGAACAAAGTCAAGAATAGAATGCTATAATTCAAAATGCACAACATGAGGTGACCTCCCTTAGGGGGAGATTGTTAGGAATCAGAAATTCCATGTATTGAAAAGTCGGTCACCCCAATTTTACATTGCATAAGTTAGCTCGTAGACTTGTCGTTATTTACATTACTTAGCAGGTTATTAGTTAGTTTATAGCATAGATTAGTTTAGTGTAACACCGTGGAGGAAGGACAGGTCTTTACCCATTGTATACCTGATCCACAGGCCGTCAGGAGGTCGTTTATTTTGTAACCTATAAATACCCTCTACCTTGCAAGGTAGAGGGTTGAATGTTCATTTGGAATCTAACCTTCCTTGAGTTTTCTCTTACTAGAACATTTCCCTTTCTCTCTCTAAAAACTTATATACTCTACTATTGATTATGGTTTTAATGTGTATATGAAATCCAATATACTACATGTAGGTTTACCTAGACTTAAGTATGAAAAGGATCATCTTTGTTCATCATGCCAATTGGGAAAAAGCAAGAAGTATGCCCATAAACCCAAACCTACTAACTCTGTCACAGAAGTTCTTCATACAATTCACATGGACTTATGTGGACCCATGAGAGTGCAGAATATCTTTGGGAAGAAATATGTGTTAGTTGTGGTTGATGATTTCTCTAGATTCACCTGGGTAAAGTTCTTAAAGACAAAGGATGAAACTCCAGATATCATCATCAAACTCATTAAACAGCTGCAGGTTCGTCTTAACAAAACGGTCAGAATCATCCGAACAGACAATGGAACTGAGTTTGTTAACAAACAACTTAGTGAGTTTTATGAAAGTATTGGAATCAGTCATCAAAGAAGTGTTCCTCGAACTCCTCAACAGAACGGTGTAGTTGAAAGACGAAATCGAACTCTTGTGGAAGCCGCAAGGACAATGCTGATTTACTCAAAAGTTCCAATATTTCTCTGGGGTGAAGCCATCGCCACTGCATGCTACACCCAAAATCGATCCCTGATTCACACTGCTCATGGAAAAACTCCATATGAACTTGTCCATAACAGAAAACCTAATCTTTCATTCCTTCGTGTGTTCGGTGCATTGTGTTATCCTACTAATGAGGGCCAAGATTTAGGCAAACTTAGAGCTAAAGCAGACATTGGAGTATTTGTAGGTTATGCACCAAACAGAAAAGGATACCGAATCTACAACAAGAGAACCTGAAATATCATGGAAACAATTCACGTCACGTTTGATGAGCTGACCGGTCAAATGGCTCCTGGACAATCCAGTTCAGGACCCTCTCTTCAAAACAGTCCCATTGGTTCATCCCTTGTACCAAATTCTTCTCCAGCAACTCCATATGTACCTCCATCTGAAGATGATTTAAAGAAATTGTTTGATCCTATGTTTGATGAACTCTATGAGCCAAGTGTTATTGAACTGTCAATTCCCACAACAGAGGCTGCTCATATCCCTGAGAATGAAGTCAATCCTACAGTCTCAATATCATTAAGTCAAGAAGCGCTTGCTGCTGATCACTCAGTCTCATCAACAAATCATCAATCTTCGAATGTACATCATGGAACTGTTTCTGGCATCAATGATGAAGTTAATCCCTTTGCTACTCCTGAAGATGCTCCATTTGAAAACATATTTTCTCCTGAATCATCATCAGAACCATCTTCTTCAGGAGACATCGACTCTGCTACCTCAGTCCCTCAACAACTGCCACATGAACACCTTAGAAAATGGACTCACGATCATCCATTAGACAACATCATTGGAAATCCCTCTCGTCCTGTATCAACACGGAAACAACTTGCAACCGATGCCTTATGGTGCTTCTTCAACTCCGTACTCTCTAAGATCGAACCAAAAGATGTTAAAACCGGCGTGAATGAAGATAGCTGGTTCAATGCCATGCAAGAAGAAATTCATGAGTTTGATCGACTTGATGTATGGGAGTTAGTACCTGCTCCAGATTGTGCTATGATTATTGCACTAAAATGGATCTTCAAACTGAAACTTGATGAGCATGGTGATGTGTTGAAGAACAAGGCTCGATTATTTGCTAAAGGATATCGTTAAGAGGAGGGTATTGACTTTGAAGAATCTTTTGCTCCTGTTGCTCGAATCGAGGCAATCAGAATCTTTTTGGCTAATGCTGCTAGTAAAAACATGGTAGTCTATCAGATGGATGTAAAGACGGCATTTCTGAACGGAGATCTTAAAGAAGTCGTCTACGTCAGCCAACCGGAAGGATTTGTGAATCAAGAGCATCCTACTCACGTTTATCGTTTGAAGAAGGCTCTTTACGGTTTAAAGCAAGCTCCAAGGGCATGGTATGATACGCTATCAAAGTTTCTTCTATCTACCGGTTTCAGCAAAGGAGCAGTTGATCCTACATTGTTCACCAGAAAGTCAGGCAAACATTCAATTCACGTTCAAATTTATGTTGATGATATCATCTTTGCCTGGACTGACCCCAATGAGTGTGACCATTTTTCAAATGAAATGGGTTCAAAATTTCAAATGTCGATGATGGGACAAATGTCATTTTTCTTGGGATTACAAATTTCACAAAGTCCCGGAGGCATTTTCATAAATCAATCTAAATATGCAAATGAGATCTTAAAGAAATTTGGATTCGATTCTAGTGACCCTGTTGACACTCCCATGATTGAACGAACTAAACTAGATGAGGACCACTCAGGGATCATGGTAGACCAAACGAAATATCGTAGTATGATTGGATCCCTGATGTACCTCACAGCTAGTAGACCAGACATCTTGTTCGCTGTTTGCATGTGTGCTAGATACCAGGCTAAGCCTACTAAAAAGCACCTTGAAGCAGTTAAACGGGTCTTTCGGTATCTCTAAGGAACCATCAATATGGGACTTTGGTACCCGAATGACTTCGGTATGTCACTAACAGCATATGCAGATGCTGATCATGCAGGATGTCAAGATACTCGTCGAAGTACGTCTGGAGGTGCTAAGTTTTTGGGTGATAAGCTTGTGAGCTGGTCTTCAAAGAAGCAAATGAGTACTTCTATTTCCTCTACAGACGCTGAATACATAGCCATGTCATCTTGTTGTGCTCAAATCCTATGGATGAGATCTCAATTAACTGACTATGGCTTTGTATTCAACAAAATCCCTCTGTACTGTGATAACAAAAGTGCTATTGCTCTCTCATGCAACAACGTTCAACACTCAAGAGCAAAGCATATCGAAATTCGACATCATTTCATCAGGGAACAAGTGGAAAAAGGTGTGGTGGATGATGAGTGTCTAAATACTCATCATTTTTGTACCGTTTAAACTGCAAAAACATCTGAAAACACTCAGAAATGCATCAAAATGATGAAAATATCACAAATAAGTGTTTTATGTGTTTTAAATGCAAAAATACCAAAATCAGGTGAAAAACGTATCAAGTTTGCATAATTGGCAGTTTTAGTCCCCCAAGTTACAAAAGTTGTCAAATATAGTCCCTAGTCATTCCAAAACTTATAAAAATTCATAAAAGGTCCTTGGGATTCACAAGTTGTAAGAAATTGTCCTTTGAAGTTTAAAAATCACAATTTACAACTTTGGTCCCTCAATTTTACAAAAGTGTCAAAATCAGTCCCTGGGTGTTTAAAAATGGAAATTATTCAAACTACACCCTTGTATTATTCAAATGTGGCATATTTGGTCCTTATATGATAAGTTTGGAGAAAATTACAAGTTTGGTCCCTGGAGTTTGAAAATTGTCAAAAATAGTCCTTGGGTTTATAAAAATGGAAAATAATCAAAATTAGTCCTTGTACTATTCATATTTGGCAGGAATGGACCTTGTGATAACTTTGGAATAATGGCAGTTTCAGTCCTTGAAGTTTGCAGAAATTACAACTTTGGTCCTTGTGTGTTATATAGCTACAAAACCAAACCGGACCCTCTTTTTATTATCAAGCCCAAATCCATATCCTGGCCCAATATCCAAACCAACCCAGCCACGTTTTAAAAATAGAATACCGCCATACACTGTTCACCTTCCTCTCCCACAACTGCAAACCAAAACCAGGGGTGGTTTTCACTACCTTTCCACCTCACCACCACCTTTCCACCTCTCTACCGACTCCCCTAACACCTCCACATCCCACCAAAATTCATTAAATGCTAAAAACCTGCTTTAAGACTTTTCCCGCCAAAATTCCACATGGACGGTTTTGATGAATTTGAATGATCCAAGGGATGAAACAAAGTGGGAAATGATCAGAGGTCGACAAGGAACTAAAAGAAATCATTATAAAGAAAGAAAGAAGCAGTGTGGAAGGTAGTGTAGAGTAGTTTAGCTTTTTACATGTCGTATGTAGTGTAACTTAAATTCCAGTGTATTTTTCAGCTTCCTAGTTGTATTGTTAAAGTTTTTAATGTAATCTAATCATATTCCAAGTATTAATTTCAGTTAAAAAGTTTGATTTCATTTTTGGCAATTTTGAGTGAATTTGACAAATCCACTTAATACTGTCAATTGTTGTAGTTTCATGTTTCTTCAAGCTCATATTAGCTTATTACTAAGTTTTTATAAGCTCGGTATCATTAAAAACTAGTTTTAGTCAATAATCAAAAAAAAATCACAAAAAAATCTAGAAAATACTTGAAAAATAAAAATATGTCTAAATCAGTTTCAAAGCTTCATTAAGCTTTATTTCCTGTTTGATTAAGCTTACATAAGCTCAATATAGCTTATTGTGGGTTTAGTTTGGTTACATACTCAGTTCTACTCTAAAATCAATTCCAGTCAACAAAAGTCAACTGCTGAAGCTGATTTGGGTTTAAACATGAAATTGGTTGATGCAGAGCTGGATTTGGGTTGGATTTGATTAGAATAGTGGTAGTTTGGTTATGGTATAAGTTGCAAATAAGCTGGATCACTTGTGAGTTTTTATCTTATTTCCATTTCTAATTTAGTTTGCATAATCTGCTTGTGTTTGAATCTGTGGTTAGGATTAGCTTTTATCTGTTAATTAAGTTGTTATTAGGTTAGCTTGATTCAGTGCAAAGCATTAGAGTAGGATAGTTCATTAGTAAGGTGAGTTAAATTTGCAAATTAGTGTCTTAAGGAGTGTTTGGATCTGTCTCTTAATCACAGTTAGAGGTTTAGTTTATTGTTATGATCAGTCAGCATAGTCCCATTCAGGTTTATTTAGTTCATTTCAGTCTTAGGATTGCATCTCTAATCACTCTAAGTCAAAATTTTAAGTTTCCTGCTCTCATGTTCATATCAGAGTGATATAGGAGATCATATTGTGCATTTAGGTTAGGAATTATATAATTTAGCTCTATTTAGTTTCATCTCATCATAAAACATCACAATGATCCAGTTTTAGCAGATTAAAACTCACAAAAGTCAAAGATCTCAAAACTGTCAAAAGTCAAAAAAGTTGCATAATCTAGTTTTCACAGAACTTTGTGTGATCTTCATGAGCTCATTTCTACATAAAAATCTTTGAAACTTGGACATTTTCTAGCTCAGTTGGTCAAAAAGAGGAAACATATCTTTACAAAAAATTTTCAAGCTTTTTAAAGGTTCAAATCAGCTGTTGAATAAGCACTTATGTGCCCTGTGTCACACATCATGTTTTTCAGCCATCTTGTCAATCTCTTCACAAGCTCATAAGAGCTTGTGAGGAGCTGAAACTTGGTCTAAGTGTAGTCTGGTTAGTGAACTAAAGATCTCCATTTCTGGTTTCCATTTTGATTCTCTCTAGAAGCTTGTGCTTAAGCTTAAACATAGGGGATTAAGGCCTGTTTGGCTCAAGTGGATAATTAGCTTAGATCTTATAATGCTGCTTATCTGAAGTTAGGAATAGTTGAAATTAGTTGCTTTTAGGTACTTTTAGCTTAATCTAGCTTCTGTATTGATTTGGTACCCTCTAGTAATCTTTAGCTTATTTTATCTAGCTTATTTATAAGTCAAGTACACTACAGCTTCTAATTTTCACACATAATCCCTAGTTTTTATATTTTTAATAAACTTAGAATAATATTTTAGAATTTTCCTGAGTTTTTCATAATTTTCTGGTACTGTTTGCTATTTTTCTTATTTTAAATCAGTTTTTAAGACTTTTTAATTAGCTTTTATTACAAATAAATCAGAAAAAGTTTAAAAAAAATATGTTTTCAATTTTCCTAGATTAAGATAAATATAAAAAGCCAAAAAAATATTTTTCCATAATTTTCTTAGTTTAAATAGTATTTTATATCATTTTAATTAGTTTTTGTTAGGAATTAGAAAATTCCAGTGTTGAAAGAGTCGGTCACCCCAACTATTATCTAGCATAAGTTAGCTCGTAGATTGGTCATTAGTTACGGTTTATGTAGTTAGTTAGTAGCGTAAAATAGTATAGTGCAACACCGTGGAAGAAGGTCGGGTCTTTACCCACTGTATCCCTGATCCACAGGCCGTCAGGAGGTCGTTTAGTTTGTAACCTATAAATACCCTCTACCTTGCAAGGTAGAGGGTTGGATGTTCTTTGGCAATCTAATATTCCACAAGTTTCTCTCACTAGAATGTCCCACTCTTTCTCTCTCTAAAACCATCTATGTGCTCATTGTGTTAATGTTATGATGTGCATGTGAAAGTTAATTTCTAACAATTGGTATCAAGAGCCAAGGTTAGATCATATCTTGCACATCTTTGGATTTATAGTGGTTTTTAGGTGGTTTTTGAGTTTGAAAAAGTTTAGTGGTTTTTGCATCATTTGGTTGATTTCTTGTGTTAAAGTTTGAATTTTGTTGGTACTTTTATGTTTAGAATCATCAAAAGTGTTTAGGTTTTCATTTGGTAAGCTTGAATCATCTTGGTTGGGTTGTTTTTTGATTGAAAAGTGAAGTTTATTTGGTTTTTTCAAGCTAGCGACTTAGCTCTCGGAATAGTTTCTTGGTAGCGACTTGATTCACAGTTTTGTAGCGACTTACAGAGTTAAAGCTAGCGAGTTAGATCTAGCGAGTTAAAGTACAAGTAGTGGACTCTCCACTACGGATAGCGACTTGTGGTAGCGACTTGGTCTGTAGCGAGTTGCTCTTTAGCGACTTGCATTGTTGGCGACTTGAGTAGCGAATTACTGCTGAATTTTTGCTAGCGACTTGAGCATTAGCGAGTTACCACCTAGCGACTTACATCTGGCTAGCGAATTGGAAAGCTAGCGACTTAGTGTGGTGGCGAATTAGTGTTGGCGACTTGGTGTAGTACTTTCTAGCGACTTGGGATTAGTACTATTTAGTTGGTAGGGAATTGATTCTAAATTCTATAGAGACTTGGGGAGTAATTCATAATAACACAATGTCAGTCATCACGGATTCCTTAATCACCAAAGTACTTGCTCTCTATGACACAGCACAGAATAGTGAAACAGAATGCCCATCTGAAGGCCTCACACTTAATGACTCAGTATCGATCAATCAGAACAACTCAAATAAGTCACACTTAATATCTTCAGATGATACTAAGAATGTGGAATGCACCAGTGAGCCGTTTCAACATCTCAGTCAGCTTCTCAAATTACTCTTATCAACAACCATGGATCGAACAAGTTGTGCCATCCTTCGTCAGGACTTTCCCACTTTAACAAGAGATGTTTTGCTTAACCTAGAACGACTGAGGTTTCAAATTACCAAAGAAAAGCTCTCAACTGATGATTCTCATGCTGCTCTCCAAACCATCTTCAACCAATTTCAGCCACTTACCCAGGAAGAATACTCCTCAGATTTTGATATTACCATGACTGGAATGTCTTTCAAGAAGCACACGGGAATGGAAATTCATGAGTTCAGAAACTCATTTATTCAACTCATGAGTAATATGGAAACATACATCGAGGAAGCTGCAAAAGAGAATAACATGCTGAAGGAATTGAATGAGTGTCAAGAGTGTCCATGGAACAATGATGACGTGTCATGCTTCATTCCAGTTGAACCAGAAGAAGACACTAATAGCAGAATCTCAGTTGTGATGGAAAAGGATGAAGAAAACAACGTTGATCTCAAATCCTCAGAGTCAGAAAAGGTATCAATCAACAAGGTACATGACTCTTACCCTGAACAAAACAATGTGGAATCAATCTTTGTCTTGTCTGAATCTAATGCAAGTAACTTGATTGAAAAAAGGGTATATGATGAGCTTTCAAACAAATTTTCAATTCTTGAAAAACACTGTATCTCTTTGCAAATTGAAATACAACATAATGATGAAATACGTTATGAAAAAAAAACAGTGTAGTAATCTGGAACTTCCAGAATTTAGAGAATTTTTTGAAATTAATCAGTTAAAATCCCAGATTCAGGACAAAGATTCGACCATAAGAAATCTGAAATCTCTTCTTTCAGAAGCCCAGATATATGACTGTCATGAGATGAGTGATACACTAGAATCTAGGAATTCTGAACTAGCTCTATGTGTGTCCAACCTTCTAAGAGAAAATGAGCATTTAAGAAAGAACCTTGAGGAATCAAACTCTAAATTAGTCAATCAATCTAATCTCTTGATGAAAGATATTGATGACCTCAAAGCACAAATTCAGAACAAGAGCTTCAATATTGTTGCCCTAAAAAATAAGCTCAGGAAGTATGCTGGAAATAGGATGAACACTAAGTTTGCAAAACCTTCAACTTTGGGAAAGTCAACGGTTCAGAACCACTTGAAACGAACAGTTATTAAACAACCTAATGCCTTTAGGTCTGAAAGAGCTAAACCATTGAAATCGAAGCTTACATCCCAAGTTGATAACAAGTCTGTTTTGTCAAAACCAGTCACTTCATTGCCTAGTTCAGATATGATGAATCCCAAGAATAGGACTACTGAACATCATCCACAAATCAAAAATGATATAAGCTTAACTAGGTACCATGCAAAACATAGTCTGACAGATCAATCCCCTAAGAAATTCTCTAATCACAAAAAGACAAATAGTCAAAACAAGGATGTGCACTCATTTAGTTCATCTCACTGTGGCTTCAAATGGATTCCCACTGGCAGATTATTTAAGTATACAGGACTTAAACGAACTTACATTCCTAAATCATGCCTCAAGTGGATTCCCACAGGTAAACTTTTCAAGATTGTAGAACCTAATAGGATCCCCATTAATGATACGTCTGGATTATACTGTGTTGAATCTAAATGTGAGACTAAACATGTCACTAACCCCTCTATGAACAAGTCTACATGTGCTTCAAGTACAATGTGCTCTCAGTCTTTTTCAGGTACAATGCTCAACTCAATCAGGAACTTCATGACTTGGTTCCCCTCAGATATGAACATAGCTCATTCAGGAGCTATAGCTTGCCAGAATTGATGTACTTCTTACCTTGACTCCTATTCATCTTGAATCAGGACTCGCTCTCCCATGTTTGTGTATAAATCAATTTAATTAAAAAAAAAAATTATAACATCTACTCCTTTCAAAACTTTATCATTTTTTTCATTTTTCATCTAATAATGAATATACTCCTTGTTATCGATAACATCTACGGTCCTAGAAATGTCATTCAATAATGGCACGGGATCATAGATGAAGTTCGAACAATTGATATATTCTTGGTAGTATAATGGGATTGGGTAATATCAATCAATGCTCTTTGATGACATTGATTGAGGGGGAGATTGGTTTTATATACCATTGGCTTCTGTGCTGGTTATGATGCTTGTTTATTTGTATGATGTGGTGGTTTCCTGCTTGTGTGACTAACTGATTATACTTTTGAAATATCTGGGAAAGGGTTTCTCCCTGTTATAGGCTGTGATTGTATCTTGCTCAGGAGTTTTTCAGTGTGTGCTTTCATTGTAACTGCCTATGTGTTGAAATGTTGAATTGATTCATGATGATCTGTGTAATAATCAATGCTAGAGATGTTGTCTTATCCGTGTTAGCATATTATTACCACTCATTAGTTAATACCATAGGGACAAAACTTGTCATATAGTGAAAGTTATGCTACACTAGCGACTTACCCTACCTCACGTTAAAACCACAAGGACCAATTGTGTCATATCATCATAGTTACTTGGTATACCCCTAGCGTATTACCCCATAGCGTGTTACCATTTTTTTTTTATAAAGTTTTTTTCTTCTTCTCTTTCTCTCTCGTTTTATCTTCTCATCTTAGCGACCTAGCAAAAGGTTTGACGCGTTTCCCCTATCTTTGCTCTCTTAAGTTTTTGTGTCTAGTGTCTAACTTATCTTCATATCCAGATTCTCTCGTTCTCGTGTGGTGTGATTACTTGACTCTCTCGCTTAGGTTCGATTTTCTATGATAATATATGTTTGTTGCTTATACAATGATTGAACGTGTTAAGTGCTTGGAATTTATTTGTTTGGATTATATTGGTTGGATACATTGATGGATGATTATAATGGATTGGACTGATGGGTGGGTTAGGAATGTTCTTGGTGGCGAGTTAGATTGTTCTTGGTAGCGACTTAGTATGAATGTTCTTCATGGCGAGTTAGAGTTCTACATAGCGAATGCGTCTCCGTAGCGAATTAGTTCACTAATTTCCAGTGACTTGGTTAGCGAGTTAGTAACTAGCGACTTGTATTTACAAGTTAGCGAATTAATAACCTAGCGAATTAGTTAACCACTTTGTAGCGACTTGGCTTAGTTACTGTACATGGCGACTTGACTTTACGAGCTAGCGAATTATCCTAGCGACTTGGTTAGCGAGTTAACAGATAGCGACTTGTATTTACAAGTTAGCGAATTTGTTACCTAGCGACTTAGTTGACTACTTTGTAGCGACTTGGTTTAAGTTTTATTCATGGCAACTTGGTCTTACATGTTAGCGAATTAGTTTAGCGACTTAGAGAGCTAATCCTTTTATGACTTGTCCATGGCTCTAGATGACGACTTGTTTTTACAAGTTTATAACAGTGTTCATGATTGAGAATTAGTCTTAGGGTCTAGGATATTTAAAATGTTCAAATTTGTTGCTAAAGATGATTTCGCTCTCACTACTCCTAGGATCTCCTAATTCTACTTGTTGAATCAACTTACTCTATGTAAACTGTTATAACATCTCTGTTTAGGCAAAAGGTACTTGGGTTCTCTCACGACTGCCAAATGTTTCTTTTTGCCTCATACATATGTGTTATATCACTTTTACATGTGTATCTTGGCTCATGTCATGATCACGTTGTTATGCACTCTTTTGCCCTTTAAATCCCTTATAAGCTCGTCATGTAATCATTTTTCTATATGTATGTTCTTCATTGATATATCTTAACTATGTATGTTATCATATAGTTGAAAGGTGTTATACAGTTGCAATCTTTGCCACTCTATCTGTCTCCATATGTGTTAGGAACTTCTTCAGTGTTACTACCTCCTTGTCATAAGGGTGCTCTCAATGCTGTCTCACTTACTATGTATCATCTAACCTGTTCCCATCTATTACTGTTGATTGTATGATTACTCAGAACATCAATGGCAAGTTCAATCCCAGAAAAGAGCGCTACCCCATCGGGATCATCCGGAATTCTCTCAGACGATGAAATCCTTCCCAAAAGTCAATGGGCTGCTATTGGTAAAAGCAACTGTTATGTGGACCTACAAAAGCTCCAACAAAATCCAATACTCAAAGTTTCAATTGACATCCTCAAAAACACTAACTTCTTCGGAGCTATTACCAAGCAATGCTCAATTCCTGCCATCTACATTCAACAATTCTGGAACACCGTTCAATGGAATAAAATCACAGCACGATACTCTTGCAAGCTGGATAATATGGAGTTCACTATTGATTTTGATATTCTGAGTAAGGCTCTTGGAATCACACCATGTGACCCTGACGTTCGTTCTGAATCTCCGCCTGGTGCTGACGATCTGATCGTATTTCTAATTGGGTTGGGCTATCAGAACAGTATTTCAAGAGCATCTGACATCATCACCGGACACATGTATCAACCCTGGAGAGCTATTACAACCATTCTGAACTTATGCTTATCTGGGAAAACTTCAGGGTTCGATAAAGTGAGAATTCCTATCTTGCAAATCCTATGGGGAATCGTTAACAGGGTTGATGTGAATGTCTCAGATCGTATTTGGGAAGAATTCTCGTTATCAATGAACACATTCATATCTGATAGAACCTATTTCCTGAACAATGTTCAAGGACGAAAGAAACAGAACAAACTTGTAATTCCCAGCATCAGATTTTCTAAGCTTGTTATCCAGTATTTGCAACAAATTCACAACTTCTCTCCTAGGTCTGAATCGACTCTACACAAAGCAGATGATGAATTTGTTTTAGGAAACCTGAAATATGTTCCTAGAGGCTCGGATAAAGAAGTGTTTGGATTGCCAATTCCTGATTGTCTTCTCACAGAAGATATCAAAAGGAAGGACTACTTCAAGCAATACATGAAAAGAGCAACCAAACTCTCTGCTGATGTCACACCCACTCCTTCACAACCCACTGCTCCCAAGACCACCTCTGACTCTAAAGCATCCTATGCCTCTCTTCCTAAAAAGAGACGTAAAAGATCTCATCAGTCAGAATCTTCATCCAAAAAGCATAAAGAAAAGAAGAAGAAAGTGGAAAAGGAAATTGATGAGAACACTAAGGTGCCAAGGAATACCTTCAGGTTAACTGATGAAGATGATGCTGATCTGCAACTTGGAATTCAGCAAAGCCTTGAAGGTCAGAATGTGAAAGCTCCAGTAGGTGGTGTTGTGTTAAGAGAACCCACTCAACTACCTCGACAAACAAACCCAATTACACTTGACAAGGGAAAAGGAGGTGCAAGTGTTGAAACTGAACAAGCTGCTCACATGCTGTTAACTATCTCATCATCACCATCAAGCACCACAAATCCATATGAGCTGAAGAGAAGAACAGATTCATCTCATGCAAAAGAACAATCTGGAGTGGTCAAGGGCTCGCAGGAGAACCTTGAGACAAGATCTGATGAGACCTTGAAGATGGATGAACCAAATGTGTCTACTAACTCTCTATCCTCACTTAAGGATCTCGATGCAAACTTCTCTTTTGGAGACCAATTCATTAATGACAAACCCCTAGATACTGCACAATCCATGTATAATGTCAGCATTCACCAAGACACGTCAACCATTCCTCCAATGTCAGCTTCTTCATTATCAACTGTACTTCCACCTCCCATACCAACTGAATCAACTGTTCAAACACCACCAACATCGTCACCAACTCCTGATCCTGTCATTATAGTTGCAGATGTGGATGCTCCACCAGCTTCACCTCCACAGATTCTCACCTCTGATCAACTACTGGATAAAGCTATTAAAAGGATAGAAGCTCTGGAAAGGCAACTTCCTAAATCTGTTGATTCTCTGGTGGATCGTGTCCATAGATTGGAGCACCTCAACTTCACTGAAGCAGTTACTAATGCTATTGAAGGAGAAGTCAAGGATGCCGTGGAATGGGCAATGGAGGCTCCACTTCTCAGACGATTCAAGGACCTCCCCATCTCCGATATAAGAGCAGCCCTGTGTGAAAGGATGTATGAGGCTGAAGAGGACAAGCATGAGGTTCACAGTAAACTTTATGAGGCACTTGAAGAATCCATCAAGTTCGACAATTATGAGCAATTTAAGATTGAAGTCGGAGAAAAGGAAGCTAAAAAGAAAAGGAGAACAAGTGTAATGGAAGCATTGATAAAGGATCGCAAAGATCCACCTCCTCCCCCACCACCAACGGGGGAAGCTGGAACTTCTGGATCTGGTAATCCTTCTACTACAACCAACACACCTCCATCACAACCACCATCGTCACCGCCGAAATCTTCCAGTCAATCAGATCCAACAAAAGAGCAGAGTAATCAGAAAAAATCTGCTGCCTGGACGACGGTTGATTCAAGGTTCACATCCACGTCCACCTTCATTCCTGATGATCAAATGGTTAACGAAGAATCTCAGGTCATGGCTGACTCAGAACCAGATGAAGATGATGCTTCGACAAAGCATATTCCAAAGCCATCAGAAGACTGGTTTGACTCTTACATGGCTGGGAATCGCACTAGCACATCCAGAGTTGCACCTTCAAGAGACACTATTCAAAGCTGCATTATGGAAGATAAACCTCCTTCCCCGGAACCCACATGGACCATCCCAGAGTCTGACTCTATGATTCCTGACAACAATTGGGCATCAGTTATCACAAATAATTATGAAGTTCCAGCTGAAGACTCTCTTCTGCACTACACTGGTGATATGGGAAGTTTTATTAAATGGTTTTGTGAGCGGAAGAGTATCTCATCCATATCTCCAAGAGATCTTGAAGGACAAGCTTACGAAATTGTCAAAGTCTTCCATTCTGATGCAAATCATCTTCAATATCAGATGGAAGAATGCCATAAGATGCTGAATGACCAAGTCAGTGAGCAAATCAGTCGCTTCAATGTCAACAAATATCTTCCTCTTGGTGGTGAGCCTGGTCAGATAACCATTCAGGCTGAATTCTTCTTCAATCACGACTTGGACTATCTGTGTGCTCGCTCTGCTGAAAGAAGGCCTGCTCTATCAATATCAAAGATGAAAGCTGCAACCTACTCTGATCAGGGGCTAGAACAGATGGTCCCTGATCAATTCTGGGCAAATGAAGAACAAAAGTATGATATTGCAGCTTCTTATGGTATTTCCCACTGGTGGTTCAAAAAGAAGAAATTCTACATTGAAAGACATGGTGCTGATAAAAGACGCCATGATGTCAGATCAAAACAGCAAATCTTAAGCGTTGTCAGTGTAGAGATCTTCCCGATCTATGGATATGAGTACTTGATGAAGATTGTCCTTAAAAGAGCTGACCTCAAAGTGTATACCATTGAAGAGAACGACTTCAAACATCTTCTGTCAAATGATTTCGAAGATCTCTATCTTTTAAATCTTCAAGGACACCTTGAGCACTTACCTGTTCGTGAGAAAAAGGCCCTGTCTGCAGCTGTCACTCTTTGGATCAGGGGCTTAGTTATTCGGAAACGAGTTGAGGACCTTCAGCTTGGCATTGAAAGCTACCAAACCAGGGTCAACCTCACAAGTCCTCAATGGAATGCAGCTGGGCATGAATTTCATCGAGAATACAAAGTTCTTGACACTCCTAGAGCCGTCATCTTCACCGACAGATATGGATCGCGGATGCTTATGCGTCTATGTGAACTCTACAAGTTTAGTGATGGTACGCTCAAAATGGTCGAAGAAGAACTTGACACCAGAGTGAAAGAAGCCAAACTTGATATGAGATCTTGGGTTAAAACTACTTTCTGGACTGATGATGACGTGAAGAGATGTGAACATTTCATTGCTGCAATCAGACGAAGACTCAAGACACGAAGGATCTTCCGCAGCCTTGAAAGCTTTGTTGGTGGAAGGCTCCGTGATGGTCACTACAAACTTCTTCAGAGAACTGAATGAAGACTTCTTCGGAATACCGTTTATGTTTTGTTAACTTTGTGTAATATGTGGTGTAACAAATATGAACAACTGTAATTCATGTAATAGTGCTAGGATTTGTACTATGGTTTCCCCTTTTGAAAAGGGGAAACATCTGTGTTGTCTTTTTTCTTTATCATATAAAATCGGACACATTTTTCTCCTACAAATATTTTACCTCATACTTATTTAAATCACTTGAGATCCAAAATCTCAAAGGATTTAAGATTTTTGATCGGGGGAGAAAATGTGATATAAATATGAAAGATAGTAAAAGATAAGATGACCAATTTTTGTGCAAACTTCTCCCTTATATGTGCTAAACAATTTTTCGAATCTCGAAGCATATATTAAGGGGGAGAACTCTCTTTGTAAATTCAAGTCATCAGGGTACACCACACTTTAAATATTTTAAAGTACCTTGATCACATGACTTCTAATCCTTTGATGATAAAAGGTTCCCTCTAGTATGTACAAAACTCTTTTCAAACACGAGGCACATATTGAGGGGGAGCAAATTTATGGAAACCTCATCCTTCCTGGAAATGCTTTATCTACTTGATTTGATCAAGGAAGTGATGGTGATATTTTTTTAAAACGGTAATCAAAGAAGTAATTTCTTTCTCTTGCCTCCGTGTGCAAAACATTTTCATACTTGATGCACATGTTGAGGGGGAGTTCTCGTTCTAAAAAAATATCAAAAACAATTCAGGTACAAAATGCTTTGATAATATATCACAAGTATCTGAATTGATTTTCAAATGGTTTTCAATTGGATCCAATGGCAGACGAACAATACCAAATTGACCGACCAACTTTACTTTATGTACGGTGATATAAGGAAGATAAGGTTAGGTATCGGTTCCCATGATCCGCCAGAACCGGAGGGATCTACTCAGGGACAATCCACTAGTTAGTGTAGAAGTCCTTAGGTATGATGATAAAAGGAGAAAAATGAGATAAGGGAAGAGTGCGGACTAAGACTGAGCTAGTACTGGAATAAACCCAACAAGGTTCTAGCTATGAAGTCTCGGTAAGCACTGAAGGGGTTGAAGAATTAAAAAGAATTGAATGAAAATAGGGTGAAAACAAATAGCCCTCCATTAATTCAACCTTAGGGCAGAAACCGGGTTCACTTCATATGCTACTGATGGTAACATCGGTATTGAACACAAGACGTCATGGACCCAGTGACGCACTGCACTTCACCTTTCCAAACCACTCAAGTTCCTCTTAAAAGGGCTTGTTTCATTCTCACGGGGAACCGACATAATCTATCGACTGTCTCTTAGAGATGGTTGATATTGAAGTAGGAGACCCTCTCCCTAGTCTCCAGCACAGGATCCAAATATGCACAAATTAAGTCTAGAGCCACGAGATCATCAATAAATCTCATTAGGACACTTTCAATGAAGACTCTCTGTTTCACACAATGTGGAAAGAGAGATTATATCATGAGTCCTACGCATTATCCTTGTGGTATTGCCAGAACATCTGAGTGATGTGTTTACACACTCACAATGAAGATGGAAAGCCTTCTGGAGCCAACATCAAACAAGCTCCTGGTAGGTGGCATGTGAGATCTATTATATGGATCAACCATGTGACAACTGAACAGAAACAATGGGGCGATTCAATTTCTTGAATCAATCCTGGTTCAGGTTAGGGATTGACGGATACCTTTGAAAAACCGGTCTTTGTGCTTATAAACTCTTTTCTTTAGCACATCGACCGTGTACTCATTTTTCAAACCAAAAGGTATTTTTATGATTGATAATTGATTTTCATAAAAAACCTTCGTTGTATTGCAAAAAAAAAAAAAAAAAAAAAAAAAAAAAAAAAAAAAAAAAAAAAAAAAAACAATTTCTATTGAGCAATACACGACTGTTTTTCAAATCTCTTTTCATCAATCAGTGGACTTAAAAATTCGCTGGTTCACTCACTCCGTGTTGTCTTCTTTGAGACGTTCCGGTTTGAGAACAGCTAGAACAGCTGCGAAACCCTGTCAAGGAGATTCTTAGGAATCCTACCTGATCACAGGCAGTATTTATACTGATCAACGGGGAACCGTGGGCCGTGTACCTCAATTCAACGAAAGTGATCAAAGACACTTTCGTGCGATTTATTGCTAACTGTTGTATGCAGGTACTCCCGACGTTTGCAGCTGATCATAATGGAGCGGTCAATCCTTAGCCGCATGCTCACTTATCACATTCAACTCAAAGAAATCATGACTAGTGCATCAATGACTCTGATATTTCACACCATGCTTCTGCTACGCTGCTGCCAATATCATGATTCAACAAAAGCTTCCGCTACTCTGATGTGAAGATTTCATGATCCAAAATGTGAGCATGTCGGTCCTAAAGTCACTACATCACATAATACCAACACCACAAAGGATGTGTCAGAGATTGTTGATTGTTGATGATCTCAAAAGCTGGCTCATATTTACTATCTCATGAATCAGAAATGGACCTCCAATTTAAAGTACAAATCTTTGCAGACTTTGAAGTTGCTCCACCTATGCACTAAGCTTACGATGTTGATGTATGAAAGTCTACGAGCTCAAGAACAATGTCAAGACTAGAATGCTAGGATTTGAAATGTAAAATATGGGGTGACCTCCCTTAGGGGGAGATTGTTAGGAATTAGAAAATTCCAGTGTTGAAAGAGTCGGTCACCCCAACTATTATCTAGCATAAGTTAGCTCGTAGATTGGTCATTAGTTACGGTTTATGTAGTTAGTTAGTAGCGTAAAATAGTATAGTGCAACACCGTGGAAGAAGGTCGGGTCTTTACCCACTGTATCCCTGATCCACAGGCCGTCAGGAGGTCGTTTAGTTTGTAACCTATAAATACCCTCTACCTTGCAAGGTAGAGGGTTGGATGTTCTTTGGCAATCTAATATTCCACAAGTTTCTCTCACTAGAATATCCCACTCTTTCTCTCTCTAAAACCATCTATGTGCTCATTGTGTTAATGTTATGATGTGCATGTGAAAAAATATATTTTCACATAAATATATTTAAAAATATATTTAAATAGTATTAAATTCATAATAAATATATAAAAAGTGTAATAAATATATTTTCAGTTTTAAAATTAGTTTTATAATATTTTAGATTTTTATAAGTTATAATTTCATTTTTCTAGGTTAATTTTATATTTTCTTGTATTTTAGTGCATTTTAAATAATTAACAAATAGTTTTTAATTAATAATAATTAGATAAATAGTTTTAAAAATAATTTTCTTTTTCCAATAATTTTCTAGTATAATTAGGATTGTAAAAATGTATTTTTCATATCCGTAGGTATTTTCCTTCTTTATTTTCACGTTTTATTTCGTACGTTACGTAGTTTTTAATTTAAACGTAAGTTTTAGATTATAAACGTTAAACGATTTTAAAAATAGTGATAGCGTTTATTTAATATAATCTAGCTTTTTAATTTTATTTAATTTGCATTTAAGCCCCTGTAATTTACAAACTTTTTCTTTAGGTATAAATATTCCAAATCTTCAAACCCCTTTCCCATTCAATATCACTCGATCACAGATTCGTCTTATTACAGTGTTCACACCTCGTTGGGACTTAACGACCCGAGGATACACTATACTCTCCAGATCTTAATTGCATTGGTTCTGAGCTGTTTGAAGTTTATCACGGTTGACCATTCACAAGTGGTTAGCTTGTGTGATAAACTTGACTGTTTGGACTCAATCAAATTTTGGCGCCGCTGCCGGGGAGGTGTGCTGCGTTACTACGAATTTGAAGCATCAGTGTTGTTGAATATACACCCATTGTATATTTACCATCTTTGCCCATATTTCCTTGTTTTCATATAAAACCAAAATTATCGTGAAGTTAATTCGTTTGACGGATCGATTACCAAAAACAATTTTTATTCAAGTTTTCAACAAACACAAAAACCCAAAAAGATTTTCTTTCTTATTTTTACAAAATGTTTTTCAAAAATACCAAAAATATCCATCTTTACCCTTTCACATCTTTTGATTCTACATTTCTTACCCTCTAAAACCATTTGATTCTTTCTATGTCTCATCCTCACCCTCTTGGTTGTCAATGGTGTGGTGGTCCTTATAATGGTGGCAATTGCCCCAGTTGTAGCATGGTGGAATCAGGAAACGGGTCTGTCTATAACCAGGATCCCTATTCCTACCATAACACAACTGATTTATTCCATCAGCTACCACACTGTGAGACTCAGCAGTTTTACTGTTGTGAGTACTGTGGTGGTTCACACTCCAGTTCTGATTGTCAATTGGGAAACACGCTTGTCTATGAGCAGGTTCCTGATAACAATTATGACTACAACACATATGACTCACAGCCACATCAGTTTTACTGTTGTGAGTATTGTGGAGGTCCTCACTCTAGCTCTGATTGTCAAACAAGGAATCCATTTTCTTGTAACAATTACGACTCTTCGTATCATGACCAACCTCTACAGTACCAAGTGAATCAGGCACCACCTCAGTCTGAGCCACTTCCTCAAAATCTTATCCTTGATCTTTTGGATTTAGTGAAAGATTTGAAGGAATGTAAACATTCCCAAGATAATCCAAATCAAAAATCCATGGAAGTTTTGTTAGCCGAAGAGCGGACTGCTAAATTAGATTCCCAGATTGCCTTTGAAAAATCTATTAGGGAATCAATTGCAAAAGAAAAAGCATCCAAATCTAGCTCTCGATTCCGTTTCATTCCTGATGACGATGATGATGAAGTTACCCTTGATATTCGTCAATTTTGTTCAGGTTCATCGAGTTCATCAGTTGAAATTCCTTCCATGAAAAATCAGGGAGAAAAGACTATGATGGAATTACTAGCAGAAGAACAAATGGAAAGTATAAAACATATGTATGCTAGTCCTTCTCAACTCCCTCAGTCTGTTGTTATCACACCCGATATTCCCACTCACTCTCTGAACATGGGGGATGAGCATCTTGACACTGTTCCTGAAAAGGAATCGGACAAATTCATAAAGTCTAGTGTTGAGAACCTTGTCCCAATCCCGAGAAAGTCATAGGGAACTTATGATCATATGTGTGATTCTTTTCCCCCTCTTGAGTGTTCAAAAGATCATTTTGAAACTTTCTCCGATCTTAGCGACGATTGTTCTTCCTATGGAAATATCGAGTATGTTGAGGCATCACTCCCACAGTCTGATCCTCTTCTTGAGGAGTTCACCGATGAACTCGCTCACATCAGTCCACTTTCATCAGAAAGTGACGATGATCTCTTTGATTTCGAAGCCGATCTTGGAGAAACTGAAAATCTCCTATATAATGATCATCCACTCATTTCTTGTCCCATTTCCGACTCTTCCATTCCTTCTCTTACTCCAGATGAGGAAGATGATAACTTTTGGAAGGAAGTGGATGCTTTTCTTAATGATAAGTCAATTCCAACAGGGATTGACAATACTTGCTTTGATTCGGAGGGAGACATCCTCTTTCTTGAAAATCTGTTAATTGAAGAACCGTTTCCAAACCTCCCTCCCGGAAATTTTGTTGCCAATCGCCATACAAGCTTCAAGTCTAAGCTTAAAAATTTAACAAATGGTGATTTGCTCCTCACTGATGAAGAATGGGATTGCATTGTGATGCACATCTTTATTCCATTTTTCACAGATGGTGTGGTTTCTCGTTCCCTTTTCTCCTTCGGGAATGAGGACACTATTTTTGATCCCGGCATTTTCATTTATCATTTTTGAGCCGGTTCTATGTATATCTCATCGGTGTGGAACTTTCACGTACTTCAATGTTTATACAAACATCTTGAATGAAATTCCGATGGAGATTGTCTCTTCCACTTACTTCCCCATGAACAAATGAATGCGGGGATCGAGTCAAGCTAGCGACTCGGTAATCAAAAACAGTAGTTAAACATGGGTTTTCACCCGTGTGTACCACCCTAGTGTGGGGGAGATGCCCCACATGTTGTATATAGATCTAAAAAAATGAATGAAAATTGTAAATATTAAAAAAAGAGAATAATTGTTGTGTTTCTACACTTAGCTAGTAATGTTATCTTTTTACGTTCAAGGATTCGGCATAATAGCCGGGACTTTGAATATTGAGGACAATATTCATTTCTAAGTGTGGGGGGGAAATTCTGGCGAATTTGATCATAAATGTACCCTTTTAGTCCCTTTTTCCCCCAAAATGGCCAAATTAAAAAAAAAATTTAGTGGAAGTACTATGTACTAAACACAACAAATGGTAATCAGTCCACCATGTCTAACCCACATAAGGACTGGCTAATCCAGGAGCAAACGGCTCTTGGTAAAGATATCTCAAATCCGTTGATGGCTTGCAATTTGCCCAAAATTGTATGGTGTTCAGCTCACCATATCTTTAATTAGTGAAGAGTTGGCTAGCCCGCAAGTTTATGGCTTGTGGTAAAGGCAGTTGGAAAGCCATAATTGGTAATCGACTCACCAAAGATAATATTGATAATTTATCTAAGAGTTGGCTAGTCCAGAAGCAAACGGCTTCTGGTAAAGACAAATCAAAACCGTTGAAAAGCTGGTGATTTGCTCAAAATCATTTGGTTATCATTGTACCAAGGTTCTTACTTGAACTTAAACAATTGGCTACTCCAGAAGTAATGGCTTTTGGTAAAGAGATGAAATCCATTAAGTTTTTTCAAAAGATTGCTAGGGACTAGCAATATCTTAGTGTGGGGGATTGATGAGTGTCTAAATACTCATCATTTTTGTACCGTTTAAACTGCAAAAATATCTGAAAACACTCAGAAATGCATCAAAATGATGAAAATATCACAAATAAGTGTTTTATGTGTTTTAAATGCAAAAATACCAAAATCAGGTGAAAAACGTATCAAGTTTGCATAATTGGCAGTTTTAGTCCCCCAAGTTACAAAAGTTGTCAAATATAGTCCCTAGTCATTCCAAAACTTATAAAAAGTCATAAAAGGTCCTTGGGATTCACAAGTTGTAAGAAATTGTCCTTTGAAGTTTAAAAATCACAATTTACAACTTTGGTCCCTCAATTTTACAAAAGTGTCAAAATCAGTCCCTGGGTGTTTAAAAATGGAAATTATTCAAACTACACCCTTGTATTATTCAAATGTGGCATATTTGGTCCTTATATGATAAGTTTGGAGAAAATTACAAGTTTGGTCCCTGGAGTTTGAAAATTGTCAAAAATAGTCCTTGGGTTTATAAAAATGGAAAATAATCAAAATTAGTCCTTGTACTATTCATATTTGGCAGGAATGGACCTTGTGATAACTTTGGAATAATGGCAGTTTCAGTCCTTGAAGTTTGCAGAAATTACAACTTTGGTCCTTGTGTGTTATATAGCTACAAAACCAAACCGGACCCTCTTTTTATTATCAAGCCCAAATCCATATCCTGGCCCAATATCCAAACCAACCCAGCCACGTTTTAAAAATAGAATACCGCCATGCACTGTTCACCTTCCTCTCCCACAACTGCAAACCAAAACCAGGGGTGGTTTTCACTACCTTTCCACCTCACCACCACCTTTCCACCTCTCTACCGACTCCCCTAACACCTCCACATCCCACCAAAATTCATTAAATGCTAAAAACCTGCTTTAAGACTTTTCCCGCCAAAATTCCACATGGACGGTTTTGATGAATTTGAATGATCCAAGGGATGAAACAAAGTGGGAAATGATCAGAGGTCGACAAGGAACTAAAAGAAATCATTATAAAGAAAGAAAGAAGCAGTGTGGAAGGTAGTGTAGAGTAGTTTAGCTTTTTACATGTCGTATGTAGTGTAACTTAAATTCCAGTGTATTTTTCAGCTTCCTAGTTGTATTGTTAAAGTTTTTAATGTAATCTAATCATATTCCAAGTATTAATTTCAGTTAAAAAGTTTGATTTCATTTTTGGCAATTTTGAGTGAATTTGACAAATCCACTTAATACTGTCAATTGTTGTAGTTTCATGTTTCTTCAAGCTCATATTAGCTTATTACTAAGTTTTTATAAGCTCAGTATCATTAAAAACTAGTTTTAGTCAATAATCAAAAAAAAATCACAAAAAAATCTAGAAAATACTTGAAAAATAAAAATATGTCTAAATCAGTTTCAAAGTTTCATTAAGCTTTATTTCCTGTTTGATTAAGCTTACATAAGCTCAATATAGCTTATTGTGGGTTTAGTTTGGTTACATACTCAGTTCTACTCTAAAATCAATTCCAGTCAACAAAAGTCAACTGCTGAAGCTGATTTGGGTTTAAACATGAAATTGGTTGATGCAGAGCTGGATTTGGGTTGGATTTGATTAGAATAGTGATAGTTTGGTTATGGTATAAGTTGCAAATAAGCTGGATCACTTGTGAGTTTTTATCTTATTTCCATTTCTAATTTAGTTTGCATAATCTGCTTGTGTTTGAATCTGTGGTTAGGATTAGCTTTTATCTGTTAATTAAGTTGTTATTAGGTTAGCTTGATTCAGTGCAAAGCATTAGAGTAGGATAGTTCATTAGTAAGGTGAGTTAAATTTGCAAATTAGTGTCTTAAGGAGTGTTTGGATCTGTCTCTTAATCACAGTTAGAGGTTTAGTTTATTGTTATGATCAGTCAGCATAGTCCCATTCAGGTTTATTTAGTTCATTTCAGTCTTAGGATTGCATCTCTAATCACTCTAAGTCAAAATTTTAAGTTTCCTGCTCTCATGTTCATATCAGAGTGATATAGGAGATCATATTGTGCATTTGGGTTAGGAATTATATAATTTAGCTCTATTTAGTTTCATCTCATCATAAAACATCACAATGATCCAGTTTTAGCAGATTAAAACTCACAAAAGTCAAAGATCTCAAAACTGTCAAAAGTCAAAAAAGTTGCATAATCTAGTTTTCACAGAACTTTGTGTGATCTTCATGAGCTCATTTCTACATAAAAATCTTTGAAACTTGGACATTTTCTAGCTCAGTTGGTCAAAAAGAGGAAACATATCTTTACAAAAATTTTTCAAGCTTTTTAAAGGTTCAAATCAGCTGTTGAATAAGCACTTATGTGCCCTGTGTCACACATCATGTTTTTCAGCCATCTTGTCAATCTCTTCACAAGCTCATAAGAGCTTGTGAGGAGCTGAAACTTGGTCTAAGTGTAGTCTGGTTAGTGAACTAAAGATCTCCATTTCTGGTTTCCATTTTGATTCTCTCTAGAAGCTTGTGCTTAAGCTTAAACATAGGGGATTAAGGCATGTTTGGCTCAAGTGGATAATTAGCTTAGATCTTATAAGGCTGCTTATCTGAAGTTAGGAATAGTTGAAATTAGTTGCTTTTAGGTACTTTTAGCTTAATCTAGCTTCTGTATTGATTTGGTACCCTCTAGTAATCTTTAGCTTATTTTATCTAGCTTATTTATAAGTCAAGTACACTACAGCTTCTATTTTTCACACATAATCCCTAGTTTTTATATTTTTAATAAACTTAGAATAATATTTTAGAATTTTCCTGAGTTTTTCATAATTTTCTGGTACTGTTTGCTATTTTTCTTATTTAAATCAGTTTTTAAGACTTTTTAATTAGCTTTTATTACAAATAAATCAGAAAAAGTTTAAAAAAATATGTTTTCAATTTTCCTAGATTAAGATAAATATAAAAAGCCAAAAAAAATATTTTTCCATAATTTTCTTAGTTTAAATAGTATTTTATAGCATTTTAATTAGTTTTAAATAGTATTAAATTCATAATAAATAGATAAAAAGTGTAATAAATATATTTTCAGTTTTAAAATTAGTTTTATAATATTTTAGATTTTTATAAGTTATAATTTCATTTTTCTAGGTTAATTTTATATTTTCTTGTATTTTAGTGCATTTTAAATAATTAACAAATAGTTTTTAATTAATAATAATTAGATAAATAGTTTTAAAAATAATTTTCTTTTTCCAATAATTTTCTAGTATAATTAGGATTGTAAAAATGTATTTTTCATATCCGTAGGTATTTTCCTTCTTTATTTTCACGTTTTATTTCGTACGTTACGTAGTTTTTAATTTAAACGTAAGTTTTAGATTATAAACGTTAAATGGTTTTAAAAATAGTGATAGCGTTTATTTAATATAATCTAGCTTTTAAATTTTATTTAATTTGCATTTAAGCCCCTGTAATTTACAAACTTTTTCTTTAGGTATAAATATTCCAAATCTTCAAACCCCTTTCCCATTCAATATCACTCGATCACAGATTCGTCTTATTACAGTGTTCACACCTCGTTGGGACTTAACGACCCGGGGATACACTATACTCTCCAGATCTTAATTGCATTGGTTCTGAGCTGTTTGAAGTTTATCACGGTTGACCATTCACAAGTGGTTAGCTTGTGTGATAAACTTGACTGTTTGGACTCAATCAGTGGAACTCTATTTTGTGAGGACTGAATATCAGTTAGCAGACATCTTCACCAAAGCTCTTCCAAGAGAACGTTTTGAGTTTATTCTTCCACGACTTGGCTTGAAAAGCCTTCAACCAGAAACACTCAAACGTCTTCAGGAGGAAGACGAGGAGTAAAAGGTTTTCTTCATCTATCTCTTGTATATATCTATTCGAAAAACAAAATACAAAATTATAAAACCTTCAAAAATCAAATAGAAAAGTATAAAACTTTCAAAATCCATAAAAATTTGAAAAATTCGAAAAATCTTCAAAAAAATATTGTCATTTTTGTCATGTCTTTCTCGATTCGATAATATCTACGGTCTTTGTGCTGTCATTCAAAGAATGACACGGGACTTTAGATATTGTTCGAATTTTTATTAAAAAAAAATCAAAAAAAAAAATCAAAAAATATTTTAGGGAGAAAGAGTAACAATTGTTTATTGTCAGTTCAGGCAGTAACCCGCTTTTCAAAGAAAGAACAGAGCCATACTTTATCATGTTTTCAAAATTCCATGCTCTGATTCTATAAACATTTATCTGCTGAAAACTAACTGCTTTGAAAAATAACTCGGACTCTATTTTTGATAATCATCTGGACTTATTTGTCAAAATATCTATCTCTCAATCAACAACCTATGTCATTGATTGAGGGGGAGAATGATTTCAATTAAATTAAAAGGTTATTTGTCATTCAATTATTTTCAAAAGATATTCATGCATGTTTAATCAATGGAGTTTAAAGCCTTAAAATCCGATCCTTATCAGTTAAAACGCTTTCATAATCAAGTCACAATTCTCCTTAAAAGCTTTCAAAATCAATTTAAATCTACAAGAGATCACAAATCTCAAAGGATTTGATAATCGTGATCGGGGGAGAATTTGTGATTCAAATTGGATTTAAACTGATAATTCGGTAAATGGTTTTATAAGGATGTACAAGCTCTCCTTCCCACATGTGCCAAACGATTTCAAATTTTCCATGCACATGTTGAGGGGGAGCATCTATCTTAAACCACAATGATTTGAAACGTGATCATTTATCTCAATGTGCAGGTTCCCTCTAGTATGTGCAAAACTCTTTTCAATCCTCGAGGCACATATTGAGGGGGAGCAAAACTTTGAAAACCTCATCCTTCCCCAAAATGCTTTATCTACTTGATTTGATTAGGGAAGTGATGTTGATATCTTTTAGAAATGGAATTCAAAGAAGTTAACTCTTTCTCTTGCCTCCGTGTGCAAAACGATTTCAATCACTTGATGCACATGTTGAGGGGGAGCTCTTATTCTAAAAATATCAAAAACAATTCAGGTGCAAAATGCTTTGATAATATATCACAAGCACCTGGATTGATTTTCAAATGGTTTTCAATTGGTTTCTATGGCAGATGAACAATACCAAATAGACCGACCAACTTTACTTATGTATGGTGATATAAGGATGATAAGGTTAAGTATGTGTTCCCATGATCCACCAGAACCGGAGGGATCTACCCAGGGACTATCCACTAGATAGTGTAGAAGTCCTTAGGTTTATTGAAAAAAAGAGAAAAATGAGATATGGGAAGAGTGCAGACTGAGTCTGAGCTAGTACTGGAATAAACCCAACAAGGTTCTAGCTATGAAGTCTCGGTAAGCACTGAAGGGGTTGAAGAATTAAAAATAATTGAATGAGAAAAGGGTGAAAACAAATAGCCCTCCATTTATTCAACCTTAGGGCAGAAACCGGGTTCAATTCATTTGCTACTGGTGGTTACCAAGGTAACATCGGTATTGAAGACAAGACGTCATGGACCCAGTGACGCACTGCACTTCAACTTCCCAAACCACTCAAGTTCCTCTTAAAAGGACTTGTTTCATTCTCACGGGGAACCAACATTATCTATCGACTTTCTCTTAGAGATTGTTGATATTGAAGAAGGAGACCCTCTCCCTAGTCTCCGATACAGGATCCAAATATGCACAAATTGAGTCTAGAGCCACGAGATCATTCATAAATCTCATTAGGGACACATTCAATGAAGACTCTCTGTTTCACACAATGTGGAAAGAGAGATTATATCTTGAGTCCTACGCATTATCCTTGTGGTATTGCCAGAACATCTGAGTGATATGTAAAAATATTCACAATGAAGATGGAAAGCCTTCTTGAGCCAACATCAAACAAGCTCCTAGTGGGTGGCATGTGAGGTATATTCAATAGATCAACCATGTGACAACTGAACAGAAACAATGGAGCGATTCAATCTTTTGAATCAATCCTGGTTCAGGTTATGGATTGACGGATACCTTTGAAAAACCGGTCGTTGTGCTTAAAAACTCTTTTCTTTAGCACATCGACCGTGTTCGAATATTTAAAATCAAAAGGTGTTTTATGATTGATAATTGATTTTCATTAAAACCTTCGTTGTATTGCAAAAACAATTTCTATTGAGCAATACACGATTGTTTTTCAAATCTCTTTTTATTAATCAGTGAATTTCTATTCGCTGGTTCACTCACTCCGTGTTGTCTTCTTTGAGACGTTTCGGTTTGAGAACAGCTAGAGCAGCTGCGAAACCCTGTCAAGGAAATTCTTCGGAATTATACCTGATCACAGGCAGTACTTGTACTGATCAACGGGGAACCGTGGGCCGTGTACCTCAATTCAACGAAAGTGATCAAAGACACTTTTGTGCGCTTTATTGCTAACTGTTGTATGCAGGTACACCCGACGTTTTCAGCTGATCAGATTGAAGCGGTCAATCCATAGCCGCATGCTCACACAATACATTCATTTCTCAAGAAATCATGATAAGTGCATCAATGACTCTGATATTTTCACCCCATGCTTCTGCTACACTGCTGCCAATATCATGAATCAACGAAAGCTTCCGCTACTCTGATGAGAAGATATCATGATCCATAATGTGAGCATGTCGGTCCTAAAGTCACAACATCACATAATACCAACACCACAATGGATGTGTTAGGAATTAGAAATTCCAGGTATTAAAGAGTCGGTCACCTCAAGTATATGTAATCGTTAGAAAGCTCGTAGTCATAGGTCTTTTAAGTTAAGTAGTTATTTAGTTAAGTAACACCGTGGAGGACGGACGGGTCTTTACCCACTGTATGCCTGATCCACAGCCCGTAGTGTGGCGAATTATGTAAGACTATAAATACTCTCTACCTTCCAAGGTAGAGAGTTGGAGCTCATAATAATATCTTTCACTTTCTCTCACTAAGTTCCCTAAACCTCTAACTTTCTCTCTCTAGAATTCCATCTTATTCGCCACCTTGTGTTATGGTTTGATGTGTATGTGAAAAGTTATATCTTACAGGATGTCTCAGAGATTTTTGTTAGCTGATGATCTCAAAAGCTGGCTCAAAATTATTATCACGTGGATCAGTAAAAGACCTCCACTTGGATTAACCAAACATGCAATGAGAAGAATCAATGACTACGAGCTTCGGAGCAAAGTACTACATCAAGAATGCAAGAACAATTTTTAATGTAATATCTGTTTGTATTCAATGTAATTTTAGTATATGTTTGAGGTGACCTCCCTTAGGGGGAGATTGTTAGGAATTAGAAATTCCAGATATTAAAGAGTCAGTCACCTCAAGTATATGTAATCGTTAGAAAGCTCGTAGTCGTAGTTCTTTTAAGCTAAGTAGTATTTAGTTAAGTAACACCGTGGAGGACGGATGGGTCTTTATCCACTGTATGCCTGATCCACAGCCCGTTGTGTGGCGTTTTATTGTAAGACTATAAATACTCTCTACCTTCCAAGGTAGAGAGTTGGAGCTCATAATAAGACTTTTCTTTCTCTCACTAAAGTTTCCTAAACCTCTAACTTTCTCTTTCTAAAACCTCTTGTACGCCTACTTTGTGTCATGGTTTAATGTGTATGTGAAATCCAATATCTTACAGGTACATGCGTACATAGAGAGCAAAACAAAGATGGATCGCCAAACGTATGATATGGTTTATGGGAAATGGAATACGGTGCGCCCGAACGTGGCTCGATTTTGTGGAGTGTACAATAACGTCAAGCGTATGAATCTGATGAGTGTAGCTGGAGATGAAGATTACTACAATACGACAACTCTAAACTATGAAGCTGAATACGGAATGAAGTTCACACTCAAACATTGTTGGGAACAGTTAAGAAAATGTCAAAAATGGAATAAGACTGAAGTTCCAAATTTTTTAGCAAATGAAGCAAAAGAAAGGTCCAAGAGATACAAGTCATCTGGGTCTAGTTCATTTAACCCATAGATTGGGGATGCTAGTATTAAACTGAATGATGATGCTCGAGAAAACGAGGAAGATGATGTACATGAAGTTCGACGACCAACGGGAAGGGACAAATCGAAAGCTGAGAAGAAGAAAGGTGTGCGGTCGACGGGATCGTCGGCAACTATGAATGACGAGTCATTGGCTAAGATGTTGATATCGGAGTTGGCACAACCGAACGAACATACCATGGAATTGAGGATGAAAGAACAGGCTGAATATATGGCGATAAAAAAGAAGGTGAAAATGCAGGAATATAAAGCAATGCAAAAAGACTTAATGTTTTATATGCAGCCATATGAACACTTGACTGGGGAAGCAAGCAGAGCCATGGACGAGGTTAGGGCGGGGAACAAAGCGAAGTGGGTTTCAGCTTTTATTTTTAATTTCGAAGTCTTTCTTATATTTGCGTTTTTAATATTCGTAGTTTATGTATTGTTTTAATTCCGTAAGTTCGCGTATTTATTTACGTTTTTATATTTTGTAAGTATTAAAAAAATAGAAGTTAAGGTGACCTTATCTACAAAAAAGTTAATGAAAGAAGAGAGAGAAAACTGAGATGATGTTAATATGTAAAGTAACCTTGCAATAATACTTTGTTTATTTATTTATTTAATTTTTTTTGTTTTTAGATGCAAAAGCCCTCTTTTTATCATATAATAAATGAAAAAATATAAATAATAATGGAGTAGTAATAGAGTTGGGAGTAATAAATTGTGGTACCAAATCCTCAACCAAGCAAAATTAGACGAAAGCCACAAAGGTCAAAGATGGGTAGCATGTAAACCACACGACGTCGTATTGTCATTGAATAATTGTGATTAGGAGTGTGGAAAACATATTCCCCTTTTCACATTTTCATTTTTCATTTCATTCAACTACTCCTTCCCTTCCTTCAATCTACCTTTGATTGATTCTTCCTTTCTTTCGATTTTAATTATTATCTCAATTCATACGCATCGTAAAGGTATGATTTTAATTCGTCGATTTGATTGTTTTGAATTGTTTTCTGAAATTCTGTTAGGAGTTAGGTGAATTATGTATTGTTAGGTGGATCGGTGATTTTGATGAAATCGTGAATTATGTTTTGATGGTAAAGTTTATCTAGTCCTTCATTTAGTTAAAAATGTTATTTTGCTGTTTTTGTTATTGGTAGATATATGATGGAATTAGTGAATTATACTTTGTTTTTCTATTGCTAGTTTTGTGGGAATTTGCTACTTGATAATATAGCGTTGACTTTCGGTTTTTAGATACAAGTAGATGGTGTTTTTGATGTTGGAGGTCATGATTTTACATAGTCAAAAAAAATGTTTTTCATTTTCGAATCGTCTAGTATTTATGGTTTGTTCCGGTTATGGCCAAGTATATGATGTAATTACGCCCAACTTTGTGTTTTCTAGACCTTTAATGTCAATCTGTAACTTGCTTAGTTTTAGTTTCATCAGGTTGATAGTAGTTTTGTTAAATCTGAGAACTAGGTTGGTTAGGTGGTGTATAACGCTAAAGTTGTGTTGTTACTTTTTAGGGGAAAGGGTGCCTACTCTTTGAGAGTAGTTAGCTCTTTCTTTCCTTTCTGGTACTATATGATGTAGGATGGAACCAATCCATTTTTTCAAGTTTTTTATGTGATTAGATATGTGAATTGACAAAGTTGACTTTGAGGTCTAGATTGGAATTTAGAGTTTGCATAACATGATTGACTTATTGAGATTATAACGCATGCGTGTGTGTGTGTGATGTGTTCTAGGCATATAGAGCCATTGATTAAACCTAAAGTTATCATTTGTGTAGCTTTTGATATTTATTCGTTTATCACCAATATCAACAAATTGAATTCTATTCTGCAACCCTATAAGTTTACACTAGGTTGATCACCTAATTGGTGTTGTTTGTAAATGAATTTGTGTTTTGATTTTATTAATCGTGAGCCTGTCTATAGTAGGATAATAGAAAGAGCTTATTAATGGTATTCTGCATCACAAAATCGTTTTAATTAACACCAGTAATTGTGCCTTTTATATGACTAATGTATTAGGACATTTACATGTCACCATAAGACTGTATTAACCATCTTTGTAGTTCAGATCCCCTCAATCGAAGTTCTTATTGTCATTTTGCTTTTTTATCAGCATTCGAATTTTAGTCATGTTTGTGGAAAATTGTGTGTACTTCTGGTAATGCTTATTTACATCGTTCTTACATTGCAGACCAGCCCGCTGTCAAGAAATGAATTTTTTCTGTAGTAAAATGGCCGAAGAATCTTCACCATCGCAGCAGGATATTGTTCGATGCCCATTTTTGCGAAACATTAATGAACCAACTAACTTCTCGTTTTCATCATCCATGGCTTTCCCATTGCCTGTAAGATTATTATCTCCCATATCGAATTCACTTTAGAGGTGGCTTATGATGTAATGTATATGAACTAATTTCGTGATTTTGTCTTATCAGGCCCGGGCCAAAGGTCCTATATTTGAGGATGGTCCCAATTTTGATATGGCGTTTAGGCTTTTTCATGGGCAGAATGGTGTGGTCCCACTTTCTGAGGGTTCATTGCAATTTTCCCAAAAGGTGAAGCCTGAACCTGTACCACATCAGTTTAATCCTTTGGCAGCAAAGGCTGCAACAATCAGTCTCTCGGGTCTTGGAGGGTCCTTTGGCTTCGATGCGTTTAATGAGATGTTTAAGAATCAACAAAGAAAGCACAAATCGTCCAAGAAAGACTCTTCACAGGTATGGTGACGACCAGAGTATCACATGTTTCTTTAAATGTGGCAAAATGGCCGGGTCTGGTTACAAACCAAAAAAGCCTGGGTTGGCTTTTGACTCGTTTGACCTTTTTTCTTTTTAAGCTAATAATTTCGATTTCACCCATTTGACCTGTTATTGATAAGGGATAGCCCAAATTCATCAATTTATAAATTATAATTAAATGGGTTGAAATTTGCACCGCAAATTCCCCTCTCAGTATCATTATAGAAGTTGAGAAAAATATTAAATATCTATCAAAATAAAAACATCAGATTTTGGTGAATGATGTTGATAAGATACTAATATTTGGACTGATTTGATCTATGTTTACTCACATTCCACAAAACATCCATTTTTTATTTTTTTTAAATGAAAAAAGGTAAATAGTAATGGAGTCTGTTCTTAAAAAAATGGCATTTTTGTTCATATGATCAACTAATTTTATCAACAATCATAATTTGTCAAAACTTCAAACACAAGCACATTCAAACTACAGCCCATTGTATGACGATCAATTATCTGATTATTGATTATTTAATCTGTATTACATAATCACTTTTGGAACCACGTCAAACCTCTTAACCGTATATAGTAGCTGGCATCTTACTCCCATGTTATATAAAATTTTACAGAAAGGAGACTCAAATCACGAGGCAACTGGTGAAGAGTGGCTAAAAAGTGGAAATTGTCCAATCGCTAAATCATACCGGGCAGTAAGTAATGTGTTACCCCTCGTGGCAAAAGCATTTAAACCACCATCAGGCATAAAGTACCAATGCCCACCTGCAATCGTGGCAGCCCGTGCAGCTATAGCCCGAACTGCCTTTGCAAAAAACCTCAGACCACAACCCCTTCCTGCAAAAGTACTAGCCATAGGTGTACTAGGTATGGCAGCTAACGTCCCATTAGGAGTATGGCGTGAACACACCAAAAAATTCTCACCTTCTTGGTTTGTAGCCGTTCATGCAGCTGTTCCTTTTATAGGTATGCTCAGAAAGTCGGTTTTAATGCCAAAAGCTGCTATGGCTTTTACCATTGCAGCATCTATTCTAGGTCAGGTTATTGGGTCTAGGGCTGAACGTTATCGCCTGAAAGCTATAGCTGCCAGACCTCCACCAGTAGTTGAAACTTTTGTTGGTGAGTTCGACCCAACAGGGGTTAATGTGGTTGGGTCCAGGTCTGGGTCTGGGCCTGGGTATCCAGTGGGCATCACGGGTGGACATTTTGGTAAACCACTCGAGTGGAAATCTCCCCCTATGCAGGTTGCTGGGCCATCTGCTTGATGTGTGTAAACATTTATCTTTTGTCGGTTGGTTGTGTAATGCTTTGTTCGTCTTTTGTCGAGCATGTGATGAAAATAATAAAGAATACTGGAATTTTCCTTTGATAAATGTTGTCTAATGTGTCTAAAGACTCGACCTGTAATCTAATATGAGCTTTAATCATGTGGTACTACCGGCTTCTGGTGGTATTTTATTGTAGTATCTGTCCTTGATGATATGGTGTCCTTTAAAATTTCCGACCTGCTTGTATTGTATTATGTTTGGTTAATATTGTGGACGGATGGTTATGAAAGCAACCAGTCTTGTAAATAAGACCAGTTTAGCCTATTTTTATGTTTAGTCCCTTGTTACTGAGCTATGACTGATTAACTGGTTAGGATCTAACAGTAAGGATTAGCTGCAAGCCTGCAACCTCTGTAGGCATATTGATCAGGGCGAATAAGACTAATGTAGAGATAGCTAATACACATTTTCTTAACTACAAGAAAACTGAGTTATTGCTCATTTTCTTTGAAATTTATAAATATTTGTGTTATTATATAATCGTAAAAACAAATTAAATACAGGTGCACTTTTTCAGATGGATTAAAAATGAAGATGGTATTGAAGATATAAGTTTATAGACATACAATTTTGATTATGCAGGAACAGCTAAGACTACTTGAAACCATCAGTTTTTTATTGTTTTAAACATATGGATTGCTTCGAGACACATCCTTTGCAAAATGTCTGGAATATCGATTCAGTCAAAGTAGAATTATATAAAGATAGATAGCTGTACTTTTCTCCTTACAAATAAGAGGTCAGAACAAATAGAAATGCAAAAGAATAGGTAAAACCACTTGAAATCATCAATCATTTAAGGGATAAAACTTTAAAAAGCATATAATATTTGGCCAAAAATACTTTTTTGGGTATAGAATAATAATTTTTGCTTATATGGGTAGTAAACTTTCAATTTCGGACTATTTGAGGTACTTTGTGACATTTTTGTCCTTAAAATTCAGTGGCAAAAATGTCACAAAAGTAACTCAAAAAAATCGAATTTGAAATATTAGTACCTCAAAAAGTCCGAATTTGAAAGTTTATTACTTATATAAGCAATAATTTTTTTTTTTTTTTTGATATCCAAAAGAGTATTTTTGAACAAATAGAATGATTTTTAAAGTTATTATCCCATCATTTAATGGTTGCTGAATTTGGTAACGGAGTTTGTTTGATAGTTGGCAAATATGGATATGCTTTTTCTTAGTAGATTATTAACATGGACATTCAGTAGAATTTCGTATATGTCAAAATAGGGTAAAACGTTCATCTTTTGGGAGTGTCCTCTTCTTTAGTAGTAATAGTCTAGTTTCTACAAATGTTTCATTCTAATGTATCTAAAATTGGTTATACCCATCTATATCTGAAGAGAACTTGTAACGGGAAAATATAGATTTATCCAATAATATGGCATAAACTTGACCATATCCTTATTTAGAAAATAATTACGTCTCCGTCCCAATATTATTGTCTACATTTTTATTTCGGTTGTTTTTAATTAATTATCCAAAACTAAAAATGGATAGGGAAACTGAATAGAAATTACTATATTACCCTTAACTTTTAATAAAACATTAACTAATCAGTTAAGATAAAATCTGCCGTTCTACACAAATGAGAATGATGAATCGGTAAATTATGTTTTTTTAATGTGTATATTTTATTAGTAGACAATTATTTTCGAATGTTTGTCAATACTCAATACCAAATAAAATTCAATATTCAATAGGGCAATGTCTTCAATGTTTGCCTATTGGTCTGAAAATCCATGTGAAGACGGGAGAGAGTAGAAAATAGCTTCATCCCATACTCATTCAACTTGTTTAAAATGCCGCATTTCTTTGACCAATCTTTCAAATGATTGATTAATAGTTATCATCCCAAATATCTCTTATTTAATAACAGAACTTTAAAAAGTAAAAAGTAGATTGAGAATTGCAATTGAACTAATGAAAATGTACAATTTTAGCATGTGGCAAAACTGTACATTTTATCAATTAAAAGTCAAAACTAAAGTTTAATTTGGTCACAGGGATGGAGCTACGTAGCAACTTGGGTTGGCCATGACCCAACTAAAATTTCTCATAATTTTTCTAGTTTATACTACACATTTGAGAATTTGATTGGTCATACTTTGTTTGGCACACTCGATAGTAACATATGAAATGACAGTCGTATATATCCTCTGATTTAAATACAAAGTCGAAGAGTTCGTAACCTTTTTTTTTATCGTATGGGAGTATTTATTTTTCTACATACTGTATAGGTATTTATCAAATGTTACATGATTTATATATTTATATTGTGTTGATTTATGCAACCGTGTGGTAGAATTTTATTATGTTTTATTTATTTCAGTGATGTAGGTTTAAAACATAAACTTTGTTTTATTATCTACCAATTTTTTTGTCACGGTTAACTATAGATGACGTTTTCTTAAGTTTAACAAAAGTTTTTGGGTGTTCTCAAAGTTGATTAGGATGAAGTTCTTTTCTAGTAATACTACTTTTCAGTTCAAGTGCTAATATGCTATTTGGCTACCAAAGATAAAAACCATGGCTTTGTCAACAATTTAATTTTGTGTAATTTGAAAAATGTGCTAAAAAATATATGCGTCAAAGAAATATACAAACGAAGAAGACAAAATGGGAAAATACAAATAGTGATTTAGTCATCCTATTTCGGATCTTCATGAAAAATACTACGAGTAGTAAGAAAAACACGTGGAAATAAAGTTAAAGACGTGGAAAATGATCCGGTTATATATGCTAAATTGTTTCGAAACAACAAGGTGATATACGAGAACAGTAAAAAAAAGTTGGTTTACTTTCTATGTAATGGATTTAACCTTTAAATTTTAAATAAATTAGATGGACTTAAATATATTTATCAATTTTCTTATTTTTTAATGACTTCATAAATATAATAAATACCCTTTAAACTTTCATATATTTTATATTTTATATATAAAAAAAAAGAAATATACGTTGTTATTATTTATAAATATTATCCGTATATATTAAACTAATGTATTTGCACGAAAGTATACATATAAATAGGAAAACACGAATTATTGTGACATGTAAATGAATACATGAGATTACATATATAAATAACTCATGTTATTTCTCTTTAAGAGATTAAGTAAGGATATCACGAAAAGTATTATTTTTTAACTTTGAGTTCACAAAACGACTCATGCTATTTCTCTTTTATAAGTTTAACTCGCGCACAGGTTTATAAATCTGCTTGAATTATTGTTAACATAAATATAAATGTCGAATAAAGGCACGACCTCACACATTACTATGAGATGAAAATAAATAAACGAGACTCTACACATACGAACTACACATATATTTCCAAGGTCATTATGTGCTACTAAACATACATAATATCTATAGAACATGATATAAATAGTTAAATTTGAACAAGATCAACTTATACACAAATCTAGTTAAAGAAAGTTAGATCCTTCGTGCAAAGAAAATCTATACAAAATATTAAACGATATTAACACATAATGAATAAATTATGTAAAAGCTCGTGCGTACACAAATATTATAACTCTATAAGTATTAAATTTTTGATATAATTCTATTACGAAAAATCTAAAACATTACAAAACCATGGATCGATGAATTGTCACAATATTTAACTTTAAAAAAAAAAGAAGTTGTAGAAATATTATTACCCGTTATACTATATGCTCAAACCTTGTGTGTGCATGAATTCTAAAACCAGTAATGATATTACAATGATTCCAATAGTTATACATTTTCAGTCTTGTGGTTCCTTTCTTAAACAAAACTAGCAAGGTACTTACGCGTTGCGGCGGCAGGTAACACGTAATCAAATTTTTTGGCGAACATATTTTTCTATTACATGTTTTTCGTGATATAAGTTTACGCATGGCGAGAATTTTGGGAATAACTTTATCGCACATTATTTCATATTAACTTGTCAAGTACCTATGCATCACAATACAATGACGATACGAAAACGGGAGTCAGTAGTATTACAAGGTTGTGATAATTGGCGGTGAAAGCTACTTGCTAATCAGTAAGTGTTGTGTAACTTTCGTCAAAATATTATAAAACGTGTAAAAATAGAGAAGTACAAATTAGCTATTGCGATATATGATTAATAATATATGACACTGCTTATATAAATTACGCTAATAAAAATTATACAGTTTCATGCTTTATAAATCACATGAAAATCTTTGTACTTTGACATGTACGATTTTTTTCAATCGAATTAATTAGCAAAATGGTTAGGATTTTACTAAACTTATACTAAAATACATACATAAATGATAAATGTCTTTTGAATAAGCAATTTTAATTCTTTTTAATGTCCATAACCAAACAAAAATTTAACACTAAACCCACATTAATGAATGTAAAATAATTATGTGTAAAAGAATTGTTGTTTAATCTCTACTATATATAAAACATTTAAAACTTTTATTTTTAGAAGTCTTCAAATTTTTAAGCATACACACTTGCTATTATTAATAGTATTAAAATAAAATTTAAAATTACATTAATTGCACATATTATGACATTAAATTGGATGTTACAATAATAAGATATAACTAATATAATGAATTTAATATATTTGTAGTAAAAATCAATAACATTTTAAAATTTGAATATAATAATATGACATATTAATGTTTCACGATGTCACAACAAAAACACATATCTCTAGAAACTATCATTTATTATAGGAGGTCGTTAAATAAAATACATCATAAAAACATAAAATTAGAAAATCCTTAAACATTCGCATCGGAACTCGCTGCTTTGTGCGAAGACCATGCTAGTATATTATACATAAGGTTATCCATTTGTACATATTACGAAAAATGCATTCTTTCATTATATGTGGTGTTGATAACTCAATTGATATATGTGTTCAATGCATTAATTTATTATACACATCAAATGAAAAGTTATATTTTTAACTATTTAAATCTAATTAATGCTCAAAAAGGACTTTATGCATTATAAGTACTTAAAATAAGATATAGATATAGATGATTAAAGGAGTAATACATGTGTATTCCATAGCTTGAAGGATGAACAGACAATGACTAATTCATAATAAGGGGGTAACGATGAAACAATTTGTGGTCATATTGTCACCTTGAGTCGAGGATGACTATTTGGCAAGAACATGCATCTATCATCACTGTGACAGGTTTGATTGTTTGAAGTTCCAACTATAATTGTTTCAAATATGAAGTCTTTATGACGGTGCGATCAAAATAGAGGTGTAAATAAGCTGCGTTTTTGTCAAGTAAATCTAACTAGAGCTTGACCCGAGTTTGTTCGACCACGCTTTATTAAGCCTCGAGCTCGATCCATAATATGAGCTTTCAATGTTAGACGTGCCAAGTTATTTCGAACTTTTAAGTGATATATATGTTTTTTTTATATTATGTATATCTAACAGTAAGCGTTGTTTATCGAGTTTTCAAGCGCAATTCGAGTCGAATTCAAAAGTTATCTTATATTTTATTTTTGTCTTGTTTAAAAACACATATTTGCAAATAAATCTGGCTTTTCAAGCTGAGTTCAAACTTTCTCGAGCCAAACTAGAGCTTTCCTAATGAAGGCTCGTCGAGCTTGAGCTGAACAAAATATTGTTAAGTCGAATCGAGCTCTGTCAAAATTTAACTTGATTCTACTCGTTTGCACTTCTAGATCGAACCGCATGAATTAACCACCAGAAAGTCAAAAAATCATAGTTATTGAAATGAGCAATGCTACGTTCTCATATTTACTTTTTTACCTGCAAGCTTATGGCATATCTAAATTATTAATTCTTTTTCCTCATCTGCTCTATAAATCTTGATAAAACATTAGAAGCTACAGCAGAACTTACATTGAGTGCTTTTTATTTTATTTTTTTATTTTTTTTAAGTAAGAGTTTCTAACCTTATTTAGGGGTGATATTACGTCGTCTTTTATAAAGAAATTACTTTACCGTGTGGGGGATTGGAGTATGAAGTAACAAATTCTTAAATAATCATCATATCGATTTGTTTTTGCCTACGTTCCTTTCACTTTCCTATCAGATTGTCACACAAATACACAATACCTGGCCCTACAAAAAGAACGTACATTTTTTGATTTTGTATTCCTAATGCTATGAAGTAACAATACATTTATGGCAATGTATACGTTTAACTGATTTCATTGACAAACTTTCAGTTTGAACAAGATCAAGAACAAACAAGAATCATGCAATAACCCTATTAGATAAGATGTATTGGTCCACATACCCACCACCGCTATTCACTATCTTCATCAAATCAACCATCAAACAACCGTAGTGATTATCACAAAACTAAACACATAAATATAACTTAATTAAATACAAATATACCACAAAATATACCTTACCCACACATATTAAAAAAAACAGAAAAAAAATAAATAAATAAATAAAATAAAAAAAAAAAAACGCTCGATGATCTGCACCACTAGACCGAGTCAATTGTGCTCCTTTCACACGTGTGATCTAAAGGTTGTGTAATTATCACTACTCACTACTTGTGGTGATGATACCACCACGCGTGGTATAAGCCACCAATTACATAGTAGTCTTATATTAAATATTTTCTCATAATTTAACAATAAGTAATAATAACCATTCATTTAAGCTTTCTATATCAGAAAAAGATTAAAGTCCATTTGACCGAACCTATTTTGTTTATCAACTAGCCAGCCGATACTCGTGTATAATGGTGGCAAATTATAGCGGCAACAAAAAGTACGATCGATGGTTAAAACACAAGAACGGACTAAACAACATGTAAAGCACTAAAATTTAAATATACCGGAAGGTACGATTTTCATTTTATACTTTCAAGTTTCATTTCTTGTATGAATGAATATTGTTTCTTGTTTCAATTTCGTATTAATTTATTTATTAGAGCTTTTTACGAAAATGAACTATAACTCATACCTGTTTACGAAAATGGTTCTCGCCCTGACCGTTTACGAAAATGAACTTTCCAATGTTATCCGTTGGATCTCTTAAAACATAAAATCCCAACGCTACACGTGTATTATACGAGCCAGGGCGTGGTACAGCCGGCCTGGGCGTGGGCGTGGCCCTGGGCGTGGGCAGGCCCTGGGCGTGGGCAAGCCCCTGGGCGTGGCTGTAACACCCCCAATTCAGATATGCAGCGGAATTCAAACTGGGTATTACTTGATGGCACAACAGTCATAATAATAGAAAACGATCTCTAAAGGAGTCGTTTTAAAAAGGCTTTATCATTCAAATATATCAGAGTTTACAAAATAGGTCCCAGTTGGTTCCATTGATTACAAAAGACATCAATATAAAGTTTTTGATGTTTTGTGAATGATAAATTATTTATTTATATAGCCTTCTTGATCTTGCCCTTCCGTGCCAGCTTCTGACATTATGGACCTGAAATACATGCTTAAAACTGTCAACATAAAGGTTGAGTGAAATTCATAGAGTTTGTTTGATGGTTGAACACATTATGTTGGTAGTGTGAGTTAATTAGACTCACACCAATGGTTTGAAAACAAAACAGTTATTATTAGACTAAGCATCATGCAATCAAGGCGTTAACGTGTTCCAAATTTTATTGGAGAAATTGTTGGTACGTGCCCTAGTAGGTAAAATTGCCATTTTTACCTAATGTTACTCAAGTATAGTGCGTTTGTTTGCCTCTAACGGGCCAACACAAACGGGATTCGTCAATCCCAATAGATCTATTCACAATATTCGCGCCCACTCTCACATAGTGATTAATGATTCATGATTTAGGGACTTATGTTTGGCAAATGCGGTAACTTAGTACTAATAAAACAATCATATAAGCATACAATTTGAAAGCAATGTGTTCGGTTTAAAATAAAGCATGTATCTCCCCCAAGGGTTTGTAAAACAATTAAGTAATAGAAAGTGGGGCTATGAACTCACCGAGAGTTGATGATGTTAAGTACTAACGGATGTGATGGATAAGTCGGAAGACTTCTACGTACAACCTAAAAATGAAATGTTGCGACTTAAGTTTGGAATAATGTTTTAGGAAAACATAAACCATCCTATATATATCCCTATGTTGATCATGATGTAGTCAATTTTCATTTGATGTTTATAGAAAGATCTTTAATATGTGAAAACGTATTTAGTTTATAGATATCGTACTACCGTTCGGGCCATCATAATTCAGAGGTCATGCAGTAAACGTTCGAGGAGCTAGGACACTTTAATTCGTAAATCCAGCAACTCGTCGATACGTTTTACTCAAATGAAACCCCTCACATGAAGCTCCCTACTATTGTAGCACTTAGTAAATACAACATATGTTTTGAGTGAAGATTGTTATAACATAAAGTTTATCATGTTTTAATAACTATCTAGTTTTTACAAGTTCTCGTCGTTTCAAACAAGCCTCGAGGCTTTAGTCATGGTCTTTCCGTGACTTTGGTCTTGACTACCATGGTCTTGAGACTTAGCTTTGGCCTTAGCCGTAGCCGTGGTCTTGGCTAATGGCCATTAGGCGTCTTGGTTTGCTTTTAGTTGTGACAAAAGTATAGTTGTGAGACTATATTTACGGAAGTTTCTGTTTATGAAAGATTTTTGGCCTATTTAAGCGTTTTCAAGGTCCGAGCTTCTTTATTATTGAAGGAAAACGTCGTTCCGGACAACTTTCGTGTTTTAACTTTTTTATGATTCGGACCATAAGTACGACTTTCAAAATGGCAGAACCAAGCAGTCCCCATATGGCAGTTTTGGCGTTTAGGTTTCGCTAACTTCTTTTGCCTATAACTTTTGACTCGTTTGTCCATTTCGGGTGATTCAAGTTGCTATGTTTACCTTTTTTATCTTGTCTACCATATTATGTAAGTTACATAGTCCATATGTTACTGATTTTAATGGTCTCACAGGTATAGGATATGACTAGTTTTCTAGTTTGTTACTTATATGACAATATGTGATTTAAAACAAGTGATTGAGTATATGTACATCATGAATCAACATAGTAACTATATATATAGCATGAAATAGTTAATATTATGAATAATAAAGATGAGATGATGGTGGTGATAAGTTGCTTACAACTTTTGGCTTTCAAAATAGAAATGAGTAACTTAGTAAGGATAGGACTTTGATTGATCACTTTAGACTTTGGATTGAGCTAGCTTTCCACACCTTGGCACCCTTGCAAACTTGAAGAGTTGGTGATGAAGTACTAAGTGACTTGAGTGGATCTAAACTCAAGAAGATCACTTACTTGCTAGAGATTGGATGAAGTAGCTTGATCTTTGGAACTTTCTTGCTTAAACTTGGAGTTTAAAGCTCAAATGATGGAAGATATGGATATTTTAGAGTATGAACGACCCAATTCATTTTGTGGAGGTCTTTGGGATGAATATCACTTGCTATTTATAGGAGGGTAAGTTTGGTTAACCATATATTGGGTTAAATATCAACCATGGTTAGGTTAGGACACTTGTAATGATCAAAATGAACCTTGGTTAGGATTAAGCCACCAATATGATGACTCCCCCCCTAAGAGTTTGCCACAATGTGTCTAGGTGGCCTAGATGATAAGTCTTGATAATATCAAGAGTTTTGAGTAAGTTTTGGTTCCGTTAAACGCCAACCGTAAGTCTTTAGGCCATAAAACGTAAAACCGGGTATCGTAAAAATACGAAACTTACAGGAATGGTGAGACTCATCATTATACTCCATCTAAAAATATAAAATGAGTGATAAGTCTCATTGGGTGCAAAAACGCTGCTTAAAGCTGGAAACACGGGTCAAAAACGCGTAATTCGCAGTTTATCGGAAAAGAACGAAATTTCAGGGAAACGACCGTGAATTTATTTAGAGTAGACTAAAATTAGTCTAAAAGTGATATGAGATGTCAAAATGTGGTTTTCTTCATACGCGAGATAACTTAACAGTTATTTGTTAAGTTTAAAAGTTACGCGATTTATGCAAAAATGTAGAACGTACAAGATTAATTCCTTTATGGTCAAAGGAGGAGGGAAATATGTTTGACTTTTCCAAAAATGTAAAAGTGTCAAAAACATATTAGAAACACAGTGCAGGAATCGTTAAGTCTGGATGTAAGCAGAATTGTTTAAAACGTAAGTTTAGTTTTTCAGCGCAGGGCTTATTTGGTAACATAAAAATGAATTTTAAAAATTCTCAAATTAATCATGAGTGATATAAGAATTTATCTGATGTTAGGAAAATTATCAGAGTTGATTTTCGTTATGCGCGTGATGTTTAAACGATGGACCGTCCAAAATGAAACTTTATAACGATCTTTTTCTTAATAACTTTTGAGAAAATGATCTAACGATTGTCAAACTCTCAGTTCATTACTAAAATAATTTATCTTACGAGAATGTGAAATAAAAATTTTACGGATGAATAGTAAAAGTGAATAGTAAGTGAATAGTAAAAGTGAATAGTAAATTCTCGAAAATGAAAAGTAACCTGAAAGTGCGGGCGGTTACAGTGGCCCTGGGCGTGGGCAGCCCCTAGGCATGGCCCTGGGCGTGGTAGGGGCGTGGGAGGTTGCAATGGTGCTGCAAATGGAGGTGCTGCATGCAAATGGAGGTGCTGCAATGGTGGGGGGTGTTGTTCTTGTTCTTGTTCTTGATCATCATGTTCACGGATGTTTTTAAGAAATCTTGATCATCATGTTCACGGATGTTTTTAAGACCATTTGGTTTTGCAGGCGGCGGTGGTGGTTATGGTTGGGAGGTGTGTGTTGTGTGTTTGTTTCCGTGAAGATGAGAGAAAATGGGAAGCAGGAGGTGAGAGAATGGAAAAGGTGATAGTGACGTATTTTGGTCACTTTGGTAAAGTGTACGAAAAGAGTTCATTCTCGTATAATCACTATGTAAACGGTTTGTTTTTGTAATTTGCTTTATTTATTAAGTTGACAATTTCGTTTATGCAATGAATCAAATGTTAATTTATGCAATTCATGATTAAATGCAAGGAAAATATACAGGGAAAGTTAACTTATAAATTAGCGAGTAATAAGGATGAACGGTAGATTATTAACATCACAATTCCAATTTTGAGAACATTTAAGCAAAATAAATTTTTGCTTTATATGTATTAAAGAGAAAATATATAAGGAAAGTTAACTTATATCAGCGAGTAATAAGGATGAATGGTAGATTATTAACATCACAATTCCAATTTTGAGAACATTTAAGCAAAATACATTTTTGCTTTATATGTATTAAGAAAAGAAGGATATAAGAATTCAACAGTGTTTAATATGTGGTAACTGTGATATAAGATACATCGGGTTCACTGTATAAGTATAACTAATAATTATATTATAACTAAATTGTTTGGTGTGTACTTATAAATCGTGCTTTCATTTTAATACTTATAATCCGCGCATCTACGGATTTTTGGTAGTACAATTAAATTATTTATCCTTATCCCTCTTGTTTTTAATATTGTAAATCCAATATATTTTAATAATAATAATAATAATAATAATAATAATAATAATAATAATAATAATAATAATAATAATAATAATAATAATAAAATAAATAAATAAAAATAATAATAAAAATATATATATATATATATATATATATAATAATAATAATAATAATAATAATAATAATAATAATAATAATAATAATAATAATAATAATAATAATAATAATAATAATAATAATAAATGGTGCAGCTGTGGCCAACACCTTTTGGATTGTTTAAATGGTGCAGCTGTGGCTATTTCTGGTGAGCTGGTCGCTTCTATTACCCAAGTGGTGAACCTTTTTCTTGCTGGTCAATGCCCGAGGGCGCTGGGTGAGTACATTGCTAGTGCTCCTCTCACACCCTTAGTCAAACCAGGAGGGGGTATCCGTCCCATTGCTGTTGGGACTGTTTGGAGGCGTTTAGTTTCCAAGGTTTGTGCTTCCATGATTGGCCACTTCAGACGGTTATTTAGATGATTTACAATTTGGTGTTGGGGTTTCGGGGGGAGGGGAGGCTATTCTTCATGCTGTGAACCGGTTGGTTGAGGACCGTGGGGGTGATGTTGGTCTGTCTATTTTGTTGGTTGATTTTAAAAACGCCTTCAACTTGGTGGATCGGGCTGTTATGTTGCGTGAGGTTCGGCTCCATTTCCCGGCTATATCACGGTGGGTGGAATTCTGTTACTCCAGTCCTGCCAGATTATATTATGGTGAGCATACTCTGTGGTCTCATCAAGGTGTGCAACAAGGTGATCCGCTTGGGCCTCTTCTTTTTGCTTTAGTGTTACATCCCCTGGCATGTAAGATTAGAGATTCTTTTGACATTTCCTTTCAAGCATGGTATCTGGATGATGGCACTATTATTGGTGATACCTTGGTTGTGGGTAAGGTTTTGGAGTTGATTATGATGGATGGACCTTGTCGTGGCTTACACCTCAATGTTGATAAAACTGAAGTTTTTTTGCCACAGGAAGATCCTAGAAGCAGACAGGCCGGTGTTTTTCCCCCCAATATTTCTCGCCCCTTACACGGTGTTAAATTATTGGGTGGACCTGTTAGTGTGGATTTTGAGTTTGGTAGTAAGCTTGTTCTGAAAAGGGTTGCTAAAACTATTGACCTTATGGATGCTGTTGCCAAACTCAATGATCCCCAATGCGAGTTGTTGCTACTCCGTGCATGTGCTGGTCTTTCCAAGTTGTACTTTTCTATGCGCACATGTTCCCCCCGGGTCTTTGAGAGTGCTCAGGTTTCTTTTGATGCGACACTTCATTCTTCTTTGGAGCGCATTGTCACTGCTTCTGGGCCTGGTTTTGGTGATTGGCAGTGGAGACTCGCCACCCTACCCTTCGCTTTTGGGGGGCTTGGTGTATATTCTGCAGGTGACGTCTTGAACTATGTCTTCCTTGCTTCTAGACTTCAATCTGCTTGCTTACAGACTAAGCTTCTCCATAGTTCTGGTATTGTAACTGCTGGTCCCTCTTTTGATGATGCTCTACGTACTTTTAATATGAATATGGATATTGACCTTTTGAGTAACCCTAGCGAGGTCCCCAAACTTATGAAGAATTTGGCAGATATATATTTCGCTTGGGTCACCCAAACTGTTGAATCTACATTCCATCTTTCTCCTCGACAGATGGCGTTATGGAGTTCACTAAAGGAGGATCATACTTCAGATTGGCTTAGGGTGGCTCCGATATCCGGATTGGGACAAACTATGAATTCCAGGGCTTATCGTTGTGTGTTGTGTTATCGGTTGGGTGTTCCTCTGTTCACTGTTCAGGTACCGTGTTCAGCCTGTTCTAAGGTATTTACTGGAGATATTTATGGGGATCACGCTGTTTCGTGTGCGGGTATTGTTGGCATTAAACATCGGCATAACCTTGTGCGTGATGTTCTTGTTGATATCTGTTCGCGGTCCGGAATTTCAGCTCGTAAGGAGGTGGATATTGGGCTTTATGGTGATAGGGACTGATCCTTACGACCGGCTGATATATTACTTTACTCTTGGGATTGTGGGCGTGATGTATGTGTTGATCTTACGGGATCGTCGCCCTTGACGCAATCTGGGATGACTGATTTTATGCCAGGGCGTGCGGTCATTGATGCGGCACAACATAAACGTGTCAAGTACGATGTTAAATGCGCGGATATTGGATATGGTATTCTCCCCTTTTCATTTTCTTCTTTTGGAGAGCTTGAGAAGGATGCAGTAACCTTACTTAAGCGTATTCGACGATTCTCTATGACTCAAGACATTGGAGCACGTGCTGCGGTTCATATTTTTAATAGGATTGGTTTTGCTATTGCTAGAGGTGTGGGGGCCCAGTTGGTTTCTCGGCTCCCCACTAATTTTTTGTAAATCCTATGAGTTTTTAATAAAGTGATGTTAAAAAAAAATAAAAAAAAAATAAATAATAATAATAATAATAATAATAATAATAATAATAATAATAATAATAATAATAATAATAATAATAATATAGCAGCAGTTGTTGTTTATAAAAAAAAAGTTTAAATATATGAGGTTTTCGTTAAATATAAAAAAATATATATAAATTATGAAAATTGATGATTTTACATTTAGGTAATTTAAGATTAGCCTATATTTAAAAGTTTAAGGTTTGATTGTAAATTCTATTAACCAATAAAAAAATATAACGGTTATTCACATTTAGGTACAAAATAAAAAAAAAAAAAAAAATGAGCTCACATTTTCATTTGTTTATCCATCAAATTTTTCAAAAGTTTGATCAAACTAATTTAGTTTTGAATTTTATTAGCTAATAGGAGAACTCGATTTTGCAATTGAGCTCTCTCATTAGTCAATGGAAAAATTAGTTTTTTTAATTTATACTCTCTTATTATATTAAAGATTAAAGATATGAAGAAAAAGAAGGATATACATCTCTAAGATATATATCTTTATAATTCAAAAATAGCATAAAGTAATGTAAAAAACATTATAATTTTCAAGTAACAGATGGTAATTGAATCAAAACTTGTGTTTCAATAGTACTTCTTGTTGTGTAAAAAATTATTGTCGTTATAAAAAAAAAAATGGTAATTGAATAGTTATAATTAGTTATGTCTCCTTAAAAAAGTGTTAGCTAGTTATCTAGAACAAAGCTTTAGAAAATACATTTCTTTCACTTGACTTTATATATAGAAGTAGAAGTCCAATCGTAGCTAGTAACGGTCATGCAAAATTTCTTAGTATCTAAAATCTAGAATACTATACTAATTGTCAATAAATCAAGGTATATATGAGATTTAAGCGTACAACGTGGATATAATAGTCCCAAGCAGATTTTTCCATTCACGAGACCTCCCTACCACGAGCTTCGATGTTTTTATAAAATTACTAAGAATAGTACGTCTTCGATCATAATACAACCGTTCGCTTGTTCAAGGATAAAAATCGCCAGTGATCTAATGGTAATTTATCCAATCTGATTTATTATTAGCGGATATGAGTTAAGTAAATATGAATGTTTAATGATCGGATATTGACGATTGTTTGTCATCCATGAAATGTTTACCACCCATAATGATTTTGTACAATAAATGAAAAATTTATGGATTAGTCAATTAGCTACAATATGAAGATATTTTATAAACTTGAAACACAAAAAACATAAGAATATACATGATCGAATTGCAGGGCCGTCTCATAAATTTATTAAATTTTTGAATGCCCTGTACGAAATCACATAATGAGATTTTTCGAGAAGTAATGTTATATATAAAGTGTCACCGTTTTTAATAATAATGCAATTAATTATCTAAACGTTCTAGCATATTACTCATTTAAGATATTTTCTCATCTAAATATTTTTTTCTTTGTGAAAATAAATGTACACATGCATATAATTATTAATGGGACAAATTTTGAGGCTTCTAAAAATTTTAAAGCCTTGAGCGGTCACTCATTTTGCACACCCTCAAAGACGGCCTTTCTAAATTGTAACTAAATATTTAACTTGATGATGGTTTGTCAATTTGCGTGTATAAATTTCTTTTTATGTATATATAAATGTAAAGTAAGTGAGAGTTTAAACCTTATCGCTTTAAATTGTATTTAGATAATTAATAAATTAAATTGAATTAAAATTTTATTTAAACCTTATTGCTTTAAATTGTATTTAAATATTTACTACAGTAATAAATTAAATTGACTTTTATACGTAAGAGCATTTACATTATTTATTGTTTAAGTTTTTAACTTTTAAACAATTATTACATTATTAAGACTAGACAAGTATCCGTGCATAGCAACGAGATTTTATAGCGACAAATCGTTTTGTGTTAAAATAAATTTTATGGGTTATAAATGAAAAATTATAAAAGTTTGAAGATTTGAGGATTACACATAATGTTTTGAAACCCGGTTCGACCTGGGTGGTTCAACCGGTTGAACCGTTCCGGTAAAAAAACAGGTTGATATAAACCGAATCAACCCTATAGGCCGGGTCAACCTGGTTTTCGATATGTATTAATAGTTTTCTTTTGAACTATATGTTTTCAACATTTCATTTTTTAGTTTCAACTTTTTACTTTTTGGTTTTTCCTTTATATATAGTATAGCAGGGTGCCTGCGCGTTGCGGCGACAGGTACCCTGTGACAATTAACCGGAGAAATAGATCTCGATAAGACCTGATTCACCAAATTGTATCGGTTTCAACGAATCATCTTTGGTTCGTTTTCGGATGGCTTTTATTGGTTAGCCGAATCGGTGGCGACACCGGTTCCCGGTTGAACCCGTTGGTCCGGTCCGATTTTCAAAACTATATGTACCATCAACTTATTAGCTTGTATGAAGCTTTGTGTGTTTTATTAATTTGTATAATGTGTATAATAACATGTACTTTTCATTTTAGGGTGTTTTAAAAATAATATTAATTAGTGTGTTTAATTATTTTATATTTTAGGTTATATTATAGCTTTTTTAAATTGTATATTGTGAAATTTTTATTGTAATTTTTAATAAGAGGTGTTTTAATTGGTTGTTTTTAATTTGGTATATTTGTTTTTAAATTTTAGCCACATTTAAATTTTTTATGTGACTACAATAAAGAATTTCCTAAACCTAGATTTTAGCTATATTTAAGATATTAAAACATGATTTATATAGATGGGCCAATTACATATATAACTATTGAAATATGGATTTTTAAATATTTTCTTAAAACATGATTAAATAAAATTGTATAGTAGAGTTATTTATTTTGCATACTCAAAAATTCTTACATATCAGGGGACAAATTTGCATCACACAAATCATTAAATCAAAATAATAAGATTTAAGGGGTGGGGGGGGGGGGGGGGGGGGGAATGGATGAACCTAAAGTCTAAATGTAAATCACCCTCATTTTTTAATTAAAGCCCACTTTCATCTTTCAATATTACATATCTCAAAAATCGTAAAACCGTTAAATTAAAAAAAAAAAAAAAAAATATACCTTCGTGACGAGCATTTAATTATCTTTAAATAGAGGGGCACTTGCATATACTTTCGACAAACTTTTTTTTTTCGTTTCTTTTTTTTCTCGGTGCAGTATCACTTGTGATATAACACTAATATATAAGTTACAACACTCAACATGCTTTCATAAAACAAGTATAAATATTTTTGTAGAACTCTAAATGACTCATCGTAAGTTAATGCACTAATATTTAAGTTAATGCACTTTCATGGAAGGTGATCGACGAAACGCCTAAGAGAGGGATGCACAAGTTGAGAAGTTGTTGTACCCTATTCACTATCGTATAAAACAGTTTAAGTATTTAAAAACAAACTAATAGTGAATCAATGACTGAAATAAGACGTAAGTAAAACACACTGATAAATTTTCAACATAATATTCTTTATTAGAAATGAATCAAAAATAATACATTACCCAAGTACTTGCGGAACAGTACTTGGGATTGAAATGACAAAGGGTTGTAACTGCTCACGAAGCTCAGGCTAAGTCTGAGCACAACTACTATGGAACCACTGAGCTATCTCAGGGACTGAGTTGTATTTGGAGGAGAGAAAAAGGCTTGTGTGTGTGTGTGTGTTTTACAATTCACAAGCTTAAATCTTTCACTCCATCTCTTATGCTATTTATACAAGTATGAGTTTTTAACTCTATCCTAAGTGACAAACTGACAATTTACAGAAGACAAAATACTGATGTATTTTGTCTCTGTTTACAAAGACTATATTAAGTAAGAGACAAGGTTGCTTTCCATAAGTCAGTGATGACACTGAGCCTAATAGTTTGCCATTCAGGGAAAGTTGACTTTGGTTGATAAGGACTTCGTCTTATCTGATTCAAACTTATCCCGCTTTATCCCGCTCATTCTTCAGTCTTCATTGCCTTCAGTCTTCTACTTCAGTTTGTCTTCAGTGTAAGTAGTTGGTGAGGAGTTTAGGGATTCAGTGAGTTATTGTCATCACTCACTGAATCCACCATCTTCTTCTTGACTCAGTCTTCACCCCTTAAGTTCCGCCTTACTGAGTGGAGAGACTTCTTCTTCGCCTCTTACTGAGTATCCTGAAGATGGCTCACTGAGAGACTATGCACTCAGTGACCTGTTAGTGTTTAAGGGACAACACTTAGGGTATTTTCTATTCAAATCCTAGATTCAAGGGGTTTGGGTATTTACTGAACCCAACAGAAGCAATCACATGTTTCCATGTCATGTGATTGTTTTTGTAAGAGACCATATATTAGTTCTAAACTTCTAAGTAATAGTAACATTATTCAAGTACCTAGAAGACAAAGTCGAGAATTATAAATGAATATTCATGATAACAATATAACGAATAATGAAACAATTCAAATATTGACGTGCTCATTTCAAAATTTATGCTTTGTTATTCTCACCATCCTGTGGTTTCAGGATGATCCACAAGAAATGTGGCAGGATTCAAACCTACACTCTGACCATGCCTCACCGCCTTCAACCCATTAGTCTCCGTTACAAGGTAGGGCGGGGGTGAGGAACGACATAAATGAGTTCATGCCACAACGATCCCGAAAATTTCTCAAGATTTTTGGCTCGTAATAAAGCTAAGGTCCTGTTCGGGCAAGCTATTGAACAATGCATTAATAGAGGTGACAAAATATGTTGGGGTTGAAAATTGATCATTGTTTAGTACGTGATATCACTAGTGGTATAACACGTGATATCACATGTGATATAACATGTTCCTCTGTTACTACCACTGATTCAACAAAAAGAAGAAGCCGACACATCTGAGATATCACCTGCGATATCCAAAGTTCCTCCAAAAAGATGAACAACATGAGAATGAAATACACTGCAAAGATCTTTCTTCATGAAATAAATGACCAAAAGAAGTTGATAATAGAGTATGCAAATAGGTATGCAACAAGAAAACCATATGAGAACACTATTATCACTTGTGATATTAAAGGTTAAAAAACATACTTGCTTGTTTCTGGAATATCATAAGTGATATTAGATTAACTATGTTTCTAAAATATCACACGTGATATTCGACAATATCACAAGTACTTGATATTAGACAATATTATAAAGCAATGAAATCTCACAGATGATATTAAAGGTTAAAAATGATACTTGCTTGTTTTTAAAATATCACAAGTGGTATTAGACAATAGAGACACTACACATATGATATATAAGAGATTCAAAATAATAATCAGACATATAAAAACCATTTCAATGCAGTTAAAATCAAAAATTTAACTAAAATTAATAAGCAAAATTACAAGAGCAGTTAACAAGATTATCAAACTTTTTTCACTCACACATTTCGTCAAACACTTGATGTGCAACTAGATAAGAAGAAGTATTAACAACTTGAACACATCATTTTTCACTCAGACATTTCACCGAACACCTGCGCCTCACTCGCATCTTACGCATTCAAAGCTCTATCGATAATCAATTCATACTCATCATCACCACCACCACTACTAGTACTCGGACATTTCACCAAATACCTGGAGCGCCTCACTCGCATTTTTCGCATTCATATAAAATAATTACTTTCAAAACTTCTCATGTCACATGATCAATTTAAGAGTTAATATAAAACACCCATAAAGAACACCAGCAACTTTTTAACACAAATAAATACCACATTTACATTTACATCGCAATTTAATGTAAAAGTGAGATTTCATACCTTAATAACGTATAATCAAACTCCTAAAATTTACCACAATAAATAAGTAAAACTAATACGTATCTCATCATTATAAGCATCATTAAAAAATTCATCATTATAAGCAAGCTATTGAACAATGCATTAATAGAGGTGACAAAATATGTTGGGGTTGAAAATTGATCATTGTTTAGTACGTGATATCACTAGTGGTATAACACATGATATCACATGTGATATAACATGTTCCTCTGTTACTACCACTGATTCAACAAAAAGAAGAAGCCGACACATCTGAGATATCACCTGCGATATCCAAAGTTCCTCCAAAAAGATGAACAACATGAGAATGAAATACACTGCAAAGATCTTTCTTCATGAAATAAATGACCAAAAGAAGTTGATAATAGAGTATGCAAATAGGTATGCAACAAGAAAACCATATGAGAACACTATTATCACTTGTGATATTAAAGGTTAAAAAACATACTTGCTTGTTTCTGGAATATCATAAGTGATATTAGATTAACTATGTTTCTAAAATATCACACGTGATATTCGACAATATCACAAGTACTTGATATTAGACAATATTATAAAGCAATGAAATCTCACAGATGATATTAAAGGTTAAAAATCATACTTGCTTGTTTTTAAAATATCACAAGTGGTATTAGACAATGGAGACACTACACATATGATATATAAGAGATTCAAAATAATAATCAGACATATAAAAACCATTTCAATGCAGTTAAAATCAAAAATTTAACTAAAATTAATAAGCAAAATTACAAGAGCAGTTAACAAGATTATCAAACTTTTTTCACTCACACATTTCGTCAAACACTTGATGTGCAACTAGATAAGAAGAAGTATTAACAACTTGAACACATCATTTTTCACTCAGACATTTCACCGAACACCTGCGCCTCACTCGCATCTTACGCATTCAAAGCTCTATCGATAATCAATTCATACTCATCATCACCACCACCACTACTAGTACTCGGACATTTCACCAAATACCTGGAGCGCCTCACTCGCATTTTTCGCATTCATATAAAATAATTACTTTCAAAACTTCTCATGTCACATAATCAATTTAAGAGTTAATATAAAACACCCATAAAGAACACCAGCAACTTTTTAACACAAATAAATACCACATTTACATTTACATCGCAATTTAATGTAAAAGTGAGATTTCATACCTTAATAACGTATAATCAAACTCCTAAAATTTACCACAATAAATAAGTAAAACTAATACGTATCTCATCATTATAAGCATCATTAAAAAATTCATGCAAATTATGTAACTAAGAGGAATTCAATAAAAATATTGAAAAAAAAGATACACACACATTTTTAGTTACCATCGAAAAAGAATTTACGACCCATTTTCAGATCAATCAAACTTGAACAAAAAGATAATAATAAAATAATAATGGAGATCACAGATTTATTTTGATTGGTTGATTTACAATTTAGGAAGGATGAGGGAAATTTGGGAAAAGGTAAAGAGAGAGAAACACTTTAATTTATGTGAAAAAAATGACGTATAAAAAGGAAGAATAAAAAATTGTATAGAAAAAAAAAGGTTGTTAGATTAAATTTTATGTTTAATCCTCATCATTAGATCAAACTAAATAGATGGTGGAATGGTATGTCCTTTATTAAGTATCAAAATAGGAGTAATCATTTAAACTTTTCTTCGTATAGTATATGCACTGAAAATTTGTGTTTTCAGGTAACAAGCAAATATGTAAACTTCATCGAGTTTATATGCATTTCTTAAAAAAAAGAGTTTCAAACCCAAAACCGGTATTTCATAATGAATTAAATATATTTGTTTTATTCATTGTGGGTATATGGTTACAAATAATTTAGTTTAATTTGTGTAATACTTCGTATGTATCTGAATAATAAAAGTTAGACTAAAATACACTGTTGGTCCCTAATCTTGTCAACAAACATCACGTTGAACCAAAACTTGGCATTTTCATCGCCGGTAGTCCAAACAGGGTTTTTATAGTCTAAACAAGTCTCTTGACCAGGATTGCCAAAGTCAACGTAACTTTTCTGTTTGTACATCGAGGGTATAATAGACCATTCACAATTATAACATGCCTTTCTTAAATCTAACCCAACCCTCAACCCATGGACCAAATATGATTATGGCTATGCAACTAGCCGTTTCTTCCCTGATACGCTAGCAATTATTTTCGCGTGAACCAATAAACCCACCCAACAAAAACCTTTACTAATCATAATAACACACCAGAAAACGATCAACTAAAAATCAAAATCCGAATCTAAATCCTCATTTCCAGAACTTACAAAACCAACCCAAATTCCAACAATACCATGTCAATCAGAGCTAATGTTATCACTAATATGACAGATTGTATTAGCAACATGCCAGATATAGTGATCAGTAACATTTTGAATCGGTTGCCAATAAAAGAAGCGGTGATAACCTCTAGTTTAGCGAGAAACTGAAGGTTTAAGTGGACTTTGCTCACCGATGTCATAGTTGACGAGGCGTTCTTTTATTATTTAACAAATAATTTTGATGGGAGGCATGTTACTAGACTCTTAAAGCAGCTTATGGGTCCCATAAGAAAGTTTCTTCTCTGTAGAGCCCAAAACGTTGTCTAGAATAGAAGACTTGAATTATGAAGAGATTCGTGATTGGCTTTTGTTTTTGGCTCGGCAAGGAATTGAGGAGTTGACAATTAGAAACTGGTATGGTCAACAAGTTACATTGCCAACCCAACTTTACTCTTGTATGGAGTTGAAACATCTGGAACTTCATTGTTGTGCTTTTCCTACTTTGGATTTTTTTTAGTAGTTTTCCAAATCTGTTGAGCTTAGAATTGTGTTATGTCAATTTTCTAACAGGTACAATTTGGGAGTTTATTGCTGGTTGTCCTTTACTTGAGTCTCTTAAAATGGATCGTGCTACTACAAACGAGATGAGACTATGGGATATTGCAAATCTTAGAAATTTGAAGAAGTTATATTTGTCATTCGGTATTTCGAATGTTGTGACAACAATCACAAAATCCAATACCTTTCACCTGACAAGTCTTCCAACTCTTGAGACCATTACATTGGATTTTCAGGATTGCACGGTAAGACCAATTTGAGTTTTACACTTCTAATTTAACAATGTTAAAGAAATGTCTAACAGTAATGAAATTTAATCTTTAAAACTTGTTGTAGTTGATACAGGAAGCTAATTCTAGGATGAATGTCTTTGTGCCCTTTGTATCCCTGATTAATCTTAAGCTGACCGGAATCGATTTTGGGAATAGTGTTATGGTATCGCTCATCATTGAAATGATTCGTGGATCTCCAAATTTGAAAATGCTAGATACCAGAGTAAGTGTAATACTGTAATGCATATAAATCAAATAAACATTCGAAAATTGCCATGTTTTTGTATCTCAATACTATTTGATTTTGCAGGCTGCATACACGCTTAGTGTTCTACCTTTGTGTCAGGTCACTAGTTTTACAACACAAGCTTACAAGAAAGAGATAAAGGCGATTGAACAATAAACCAAACACACACACACACACACGATATAGTAAGACGGTTATGCGTAGGTGAGAGTGAAAGAGAAATATTGAACAACCAACCCTCAAGTGAGGGTTTACATAAGGTATTTATACGAGGAAAGCTAGGGCAACACTCCTAGTTTCCATCCTTTCTCCTATGGGCTTGGGCCTAAGCTCATGGGCCTTCTACATAAGCTTAAGGCTAATAACAAACATAAAGGCCATAATTAACTACCTATTACATATGAGTAACTAACACTTGAATTAAGGTTTAGGAGTGATTCCAACAATCTCCCCCTCAAGTGTTGGTGATGAAAAACGGTGAAGGCGTTGATGTAATAGTAGCTCTGACGTCTTCTGACATTCTTCTTTCTTGTGAGAAGAATTGCCTTGATTCGAACAATCTCCCCAGTGTAGAGAAATTGTCTTCTTTGAACGGTTATGCTTTGACGTCATCTTTAACTTTGTGCTTTGATCATTGTTCTTTGTGATGAAAGTGATAGTATGTTGTTGTCTGCATCAAGTCTGCCTCAGGTCTGCTTCGCTGCTACAGTGTCTCCACGTCATTCTTCAACATGCTCACACGCTCTTTGACGTTGGAATTCAGTACTGATGAAGTTCTTTAAGTCTTTTAACTTTGCAGATTCTTTGATTTGACGAAGAATCATTCTGACTGTTGTGTTGCTTTTGGATAGAACTTCCATTAGTGATGATGTTGGTGTGAGCATGAGAAGAATCTGCACGATCATCCCGCTCAGGAGCTTCCATAAGAAGAAAACATTTCAAACGGTTAGTAATAAGCAGATTCCGGCACTTACAAGTTTGAACTTCGAGAGTGTTAACAACATAGTGTGAAAACATAACTCTAATTCTTACAAAGGCCGTTCCAGAACTGGAGTCCCACAAGTGAGATAACGCGATGTACCGAAGTACATCTACAGTTCAGATGAGTCGCTGAGGTACACCGAAGCATCACCTCACGACTGTAGACCGTTTGAGACACACTAAGCATAATCCACGGGGAGTTACCGAAGTGACCTGCTGTCAGGGCTGTTTGATGTTGACCCTGGCAGGAGTTTCCATTCAATCACTGAGGATCACAGTTGTGAACCTCTCATAAATGTTCTCGACAGATTGCTAAGATCTGTGAAGGACTCGATATGAACCACTGATGATCTTAATTGGTGATCAACAAGTGATGAAATGTCAAGTGTTCCTAAGAGATCTTTTGATGAATCTCGTGGCTCTAGACTCAATAGTGCGTTTTAGTTTTCCTGAGCGGAGACTAGGGAGAGGGTCTCCTTCTTCAATACCAGCGATCTCTAAGAGAAAGCCAATAGTTTACGTAGGGTTCCCTGTGAGAATGAAACAAGCTTCTGATGAGAGAAACTTGAGTGGCTAAGAAGGTTTAGTGCATGCGTCACTGGGTCCATGACGACTTTTAATCTTCAATACCGGTGTCACTAAGTGACAACCAGTAGCATATGAATTGAACCCGGTGTCTGCCCTAAGTTGAATAATTTGGAGGGCTATTTCTTTTCACCCTTTACTTTGCATTTCTTTTTAATTCTTCAACTCCTTCTTTCTCCGATTCTCATTTTCTCCTTTTTATAATCATACCTAAGGACTTCTAAGTACTAACTATTTGTGATGTCCTTGGGTAGATCCCTCCGGCTCTGGCGGATCATAGGACGGTTATTCCTAACCTTAGTCACCTTATCACTCCATGACTAACCTATGTTGCCATAAAACCATTTACTTGAAAAATCTCTCACAGTGTTTGTGAATGAAAAACATTTTGAACCACTGTTCAGATAAGATTTTGCATAAATACTCCCCCTCCACATGTGCTTAAGAGTTTTAACGGTTATTTGCACAGTGAGGAAAGAGCGCGCACTTTTTGAATTGATCCACTCAAGATAGACAATCCCCCGCGAGACACAGTTACATTGCCTAGTTAAAGAGTTACATTGTCAGCTTTTAGGTGACAATTAGCTCTAATAACTACCTTGAAGGTGTAAACAAACCTCGAAAGGTTGTCAAACCCGTCAGAGTTCATGTCTACCAAGAGTTTCTCGAATGGTACATTCTACTCGGACAAGTCCTTTGCGAGACACGTTTACATTACTAGCGAACTAGCTTGAAATTATTACCCGTCCAGGACAAGTCTTTTCGAGTTACTAACAGTTTAGTACCGTCAATTCGTAGGTTAAGTCTATTACACAAAGATTCATTTGCATTTACACAACATATTTCTTATCACATAATTTTCTCCCCCTCAAAAATGGCATATAAAAATGTTATTTTTGAAAAGTTGAAAATAAATATGACCATTTCGAGTGTTGCGGGAAGATGACCAATATGAACAATTTGTGAACAAAGTTTTAATACAAATACTCCCCCTCAACAAGTGATATAAACGGTTGAGGTTTTGAAAATCTTACGGGGGAAGTACTTGTTCTTTTGAGCAAAACCTTGAAAAATGAAAGGTTTGATAAGTTTTACTCAAAAATAAGAAGCTTTCGCTCCTTTTATAAGGATTGTGGCACTGAAACGTACCATAGGGTCCTTTCTTGACAATTACGGGTTGTACACTGTTATGTGTGCACAAGCCATAGAAATATATAATCACACATCCAAATGTAATAATGAAAGAAACAATTCAAGGGGTACCAGGAAGTCCAGTGATGTTGCCAGGAGTACTAACCGGGCGTTGATAGCCGGTGATGTTAATCCTGGGTCGACCACCAACAAAGCTTTCCAACGTTCTGAACTGATCCCTTCGAAACAACCTTTCATCAATCATTCTGATGATCCTCCGCACATCCCTTCGATCCTGAGAATTCCATCGCTTAGGAGACCCAATCTTAAGATGTATATCCTTCGACCGATAAGCCAATCCGTCCCTAACCATCTTCAAAGTGTGATCCCCAAACTTGTGAAGATCGCTGCACGCCATTAAGCAATTGCGTTGAAGTTCACTGCGGTAAACAACACCGAACGGTTTGCTGAGGAGCGTGTATTGTAGAAGCTGGTTGATGTCGGGAAGATCAAGCTGTGGTGGAGTGAAGTTGACACGGGTCTGATAAGATTCAACAGCAAGTTGGAGATCTTCTATACGTTCTTTGATGACTATGCGTCTGATGAAGATGAGCAATGACTTGATGAATTCACGTTGTACTTCGGTTGAAAATTGTCTCATGCGACCCTGTACTTCGGCAAGGTACATGTCTTCAATGTCGTTGATAGACAAATTCTCAAAGTCAGCTTCAGAGAATGCATAATCCCGTTCATCTTGCCTTTTGACCACAATCTTCTTGAGAAAAGTGTAGTCCCATTTGGTCGAAAGATCAACGTGTTTGATGGCAACGATATCCTTAGTACTGAACACTACATGTTGAGACTTCTGAACCTGGCAGCTTCTGTAGTAGATTCTTCGGCGTTCCGGCCAGTGATGAATCCCGTACATTGCATCTCGGTCGTAAGCTTCCACGTTGTTGGAGAACAAGTGATTAGCTCTTTCCTCGATAGCTATGCAGTTTGAATATATGGCTGCTGGGAATGGAAGTGTCAAAGATGTAGCATATTTCCTTGAACCATCGCCACCGTGTAGAAGAAATTCCAAGTCTTTGTTGAAGAAATATCTGAATGGAATCCTAGGTTCATATGGTTGGCCAATTGTTGGTAGAGGTTTTGACCAGTCGGTGTAGTATGGAGGGTTGTCTCGTTTTGTGAAGTCGATGTTTGCTTCTGGGTTGAGCCAATCCATGTTGTTAGACATAGCTCGAGCAATGTTTTCAAGATGATATTCAACCTCGATGGCACTTTCTGAGCTATCTTTCCACAGTTGAAAATCTTCATTCTTGATTCGCCTCAACTCTACTTTCGTCATCTTCTTCACATGGAACTTTTCTTGCAGAATTTTAGCATGCTCCAATGTATTTCCGTCTACCAGATCTTGACCTTCTTCAGGGTAGGGAGTTGAGTTGACAAGTGTAGAAAACCATTCAAATTCTTCTGTTGTATCTTCATCTAGCCATGATACGACGTCAGCCGTGGGCGCCTTCTTCTTCTGTTTCTTAGGCCTAGATGAGGATTCTGGTTTCTGAACTTGTTTGGGAGAGGCGGGTTGTTGTAGGGGCTCACGGACTTCTTCATCGTCACCACCCGTATACTCAAAATAATCACCGGTTTTCTGAGTCTGGGGCGGTAACTCAGAATCCTGAGGTTTATTAGTAGAAGAGCGGAGAGGAGACCTTTGTTGAGTAGGAGTCCGTTGGGGAGGAGTTAACATAGAAGATGATTCACCAGACTTCTTCTGACGTTTAGCTTCATCATTCTTATCCTGATCCTTATCTTCACCCTAAACTCTAAACCCTAAACCCTAAACCCTCGTCTCTAGGACGTTTAGGCCTTTCTGCTTCGAATCTACATGCTTCTTTGAGTTGGTAGTCCAACAATGCTTGAAACAACTTTCCTTCATCAGAAGTAAATGTCCCAGATCGTTTAGACATTTGTGTGACGAGCTTGGCAACCAATTCATTATCCGAGAAAACTACAGGATCAGATGGATTGATTGTGACAGTTAAAGGTGTTGATCTTATAGTTTGCTTGGCTATCTGCATAAGATTCGGATATAGTTGTCTGGTAAACATCTCCTTTGTGACTTTAGGAACTATATCCTGAAGGTACTTGTTAGTGTAACCTTCGATCATTTCGTTCAGTTCCTCTTGACGATGACTTCTCATGAACTCCTGAACGAATTCCCTTTCTTTCTGCATCTTGTCATTCTCATCATGTAAGTACTGTATTTGGTCAGCAAACCAATTCAGTTTTCTGTGGAGCATGTCCTTCTTTCTGACTTGTTGGATAGCTTTCACAATTCTTTCATGAGTATGAGAAATCCAAGATCGAGGTGGTTTCTTCACTAATTTGGATGTTGATTTGGTTGATTTGGTTGATTTCTTTGATGGTGGTTGGGAAGAGTGAGATGATGAGTCTGATGAGGAAGAGACATGAGGAGACTAGGGGTCCTTGGGCGGTTCAGAAGTTTCCTTCTGTGAACGTATAGGACTTTCCAGAAGCAACTTGTCATAATCAGCATCTTTATCTTTCTCAGACTTCTCAGTTTCAGGTTTCTCAAACTCATATTCGATAGTATCCTCCACAAGCTTTTGTTGTTGCACAAGAGTGGTGGCACCAGCTCCCTTATCGGGTTGATTAACCGCATCAGGAGTTGGTTTTGAGTGGGCAGCACCACTTGATCCTCCGGGGCCACCCATTTGGTCTTTTGAAAATTCTTTAGCTTTTTGAAGGTGTCTGACGATTTTAAACTTCTTCCTGTATGATTTATCCAGTTGCTCTTCATCACTTTCTGAGCTTGAGCTTGGATCATATGGCACAAGCACTGGAGTCTTCCCTTTGCCATGTTCAGCTATAAGACTTGGAGGTTTCGGTACTAATGGAGTGTCATCCTTTGCAGTTTCAGAGTATGTAATCTCTTCTTCTGATTCAGTATCTTCAGAGCTTTCGTCCACAAGCTTTCTTTGCGGTTTGTGTGTGGGAATAGGTTCAGCTTCCTTTACGGGAACAATCCTTTTGCGAGGAGGATTCCTTTTGGGAAACTTCCTTTGACTTTCAGAACTTACTGCACTTCCAGCACTTCCTCTTCTGGTTCTCCGAGTAGGAGTTCCTGAAGGTTTTTCATCAAGATGACCAACTTTGCCTTCTTTTACTGCTACTAGATACCTTTTGTACGTTTCAAGCTTCTTGAGTTCTTTAGATAGAAGGTGATCAGGCAGCACGGCACCCTGCTTCTTAGTTGTCGATTCCTTGATTCTGATAGAAAGGATAGGTTCGAACAACAAGTCGTGATTGTCGGGGTCATTGAGCCTCTTGGGGATATCAGGATTAAGCCCAAGTGCTCTCTGGATCAAAAGCTTTGTGTATCTGACATAGGGAATCTTTGAGCCAAGCTTCTTGTGAAATAGCATCATGTCCTCCCATATCAGTGCTTCGATTTCGATGTCCTTCTTATTGATTAGAGACCAGAATATTTGCAGTTCCATGAGCTTTGGATGCTCATAACCACTGTCACGACCAGAAACAGACTTGGTAATGATGATGTAGAGGGTTCTCCACGGTTGAGGAATGTTCTTAAGCTCCACGTGAGAATGCTTAGTAATAATCCCTGAAGCTTCATCATAGCCAATGTCAAGAAGAAATTGCAGAACTGTCTCTTCAGTAGGTGTAGCAAAGAAGTCGGTTGGAGCGATGTCAGGAATGATGAGAACAACCCGTAAGTCTGTAGGAGTGATGGTGACTTGTTTGTGATTAAGTGTCACATTCACTGCACTTTGACCAGTGATCCTCTGCATAGAATTCCAGAATTGCTGAATGTAGATTTCTGGTACTGTAGCAGAGTGTGAGAGCATGTTCTAGTAGGGATGATTCCTTAGAATATCCACAGCAATGAGACAAGAAGATTTTGAGCATGTGAGGGTTTCAAAGTCAACCCTGAGGTTGTTCTTTCCAATCTTTCTAGGATAGCCATTAGGGAAGATGTCAGCAATTGTGAGAACTTCTGGTGCATCCACATTGATTTGAGCAGCCATGTCGTGATCTGAAATAACATTAGCCAAAAGAACCAACATATCGAAAGACATAATGTTAGTCAACAAAAGGTTTTATTGTCTAGTTATTGAATGTACAGTTTCAATGATTGTTACAAGTCCTAAGTCACTTGTTTGTCCAATAGTCCAATGACATAGTGAAATGTTTCGTGAGTTAGTTAACTTTAAGTTTTAAAGTTTATGTTATCACTTATAGTTCACAACATATCAAACGTTTAAGTTTATTAGTGACATTATTGGATTCGTGACGATATGATTTGTTTATTAACAAGTTTGTACACGTAACAATTCATAATGAAGGTCAATCCAGGCTTAGGCGTAGATTTGGCAAAGTTAAGCGTAAACAGAAATGATATACGCGTAGATGAAAGCTTACGCGTAGGATCCTAACTTACGCGTAAGAAAAGTTACGCGTAGGAAAAGGGGACCTTAAGCGTAGAGCTTACGCGTAGGCGTATATAAACCTTACGCGTAAGGCTTACTCGTAAGAGTAGACCTTATGCGTAGAGGTCACTGTTTACGCATATCCTTCACAGGATACACGTAGTCCCATTGTAGAACCTTACGCGTAATAGTTATGCGTAGGATTATTCTTACGCATAACTGACTACGCGTAGGGTAATCCTTATGCGTAGAGTAAGGACCTTGATTCTGAGTTTTACGAGTAACAAGCCTGAAATAAAACCATCATATCATCAATATTAACACATAAATTCATTTTAACAACAAATCATGGCATGAACACTTGTTAAACAGTTACGCGTAGAAAGTCATACGCGTAGGTCAAAACCCTAGAGGTTAAGAATTACGCATATGATTTCTAACCATAGGATTAGCACCATAGTGTTTCTGGGAGTTCTAAGAAGCATATGGAGTTGTTTTATCCAAGTTTTAACTATTAATAAGCCATGAATCAAAAATTACCCAATTCGTATGAACTAGAACCCTAATTTTCAATTTAAGAATCATTAGTGTTTCTGGGTGATTTCTGGGTTTAAATATGCTCAATTTAACTTGAAAACAACCTTATACAACTATCTTTTTCACCAAAAACCTTCACATTTGAAAACACCCAAAACTTCGCATAAACCCTAATATTTGAAAAACCCATCAATTCGTGTTTCTGGGTGGATTTTGATGATAAAAAAGACATCAATGATGTTATTGAAACGTTTAGGCACTATCTTTTTAACCACAAACACCCATTCTTGATTGGGTGTTCATACGCATATGCGTAGACCACTAAAACAATCATAGACAACATTTTGACCGTTGGATTCGTGTAAGAATCAAAACCAATGCTTAAAAACATGTTAAGATTATGAAACAACTTACAAAATGATGATCTGAAACACGGATTTGTCAAACGATTTTGGTTCGTAGGATTGTTTAGGTTAGGAGTATTAAATGTGAAGTGAAGTGTTAGGTGGAGAGTGTTTTTATTAAAATAACTTTAATATTTTGACAGTTTTGGTCCCTCCACCTTTTCCATTTTCATACAAAGCCATTTAACTTCCATTTTGGTTATCAAACAGAGATTTTTAAGAAAGAAACTTGACGACACTCCCCCTCGGCTTAAGAAATAATGAAAGGTTATAAATTTTAGTTCGAGGAGTGTCATTGAACCAGAAAAAATTCCACCATTGATAAAAGAAACAACCGGGATATGATAACATGCAAGTACACAGATGTTATTAAACTGTTAAGTGATAATTTTCTCCCCCTCAACACTTGATCGGAAAAATGCTGAATTTTGAAAGAATAAAGTGTTGACGGAAGAAATGTACTTGCCATGTTGAAAGAAAATTAGATTAGAAGAATATTTTTGTTGTTTTATAAGATTTTATATTTTTGTATTTTGTTTTTGAAAAATTATTTACAAAAGAGATTTTGGTGTTGACAGGTTTTTAAGACTGTTTTAGGAGGTCATCCAATTCCTCTTGAGTCAAACACCTCATACCAATCCGGTGGACCAACTCATTAAACCTAGCGGGAGGCAAGGCTTTGGTGAGCAGATCTGCCAATTGGTATTCAGTACCCACGAAGTATAATTCAACTGTACCCTGTTCCACGTGGTCCTTGATGAAATGATAACGAAGATCGATGTGCTTTGATTTCGAGTGTTGGACTGAGTTGCACGAGATCGCAATGGCACTCCGATTGTCGCAGTACATCGGGATTCTGTCAAATACGTAACCATAGTCTTTGAGTTGTGTTCTCATCCAGATGACTTGAGCACAACACGCGGACATGGCTACATATTTTGCTTCGGTTGATGACAGCGATGTACAGTCCTGCTTCTTTGATTGCCAAGACACCAGTTTATCACCAAGAAATTGTAGTGCTCCTGAAGTACTTTTCCTTGATTCTAAGCATCCTGCGTGGTCAGCGTCTGAAAAAGCGATTAGTTCAAAACCAGAATCCTTCGGATACCAGATCCCCAAGTTAATGGTTCCCTTGATGTATCAGAGGATTCTTTTAGCCTCATAGAGGTGGGTTTCAGTTGGTCGCGACTGATAACGGGAGCATAGATAAATGGCAAATACAATATCAGGTCTGCTAGCTGTTAGATACATGAGAGACCCAATAATACTTCGGTATTTGGTAGGGTCAACTAATTTCCCATGTAAATCAGCATCTAGCTTCTTGGTATGAGCCATTGGTGTTGCGTAAGTGTCACAGGTTTTCATTCCAAATTTGTTTAACAATTCAAGGGCATATTTGGACTGACTCAAGAAAATACCACGGGGTGATTGATGAACTTGCAATCCTAGAAAGAACGTAAGTTCACCCATCATGGACATTTCAAAATTTTTCTTCATTAGTTTTGCAAAAGCGATTGAAAACTTTTTATGTGTAGACCCAAAAATGATGTCATCCACGTAAATTTGAACAATTAAGATATGTGCCCCATGATATTGTATAAAAAGAGTAGGGTCAACCGAACCTTTGGTGAAATTATTAGCAATGAGGAAAGATGATAGCTTATCGTACCATACCCGAGGGGCTTGTTTGAGGCCATAAAGAGCTTTGTTCAGTTTGTAGATGTGGTTCGGGAACTCAGGATCAACGAATCCATCTGGTTGGCTGACATAAACCGTTTCTTTAAGTTGTCCATTGAGAAACGCAGTTTTGACATCCATCTGATAGACCGTCATATTCATATGAGCCGCGAACGCGAGAAATATCCGAACAGCCTCAAGACGAGCAACCGGAGCAAAAGATTCTTCAAAGTCTATACCCTCTTCCTGACGATAACCCTTAGCAACTAGACGTGACTTGTTTCAGATTACGTTCCCTTCAACATCCAATTTGTTTTTCCAAATCCATTTGAGACCAATGACGTAGACCCCTGTTGGTCTTTCAACCAGTTCCCATACTTCAAGACGTTGGAATTGGTTGAGTTCTTCTTGCATGGATTCAATCCAGGTGTCTTTTGTCATTGTGTATTTGATGTTTTTAGGCTCAGATTGGCAGACAGTGAGTGCATAAATGCAATGTTCACCATCTGAGTGAAGACGTTGTCTCGTAACGACTGGTTGGTTCGGGTTGCCAATAATATTTTCCAGAGGATGGTCTTTTGTCCATCTATGTGTAGAGGGTTGATGTTGGTATACATTGTGTAGATTCTGAGGATTCAAATGGTTTGTTGACGATTCTGCGACATCTGGTGCAGCAGTCTCATTAGCAAACGGGTTAAAGAACGCATTTGGATCAAAATCTGCAGGTGGGGGTACTTCATTCAGAATATCATCAGCAGGGTTCATCATTGTTGGAAGCGGTGTGTTCAACTGTTGTGTTAGAGTCAACTGGTGTAGGTGCATCTTCAACAGTAGTTGTTGTAGCAGGTGTATCAGGTATAAGAGTAGTATCAGGTTGAGCAGCGGAAACAACGGATACACCTGGAGCACGTTCATCAATATCGTCACTGAACAGAGGAGCAAATAACCTTTCCATTTGTTGACGAGTGAGCTGGGGGCTTTGTTCAGCTGATGATGGGGGTTGAGGGAAGTTTAAACGGTTGTGACCGGGTTCTAAGCTGTTATACTCAGAAGCCATTTCCGTAAGTTCATCAAAATGGGCATGAATTGTTTCCATCACCTGTTTTGTACGACGATTCCAGATCCGGTAACCTTTAGAATTCTCACAATATCCAATAAAGACTCCAATGTCAGCTTTGGCTTTGAGCTTTCCAAAATCATCACGATCATTATTCGGATAGCAAAGGGATCCAAATACATGAAAGTGTTTGAGATTCGGTTTACGGTTGTGGACAAGCTCGAAAGGTGTTTTGTTGTGGCGTTTTGTGATCATAGAACGGTTTTGAGTATAGCATGCAGTAGATACAGCTTCTGCCCATAAGTAATCTGGAAGTTTAGCATTGATTAACATTGTTCTTGCAGCTTCCACTAACGTTCGGTTTCGTCTTTCAACAACTCCGTTTTGTTCGGGTGTACGTACAATAGATGTTTGATGCTGAATTCCCACTTTCTCATAGAATTCACAAAGGGTTTGGTTAACAAATTCAGTTCCTTTGTCTGTTCTGATTAGCCTGACGGTGTTGCGGAGCTGAACCTGTATTTTTGTGAGAAAGGTGATGATCATTTGTGGAGCTTGGTCTTTGCTTCGAAGAAAGTAGACCCAAGTCCATCGTGAGTAGTCATCAACAATTACTAAGATGTAGCGTTTGCCATTAATCGTTTGCACGCGCATCGGGCCACACAAATCCATGTGAAGAAGATGAAGCACATGCTGAGAGCTGTGTTCCACCTTTGAAGGAAAATGAGCACGAGTGCTTTTCCCTTGTTCACATGCTGAGCAAAGGTGATCTTTTGAATACCGGAATCGTGGGAGTCCTTCAACTAGTTTGTGTCGAGCAAGGTTGGTGATGGTTTAAAAGTTTAGATGTGAGAGACGACGGTGCCATAGCCAGGATTTTGTTGATGTTGCCTTTGAAAGTAAGCAGATGGGAGATGAAGCAACCATGTCTTTCATAGAGATAGTGTAGAGACTAGAATTACGCGAGCCAGACATAAGGTCATTTCCTTGTAGATCACGAATGAAACAAGTTTTCTCCCGGAAAGCAACCTCCAAATCTCCATCAAAAAACTGACCTACTGAAAACAGATTATGACCGAGGCCTTCCACATAGTAAACCCTGCTGATTTCGATGTTCCCATTGACATAGTCTCCGTAGCCCATGATAGCTGCGAAGTGATCATTCCCGAACCTGACAGTGCCAATGAACTTTGCAATAAAGTTTGATAACAGTTTAAGGTTGCCTGTCATGTGTCGGGAACATCCGCTATCAACAATCCAGAGAATGATCTGTATCACCTACATTACACACAGATGGAATAGAAGTAGATGTGGAACCCGAAATGTTAGAGGGTTCCGAAGCAGGTATATTAGACATACATACATTAATAATTTTAGGCATCCATTTAAATCCTAGTGTGTTATATATCCATTTCTGCCATCTATAACTACTCTTTGTTTTAGTCTTAGTGAATTCACTAGGTGGTACTACATTCTTAGGAGGTGAAACTGGAGCTACAGGGACAACAATGCTTGCCTTAGAATCTAAAGAAGGCGGTCTACCAAGCACTGACTTAGAAGGATTAGTGGGCTTAGAGGTATTCTGATTCTTAGGATTCCGTAAACGAGAGATTATAGCTTTAGCAACACATTTGTCATGACAATCAGAATTCATACTTTTACGACAAATAATACAAGGTGCATCAGACTGAATATCAAAAGTGCTTAAAGGTTTAGCATTCGTTACATCACTATTTCTATTACATTTGCCAGACGCAACATCTATAGTGGAAGCAACGTGAGTCTTATTCATAGTCCTAGGGTGTTCTTCTACTTTAGCATTCTTTATTGATCTTTTCTTAGGTCGCAACTTCCTATTCTTCGATTGAGTGCTCCTAGGCTGTGAAGTGCGGATGTTTGGAAAAGATGCAACTATTCCTGTTTCAGTAGAAGGAAGCACATTAACAACTTGTGATTTGGCAGTAGGGATTCTAGGTGCACGATTACTAAGTGTTACTGGTGCTAATCTCTTAATGATGGTTGGCGGAAGTTGTTCATACTTTCCTAACATTTCTCTTAACATAGAGATAGTGTAAATCAAATCTTGATTTTCAGACCGAATATTACCAGCAAAATTCATGACTTCTCTAGTGTGAGCAAGATAGTGATCAAGTTCGTTTGATGCTTCATGACGAGTCTTATTGAGTAAATCAAATATGACGCCATATTCCTGTTTAACTTTTACAAGTTCTTGTTCATATTTTGAGATTTGACTTTTCAAAGACACGTTTTGATCATCCAGTTGCTCAAGTTTAGGATCAGAAGATTTTGCAAGCAACTGAGCGATTTTGTTTTGAAAACCAAGTTGTTTATTGTGAATATCTTTTTCACACAAATTAAGACGACGTTTTGCATTGTAAAGTTCGTTAAGTAATCGTTCATTTTCAGCTTTTAAAGACTCGATCTGAAGCACATTATCAGTATTCTCAACAGTTATCACAGAGTCAACATTATCAGCAGAGATATAATCAGATGCATGTGGCAAAGAATAGAATAACACAACATTATGGATATCAGCACAGATAACATCTTCCAAGAGTCGATCAACATCTTTTCTCAACATTTTCTTTTTACGTTTAGTATTAGAAATAGATGTTTCAGTTTTCTCGAAAACGACCTTCATGACTCCAAGTTCCTTATGAAAGTCCCGTTCCCAAGACAATGCACAACTTTTCAAATTTTTAACATTTGGTAAAAGATTTTTCTGAAAAATGTCTCTTTGTTCTCGCGCCAGAGGCGATTGAAAGTGTTGAACTTTGATTTCAGAATGATATTCTATCTCATGTTCTAAAGTTTTGAGGTCAGCCATGAAAATATCAAAATATCTAAGAATTTTGCGATTTTCAGGTTTTGAGTTTACTTCACTGATGGAAGGTAAAGGACCATAAATTTGGGCATAATCTGGTTGGGGATTAACATTAGAAGACTCAGGTGTTTTGATGATAACCCTTGGTGTGTTAGAAGATTCCGTTGGTGTGACAAAAGTGATCGGTTTTGAATAATTAAAAGGTTTGTTGTAAACAACAGTTTTTAATTTTGATCGACTCTCGTCTTCTGCATCTAATTCCTCTTGACGATGATATTCAACAACACTCATAACAGAATTATCAATTTTATATTCTGCACTGGAAACTTCAGGATTTGGTTTGAATGCTTTTGTTGAAAGCTTAGGTTTGTAATCAGCAAGATTCGGTCCATATCCATTTGGATTGGGTTTTTAAGTAAACTTTTCAATAGCAGTTACTGACTCACCATGTTTGTAAACAACAGTTTTAAACTCTTTAAGTTTGGGTTGCAAGCCGATAATTTCTTCAAGATGATCATCTATTCGTTTCGTTGAATGCTTTTTGTATGCAGAGAGCTGTTTTTGACAAGTTAACAACTCAGCCTTAGCTTTTTGATTTTCCAAGGTAAGAGCGTTAATTTTCTTTTTATGTTCATGTTTCAGTTGTTCTATCTGAGACAACAAAGCATTCTTCGAAGCGGCTAGATCACGCATCTGTCTCTCAAAATATATTTCGTTTTGATGAGATTTAGCAAAAGCGGCTTCAAAACCTTTTTCACGGTTTTCTTGAGTTTTAAAAAAGTTGAGTTGCATTTGTAAGCATTCAAAATCCTTGGTTAACAGTGCATTTTTACTTTTTAAGTCCTTGTTTAATGCACAGCATTCTTCAATTTGGGATTGTTGGTCTTTAAGTAAGAGAGCAAGATCTGGATGAGGCAAAAGTTCGGCTTGTTCAACAGAAGTCACAACATGATCATTATTTAGATCCTCAAGTATAACCACGGAGTCAATTTGATTATCAAAGGAAACCATAAGGTCATCTTGATCGTCAAATGTAACTACAGGGTCTATTTGAAAATCGTCGGAATGAGATGTAAATGACTCATTTTGAACATTCTGAGCCTTGCCGGATTCAGATTTTGGCGAAGATATTAGATCAGAGATAAATATGGTTTGTTCGGGTACCTGAGACAAACCATCAGTGTCATACACTGGGCCTGTGTCAGTCATGTGTAACTCATGCATATTAGCCATCAACATAACTGCTGCATTGGCCTGCAAGTCCTCCATATCATCATCTGAGTCTGCATTTGCCATAAAACTCTGTTCTTTGTCTGTGAGAGATCCACCAGCTTCATCCTTAAGAGCCAAAAGAAGAGCCTCTTTGAAATAAGCACTGCCCCTAATCCTCGGCTTTGGACATGCATTAGCCAGGTGTCCCTTCTCATTGCAGTTGTAGCATCTTAGACCATTCAACCCATTCTGAGCATTTCCCTGTTCCACCACTGGAGCTCTGTTGTTATTCCGACCCATAGCATTAAACCCTTGACCACCGCCCATCTGACGACCATAACCACGATTCTGAACTTCAACTCGTCCATTGTTTACAACAGCCTGATTTCGTGTGTTAGATGAGGAACGAATACGATTGTTGGATTTGTTGGTATAACGGCCAAAAGCATTAGCAATCATAACAAATCCTTGTTGCAATGCTTCGAACGGATCGATGTTCTCATTAGCTTCACTGACAATTGGTTGAGCATTGTTGTTGTTGTATTGAACCAATTGATTTTGTTGAGATTGTTGCTGTGAATGATCGTTTTGTGTGACAGAGGTAGTTGGTTGAGTTTCTTGTTGAGGAGGATAACTTTGTTGAGCATATAAGGCAAGTTGTTGATTTTCCGGATGTGTAGGAGGAGCAATTTGAGCACGGAGAATCCTTTCCCGATCAACTTCCTTCTCATGAGGCTTCAAGTAATCGTACAACAATCCATATGTAGAATGATGCATATTCTTCGCTTGACGGAGAAAAATGACATACTTCTCCCATTCAGGACCAAGACTACTCAGGAACTTAGTATTCACTGCAATTCTTGGCATGATGATGTTGTGTTTATCCAAATCATTGATGATGTCTGAAAATCGATGATGATAGGACTCTAGTGTCTCTCCAGGTTCAATCATGAAGTATTCATAAGCCAAGTAAATTTTGGATTCCAAATCCTCCTGATTGAGTACAGATCCTTCCATAAGAAGACGAATATGATCCCACATTTTCTGTGCAGTCTTTTGAGCATCAACACTACGAAGAATTGGGTTTGGTAATCCTAAGAGGATATATTCCATTGCAAGCTCATCTGCTTCATTGTGTAGAAGTTCTTGAGGATTCAAGTCTGTAACAGTAGCAATGTTCGTTTGTTCATCTCTTGGTGGAATAGCATTTGGATCTCCGGGTACAATGACAGTAGGCATCTCAAATGGACCTTCCAAGATAACCTTCTTTAAGAACTTTCCATGTGGCTTCTTCAGATCACAAAACCTAAAGAACCTTATCACCCATTGATCGTAGTTTCATGGAGTGAGCATTGGAGGTCTATCAAGTGATCCAGCCTCATGAATTGATTGTTGGCTGCTTAAAGCTTCACACATCTTTGCAAACCAAGTGGGTTCCTTCATAGTGTTCCTTGATGGATATTGATTGAAGTCATTTGTGTAGGGTTGAGCTTGAAGACTTGGCGGTGTTTGAACCATTTGTGGTGGAGGAATTGCTCCAAGTTGTGGAGTATGTTGTTGATTAAATTGTTGTTGATAAATTGCTTGTTGTTGATTCCATTGTTGATGTTGTGGACTTAGTTGTTGTTGTCGTTGAGAATAAGTGTAAGGGAAATAGTTAGAGTATGGTGGTTGAGACATGTTGATTAACTTGTGTTATAAAAATGGATCTTTGTAGTCGAATGAACTTTTGTTGATGAAGTGTCCTTAGGTGTAGAAATCACAATAATCCAAGTAGCACTTATGCGTAAAAACACCAAAGTTACGCGTAACAATCACTAGTTACGCGTAGGATTTAGCTTACGCGTAAGTATGGAAAAGACGCTAAAGTTATGCGTAGACACAAAGTTAGGCGTAGAAACTTATGCGTAGGATTACCTTATGCGTAAGACTTGGCTTAGGCGTAAGATGAATCTTAAGCGTAGGATTTCTACGCGTAAGCTTTATGCTTATGCGTAAGTTTAGGGTTTTATCCCAAGTGATCTTTTACACTTCACAGTGCAAAAGATATCCAAAGTCGACGTATTTTCAGGCTTATCCAAGCAAGAAAACACGGAGTAAACCACGAAAACGAAGATCAAGCCAAGGATAACCTTACGCGTAGTTTTAGGGTTTTGCTACGCGTAGAATTACTCGTAAATATGATTATGCTCAAAGTTGTTTCTAAACCAGTTTTTGTGTGATGAAATAGCTTCAATAACACCAAAAGACACAAAAGTGTGAAACTTGATGAACCAAAACTCTTAAAACAGTTACGCGTAGGATAGAACCTTCGTACAAAAACTAGATGAAAAACGATGATCTACACACAAAGTTCGAAACGTTTTGCCAAAAACAGTAAGTTTAACACCTTATAACGTTGAAAGGACAAGAATCTTGGATTAAAAAATGTAAAAAATACGTTTTTGATCAAGCCAAAGTTATGGAGACGCAAGTTAAGCGTGCGACCAAAACTTACTTCAAACAATATGTTCACTCAACTATTAGGCGATTGATACCACTGTCGGGTCACTAGTTTTACAACACAAGCTTACAAGAAAGAGATAAATGCGATTGAACAATAAACCAAACACACACACACACACGATATAGTAAGACGGTTATGCGTAGGTGAGAGTGAAAGATAAATATTGAACAACCAACCCTCAAGTGAGGGTTTACATAAGGTATTTATAGGAGGAAAGCTAGGGCAACACTCCTAGTTTCCATCCTTTCTCCTATGGGCTTGGGCCTAAGCTCATGGGCCTTCTACATAAGCTTAAGGCTAATAACAAACATAAAGGCCATAATTAACTACCTATTACATATGAGTAACTAACACTTGAATTAAGGTTTAGGAGTGATTCCAACACTTTGGAAAAAAATTCAAATGTTGTAGACAGAAACAAAATCAGGCATGGGCAGCTATAGACTGTGGTGTTTCGAGATTTTCCTAGATCAGAGCATGAATTAACTTTAATAAAGTTTATGCTTGCGTGTTCCCGGTCGCTAAAGACAATCTATATCAAGGTCAGCGATTGGAGTAATGATGGGAATAAAAATATCAGGATGAACTGGGAGTTGGTTAGGAAGCTGCTGAAACTCCACCGAGCTTCCCTCACAGCCGTGGTAGAGTTCTTTTAGTGGTTGTAGTTTATGTATGGGTTAAATACCCTATGACAATTCATCTTGCAAAATAGTATTTTGGTATTTGTTTATACGGTTTGGTTAAATTTAGCTTCTTCATATGTTGTTGGTTGTGCGTATTGTTGGTGATGCAAGTTTGACATTCAAAAGTCAAACTTCCATTTAGCATTTTAATTTGATTGTAGAAAGTAAAACTACAATCCGTGAGTCAAAAAACTTTAGCATTTCCAATATAGTTTAGTTAGTCAACATTCAAAATAGTGAATGGGCATTTTCTATTTGCATTTTGACTTTCTAAAGTCAAAATTGCAAAACCATTAGTCAATATTTGTTAGGGAGTTTATTGATATGTTTTGCAAGTTTGACTTTACAAAGTCAAACTTCTAATGGTTTTGTGTTGTTTAATCTTCAACTAAATTGTAGTATACGTAACTTGGCAAATTGAGGGACCAATTGCGTATTTTAAAGTGATTATTGGGCGGGAGTTTTAAGTATAAAAACGGCAACACAAACAAATTCAGGGACAAAGTGTGAAAAAAAGTCACTATTAGACCCCTTGACTGTCTCTACCCTGAGAAGCTATTTACTTGTGCACACGAACCAATAAACCCATCCACCACTTTTTCCACACACACACAATTTCCAACGGAAGATTTCCCTATTTTGAATGAACTCATGGAGATTGCTGGTTCATCCAACTTAAATGATCGTATGGCAGTGTGGTTTGGGGAAGAGGCTGCACAAGAAGGGGTTTTGAAAAAGCTAGTTCGTGAGTGCATTGGTCATCTGAAGGGGGGCATCATCAAGCGTAGGGAGCTGATTGAAGAGAACGAAGCTTTGGGACCTCGGGGAATAGCTCTTGACAGTTTGGATGGGCTGAGGAAAGCCCAGGTGTCACACCCTCGCCGGAGGCGGAAACACGAGGTGTAACGGAAGGGAACATAAGCACAAATTAATAGAACATGCCAACATTAATATTTAAAAGAAGGAATACACCATTACAATACCAGTTTAGCCGTCATCGGCAAATATATTACAAAGTTTAGATTTCAAAATATTATGTTTTATACATAATGATTGGTAGTGACAAATGAAAACTTCATTATGCAAGACCTGGTAGAAAGAGCTTACTAACGATCACCTGAAATGCATGAGAGAAAAACGGGTCAACTATGAAAATAGTTGGTGAGTAAACACGCTTAGCAAAAATAAGAAAACTCGAAAGAAATATTCAAAGCTTTCGGTCAACAAAAATGGTCCACAAAGCAAAGGCATTGTAAATCCACTCAGTTCCAAGTTCCGCCCATACAAAACTTGCAACCTGTGTATTCACAACCCATTGCACAAAAGATAGTGTATGAAGTAGTCAAGTATAAGTGGTCATAATAGTTCACAATATAGTACCAAGTATATAATAATTTAAAGATGCTCCGAACATGGGAGACTTTGCACTGCTCCGAACAGGGGAGACTTAAATTGAAAATGCTCCGTTCCCATAGGGAGACATTCTGCTCCGGACCGGGGAGGCTTTAAGTTGATGCTCCGAACATGGGAGACTTTATAGTGATGCTCCGAACATGGGAGACTTTGGGACAAGGTCATAGCACGTACGGTTCAATAAGTTCAAATAAGTCATAATTTCGTAATTAAGTTCAAGGACTAAGTCAAGTTCAAAAGTTCAAGTCTAAAGAGTTCATAGAAGTAAAAATCAATTTAGTTCAAATATGGTTCATGCATTTCGCCCCAAAAATATAGTAAAACGGTGAAAAGGGGATGTGATTACTCACCTGGTAAACTGAGGCGATGACAAAAGTGAGTACACCGAGGTATAATGTGATGTGTTAACCGGGACCTATTACGAATGATATGATATGCAATGAGTTGCAATGTAATGTTATGCATGCATTTCGTATGTCATTTATACCATTTGCGAGTTTTGAAAATATTACTCGTCGTCGAAAAATACTCTTTTGACGTCTTGACCAATCAAAAATCACTTTACAAGTTTTTACGTCAAAATGTCATCCTACAATGGTTTTATAATGATTTATAGTGAAATTTTCACTTTTCGTCGCAAAACAATGTCGTCGGAATTTTCATGAAAGTGATAAAAATGGCTTTGGAAAACTAGTCGTAAAATGGTGTACGTCAAACGTTAGAGAACGAACTCGACGGTTTTGGAAAGTTTGTATCGATATCTAGAAGTTTCAGTTCAGGAGTTTTCGTCCAAAAGGTCTCGATCATAAAGATATTAAGGGTTAAAGATAGTGATTTTTGCTAATTGTTGTGCAGAAAATGAGTTTCGGCCAAGTTTGAACATCCGTAATTAATTTACTACAACTCCGCTATACAAACGGCTTGTCGTTTTGAAAAATATGGCCGGTGAACTTGATTTTACTAGAAGATAATTCGTTCCAAAAAGTTTCGCAACCTTGTTAAAAACAGCCGCAAACATGGGTGTTACAGCTAATGTAACACTTGTAACGTAAAAATAATATAGTTTTTCAGAAAATAATAGTTACGGCAATTTTATAAAAACGTGTATATCTTTGTCGTTTCAAATCCGTTTTCTACGTATAATATGTCCTTAGCTTCGTATCAAAGTATACTAATATATTTTTGACAAGTCGAAATAATTTGTGAAGCTTAGGACTCGTTTTTGACTCGAACAAAGTAAAAACTGCGTGCTGAAATTTTCTGAAAATGTCCATTTCGTCGTCAAACTTTAAAAACCCATAACTTCTTCGTTATAACTCCGTTTTTATCCGTTCAAAAGGCCACGGATTCGTTTTAAAGTATATTTTCTAAATATCAAGGCCAAAGTTTCGTACCAACTGTCGGTTTTTCCAGAAAATCGAAATAAGGACAGAACATAAATTATAGTTATCGAAAATAGTTTTTCCCGGACAAAACCTATTCTAATCCCTTCAATTCAACTCCAAAGCTAATCTAATCCTACCATACACCTTCTTAGGGTGTCATGGGTTCCTAATCACTATCAAGACCAAGAATACCATGGGAATAATTATAGGATGACCAAATATGTATATATACTCTAAAATCATAAAAAAAAATGGTATAAATCACATATCATGCATACTTGCTCCAAAAATGAAAAGATACATATGAAATGATAAGAAAACATGAAAAATGATAAAAACATGCTTACAAGTGAAAATGATGAGGTGAAAGTAACAAGGTAAATCCTAAACACTCTTGGTTTTTATTTCAAAACCTAATAAAGAGTGTGATCTAGAGTGTATTGCTTGAACTTGAAAAAAAAGATGATGATCCCTTTCTCTTGATGTATAACCGGTTAGGAAGAAAGGAAGAACAAGGAGAGAAAATTTCTTATTTTTCTTGACTTGAAATATGAGATTCAATGAATGAAATTAGATACATGGAGTGTAAATATAAACTTGTCAAGGAAAATTTTCACCAAGTATTAATTGTAATCCCCTAAGGGCCGGATTTTGGGGGCTTTGTCCACAAAATATTATTTTTTTTTTTTTATTTTTTTATTTTTTTTTTAAAAATGTATTGTTTAAATACTTGTAACAATTTGTAAGAAAAGTGTAAGTAAATGTGTAGATTTTAGATAAAAGAGATTTTTAATAGACCAAAATAGAATGTAATGAGATAATAAAAATTGTAAAAATACATTCCTCGTGAAATTTGAGTGATAAAATAATTATCGTATAATTTTTAAGAAACACGTCGTAATAATATAACTTTAACGATTTATATACCAAATAAATTCAAAACACTAGTTAAACTCAAAATATAGTTTTTACAACTCAATGTAAGTTTAAAAATACATCGGGATCATTTTTGAAAGTGACGGATTAAATATTCAAAATAATAACTCACGCGATAACGTTTATTAAATATAAAAATTACGCGTTAAATGTGAAATGAAATGCCATGAATGAATTAATATGATGCATATTTAATTTAAGAAATGACCGGAATTTGAGAATTGTGACATTCTTCCCATGTCAGCGGAATCACGTCCCCGTGATTCGATTAACGATACTATGGTCCGAAACTCGACAAGAGTTCTAAAAGTTCATGCTCGTACGAACAGTCTAAATGATCATATCAATGCCCATGCGTACAGGTTCCCCATTCAACTAAGTACGTGCCCGTGATTAGATTGGATAGGGTAAACTTGCCCAATATCGAACGTAGCTCTCAAAAGACCTTTAGGTAGTCGATTCTAATTTAATCCCACAACTCATCAAACAAGAACTGTCATGAGATTAAACTAAACCGACTTGAGTAAACTTGTCTCTTAGCTTGATTTTCGCAACTCATCAAACAAGAACTGTCACTAGATCAAGCTAGGAAACAAGTTGTTAGAAAGATAGGAATCAACATCCTTGAATGAAGTCTTTTGAAAGATTCGCTCGATATTGGATTTGCTTACACAATCAAATCAAATCAACAAAATATATAACAACTAAGGTCGATATCAATAGGTCTCAATTTAGTCAAGGTCGTGAACGTGGTAAGAATCGGAAGGAAATTATGCACTCAAAATCATGTTGCACAGAAATAAAGTGGTTGATCAAAGGAATGTACCCGTTACGCGTTGCGGGCTTCTTCAGTACCCAGATAGAATGCTCGACCACGTGCGGGAGGAATTTCAATGTTCTGATCTTGTGGGCCTTCTATTGCCAATGCCAGGTTTGGACGATTACCTCCTTGATTGGGAGTTCTTTTCAGCTTTGGACAGGTATTGCGAAGGTGATCTAGACTTCCACACTCGTAACATGCTTTTCTCTGTCCTTGATTTCCAGTTCTGTTTGAGCAATTTCGCGCGAAGTGGCCCGTCTGTCCACATTTGTCGCACCTTGGGCAGTCTCCTAAGTGATGGTAATTACATCGAGTGCACAAAGGATGTGGACCTGCATATCCTTTGCGCTCCTGGGTGGTCGCTCCATAGTTCTGAGTTATTCGCTGCCTCTTGTTTTGCTGATTCTGGTCTCGGTTTCCCTGGCGATCCTCCTGTCGCTTTCGTCCATTGTCGTTTGCTTTTGTTAGTTCTACAGACCTGATCACATCATTTGTCAAGCGATACGCCATACCCACAGCGGCTTGCAGAGTGGTTGGTTTCGACGAAGTGACATCCCTCCTAATTTCTGGTATCAATCCCCATATATATCGGTCAATCAACTTCTCCACAGTGGAAACCATGTGAGGAACCATTCTAGTTAACTCGTGGAACCGGATCGTGTACTTGTCGATCTCTACTCCTACCATCAAGTGGTTCCAAAATTCTTCTTCCAGTTTCTGCACTTCATCTTTTCTGCAGTACTCATCGGTTAGTAGTTTCTTGAATGCTTCCCAAGATAGTGCATTTGCAGCCTCTCTTCCTCTGATCTGTAGTTGGTTGTTCCACCAGGTCAAAGCTCGACCCTGTAGTAGACCAGCAGAGAATTCAACCTTGTTACCTTCAGCACATTTCGTGATACTAAGCTTCGACTCAACATTCTCGAACCAGGTTAGCAGTCCAATGGCACCCTCAGTACCATGAAATTCCATTGGCTTGCATGTCATGAAAGTTTTGTAGCTGCATCCTTGACCAGCGTTTGAAGTACCTTCTCCGTTGTTAGTTCTTCTAGCATCGAGATGTGTTATAATTTGAGTGAGTAGATCCGCTATTCCAGTAGCGTTGTTGTCTGGATTTTTATTGTTGTTTGGGTTGCCGTTGTTGTTACCTCCTGAGCGTGTGTTTCTTGCAGCCATGATCCTACAGAGGACCAAAACATCGAGTTGAGTAAACGACATTCGAACGAAGTCAGATGAGGTGCAGAACGGTGGTAATGTGTTATAGTGATCGAAACATGACAGGAACAGAGACATGCTATGTCTAACAAGTCGAAAGATGGAAAAAGAGAAGATATGAACAAGGTACGGTAATGTAGACGTGAACGTAAAAACATGCCATGCATACCCACCCGACCAATGCAACTTCAGGTGACCAGACTCTAAAGACTCGACTAAACATGATTTAAAACTACCACTCTTATCATTGCATGGTTCTTCATAAATTAGACATAGTTGATCAGGCTATGTATAATTTATGATTAACGATGCAACGATAGGACTAGATGACTCGGATGATGTTCAATGTTTAAAAAAAAATTTCGGTTATAGCTGTGATTTTTATTTTTGAAAAATCGGCATTCTCTATAACCTTTGGCTCTGGTACCAATCTGTCACACCCTCGCCGGAGGCGGAAACACGAGGTGTAACGGAAGAGAACATAAGCACAAATTAATAGAACATGCCAACATTAATATTTAAAAGAAGGAATACACCATTACAATACCAGTTTAGCCGTCATCGGCAAATATATTACAAAGTTTAGATTTCAAAATATTATGTTTTATACATAATGATTGGTAGTGACAAATGAAAACTTCATTATGCAAGACCTGGTAGAAAGAGCTTACTAACGATCACCTGAAATGCATGAGAGAAAAACGGGTCAACTATGAAAATAGTTGGTGAGTAAACACGCTTAGCAAAAATAAGAAAACTCGAAAGAAATATTCAAAGCTTTCGGTCAACAAAAATGGTCCACAAAGCAAAGGCATTGTAAATCCACTCAGTTCCAAGTTCCGCCCATACAAAACTTGCAACCTGTGTATTCACAACCCATTGCACAAAAGATAGTGTATGAAGTAGTCAAGTATAAGTGGTCATAATAGTTCACAATATAGTACCAAGTATATAATAATTTAAAGATGCTCCGAACATGGGAGACTTTGCACTGCTCCGAACAGGGGAGACTTAAATTGAAAATGCTCCGTTCCCATAGGGAGACATTCTGCTCCGGACCGGGGAGGCTTTAAGTTGATGCTCTGAACATGGGAGACTTTATAGTGATGCTCCGAACATGGGAGACTTTGGGACAAGGTCATAGCACGTACGGTTCAATAAGTTCAAATAAGTCATAATTTCGTAATTAAGTTCAAGGACTAAGTCAAGTTCAAAAGTTCAAGTCTAAAGAGTTCATAGAAGTAAAAATCAATTTAGTTCAAATATGGTTCATGCATTTCGCCCCAAAAATATAGTAAAACGGTGAAAAGGGGATGTGATTACTCACCTGGTAAACTGAGGCGATGACAAAAGTGAGTACACCGAGGTATAATGTGATGTGTTAACCGGGACCTATTACGAATGATATGATATGCAATGAGTTGCAATGTAATGTTATGCATGCATTTCGTATGTCATTTATACCATTTGCGAGTTTTGAAAATATTACTCGTCGTCGAAAAATACTCTTTTGACGTCTTGACCAATCAAAAATCACTTTACAAGTTTTTACGTCAAAATGTCATCCTACAATGGTTTTATAATGATTTATAGTGAAATTTTCACTTTTCGTCGCAAAACAATGTCGTCGGAATTTTCATGAAAGTGATAAAAATGGCTTTGGAAAACTAGTCGTAAAATGGTGTACGTCAAACGTTAGAGAACGAACTCGACGGTTTTGGAAAGTTTGTATCGATATCTAGAAGTTTCAGTTCAGGAGTTTTCGTCCAAAAGGTCTCGATCATAAAGATATTAAGGGTTAAAGATAGTGATTTTTGCTAATTGTTGTGCAGAAAATGAGTTTCGGCCAAGTTTGAACATCCGTAATTAATTTACTACAACTCCGCTATACAAACGGCTTGTCGTTTTGAAAAATATGGCCGGTGAACTTGATTTTACTAGAAGATAATTCGTTCCAAAAAGTTTCGCAACCTTGTTAAAAACAGCCGCAAACATGGGTGTTACAGCTAATGTAACACTTGTAACGTAAAAATAATATAGTTTTTCAGAAAATAATAGTTACGGCAATTTTATAAAAACGTGTATATCTTTGTCGTTTCAAATCCGTTTTCTACGTATAATATGTCCTTAGCTTCGTATCAAAGTATACTAATATATTTTTGACAAGTCGAAATAATTTGTGAAGCTTAGGACTCGTTTTTGACTCGAACAAAGTAAAAACTGCGTGCTGAAATTTTCTGAAAATGTCCATTTCGTCGTCAAACTTTAAAAACCCATAACTTCTTCGTTATAACTCCGTTTTTATCCGTTCAAAAGGCCACGGATTCGTTTTAAAGTATATTTTCTAAATATCAAGGCCAAAGTTTCGTACCAACTGTCGGTTTTTCCAGAAAATCGAAATAAGGACAGAACATAAATTATAGTTATCGAAAATAGTTTTTCCCGGACAAAACCTATTCTAATCCCTTCAATTCAACTCCAAAGCTAATCTAATCCTACCATACACCTTCTTAGGGTGTCATGGGTTCCTAATCACTATCAAGACCAAGAATACCATGGGAATAATTATAGGATGACCAAATATGTATATATACTCTAAAATCATAAAAAAAAATGGTATAAATCACATATCATGCATACTTGCTCCAAAAATGAAAAGATACATATGAAATGATAAGAAAACATGAAAAATGATAAAAACATGCTTACAAGTGAAAATGATGAGGTGAAAGTAACAAGGTAAATCCTAAACACTCTTGGTTTTTATTTCAAAACCTAATAAAGAGTGTGATCTAGAGTGTATTGCTTGAACTTGAAAAAAAAGATGATGATCCCTTTCTCTTGATGTATAACCGGTTAGGAAGAAAGGAAGAACAAGGAGAGAAAATTTCTTATTTTTCTTGACTTGAAATATGAGATTCAATGAATGAAATTAGATACATGGAGTGTAAATATAAACTTGTCAAGGAAAATTTTCACCAAGTATTAATTGTAATCCCCTAAGGGCCGGATTTTGGGGGCTTTGTCCACAAAATATTATTATTTTTTTTTATTTTTTATTTTTTTTAAAAATGTATTGTTTAAATACTTGTAACAATTTGTAAGAAAAGTGTAAGTAAATGTGTAGATTTTAGATAAAAGAGATTTTTAATAGACCAAAATAGAATGTAATGAGATAATAAAAATTGTAAAAATACATTCCTCGTGAAATTTGAGTGATAAAATAATTATCGTATAATTTTTAAGAAACACGTCGTAATAATATAACTTTAACGATTTATATACCAAATAAATTCAAAACACTAGTTAAACTCAAAATATAGTTTTTACAACTCAATGTAAGTTTAAAAATACATCGGGATCATTTTTGAAAGTGACGGATTAAATATTCAAAATAATAACTCACGCGATAACGTTTATTAAATATAAAAATTACGCGTTAAATGTGAAATGAAATGCCATGAATGAATTAATATGATGCATATTTAATTTAAGAAATGACCGGAATTTGAGAATTGTGACACCAGGCAAGTCACACCGACCTACTTGTTCGATTCATAAAGATTTTTGGTGAAACTGATGAAGGTATTCGTATCAACGAAGGTTATGTTAAGAAAATGGCTGAGCATAATGACTGAATTTTGGGTATTTCATGGGGGTAGATAAATGGGGTATTTTGGGTGCTAGTTTTGGAAATAGAGGTTGTTAAAAGGGGTATGTAAATTGGATCTTTTGTTCGGTTGTTGGTCATGGTTTGATCTAGTTGTTTCTTTTCTTGTAACCAACTATATGAATGATGAAATATTACCTAAGTTTTATATATTTAATCTGTTATTGTATTGTGATATTGGGTGTACTGTTTCTAATTAGTATTAGCAAAACCAAACGTCCCCTTGTATCAGCAAAACCAAACATCCCCTTTTATCAGTAAAACTTGTATCAGCAAAACCAAACACCCCCTTGTATCAGCAAAACCAAAGGCAGTGGTTTATAAATATGTGTTGAAAACGCAAATGCTTTAGCACTAAATCATAATGTATTGACAATGGTGTATTGTTTAGGAAGAAATTGGTATGGTGTTAGTGTTAACAGTGGGACTGAACACGCCCAATGCCTCAAATTGTAACATCTTGAATTTTGACTTACCAAAGTCATACAAATTTATGAAATGCCACAAATTGTAACTTACTATTGTGGTATGACTTGGGTAGGTCAAACCTATTAAGAAATGCACAACGATTTCAATCACTTACAATGCACAACCAAACATTATTAGTTACACAATAACCCAATTTTTTATTGATCGATTTCATGTTCACAACTACTATAAAGTTTCCTATCATCTAAACATACACTTAGCTAGACCCACAACTCTCCCTATCATCCTTTCCTTCATTTCATTAAGATATTTAAACAAAATTTCCATATTTTTAATCTTTTTTCCCAAATCTTTAACCTTTGATAACCCGATGTCAGCCTCTTCCTTCTCGTTCTTAACACCCAAACCCTTTTCATTTGAGCAATCTTCTTTCCTCAACGAACTCAACAAAGCCTTCCCCTTATCGTTTTGTGCCATTATTGTTTTTTTGCTTTGGGTAGAATTGTGTTGCTTGTATTTAGGGTTCAATGTCTTCCTGTTATTCACGACAATTGTGTGTTGCTGGTACTAATAGGGTTGAGGGTTGGGTTAGATTTAACTAAGGCATGTTATAATTGTAAATGGTATATTATACCCTCGATGTACAAACAAAAAAGTTAGTTTGACTTTGGCAATCCTGGTCAATGGACTTGTTTAGACTATAAAAACCTTGTTTTGAACTACTGGCGGTGAAAATGCCAAGTTTTAGTTTAACGTGATGTTTGTGGACAAGATTAAGGACCAAAAGTGTATTTTAGTCTAAAAGTTAGCTTTATTTTCATTAATGATTGTATAGATCTAAGTAAGTAGCAATTTATTCTTATATTTCACTATTATATTAGCCAATGTTTCTTAATTGCCATTTTTACAATCGTATATTGATTCCTAAACATAATTTAGGCTGCGTTTGTTTTTTAAAAAGAGACTCTTAACAGTCTCTGAATTTAAACCGTTCAGACGCGATCAGACATTTTGGTCGTTCAGACCGTTTTTTATTCCCCGTTCAGACGCGATCAAAGGCAGTAAGATCTTAATAGTCTAGACTTGAGAGGGGTGTCTTAATGACTCTTGTTGCCTCTTGTTGACACAAAAGTAACCCAAAAAAATTTAGTACGAGCAAGCAAATGTGCGGTTCAAACATGAGTTTTTTCCCGTTCATATGCGGTCAGATTCAGATATTTACGCCTCAGATTCAGATTCAGATGTGCAGTTAAATTTCAGATTTAGAGCCTCTTAAAAAACAAACACCAGCTTAGCCAAAGTTCTGCATGAATAAGTTAAAAAAAAGGTGCGTTTTTTTTAGGAATGAAGATCGTGTGAAAAATCATGGATTGAAGAGTGTGTTTTGCTGTTGTATTAGGGGGAGCCGTTTGTTTATGGCACAAAGCATTTGCAACCATAACTTGAGTTATGGTTTAACCTCCTGTCACGTCTGCGCCACATAAGCTTTAACATTTCATCTTAACTCACCAAAAGACACCCGCAATCATAACATTCCCAAGGTTAAACCTTAACTCACCAACAATTTACAAAAACAACCCCTCATTTAGGGGCAGGAAAAAAAAAAAAAAAAAAAAAAAAAAAAAAAAAAAAAAAAAAAAAAAAAACGCACGTTAACTTGGTAACGTGCAAGGTTTAACACCGACTACGGTGTGGTTAACACCGGATAACACCGAAATAACATGGACCATTGCAAGTGCTCTTATTGGTAGAGATGGTTCAAATGGAGAATGACGTGCCCTTTTTAAGAAAAATCCGATACATTTTATACTAGATGTTAACTTTTTTTCTTACCTATTCATCCTTTATAGTTTCTCTCTTGTTCCTATTATATTGATCTTAGAGTTAGGAATATAAGTAGGAATTCAAATTAGAAAGATTTATCATTTCTCCCTTTTTAATTGTTTAGGATTAGTATGTAGAATTGGTCTTTATGTTTGTTTTTTTAGGCTTTTGTATTATGTTCTTGTTGTATTATTTCTTTTGGTAATACTAGTTTGTTGCTTTTCAAAAAAATAAAAACGTGTGCATCTTTTTTGTTTTCCTGGAAAATGTCAAAAAGCTAATGACAAGGCCAACTACCAGGCTCAAACTATGCATCATTTTTCTAAAATCATATGACTTGTTAGTTAAAACAGAATAATCTCGCTTAATATTTTATTGTAAATAAACAAGATTCATCTGCGACTAATTCCACCGTATTAATTTAATGTATTTAGAGGCAATACTTCCCCAAATGATTTTCGAAATTAAAATTACTTCCCCATATGAGACCTCTCTTGACTTATCTATTCATGTTAGCACTTATTAGCATATAAAATACTCCGTAATCTAAGGATAATTACTTACCAATTTATTAGAATAGGATTACTAGCATTACAAAAATGCAACTATTTCTTTGATATCTAAAATATAAGGGATGAAGATTCACTCAAGTATAAACACATACAGCTATCTTTACATCCGAACAAAAATTTGTAAACTAACAGTAGTTTTTAAGGTGAATGGTATTGTAACATTTGAACACACTTGATAATCTTACTTATTATATGTTGTATATTTTGCGTTATAAGTAATGATCATTAACTAGACTAAATTGCATTTTTCATCATCATGGTTATATATGCTAGATTGCAGGCGCAGTATTTAACATTTCAAAAATGCACGCATTAATTGTCAGTGTGGTTGATCAATTTCGAGCTTATTCTAGTCACACCATTATGTAAAGTGACTAAAAGTAGGGTTCATACACATATATACTTGGCATTTTGTAACTTGTCATTATATAGCTGTCTACTTAATTAAATACTCCGTATCAAAATGGAAATATGAACCAAGACTTGGTCAAATAAACTAACCTAGCTTTTTTTATTAATACGAATTCCTTGTGACCTTTTAGTTCCTATTAAATACTAACTAGAGATTTGCTGAATGACACGAATCATTCAAAGTTATAATTATTATATAGAATGTAAAATACATTGTTAAAAATACCAGTTATAGTCGTTTTGAGCTTGTGTGCATTATTTGGAGTTTTTTAAGAAGAAAATTTCTTCAAACATCACGGATACCTTGACAGGTGTTCCATTATTTAGAACCCAAATATTGGCTACAAGTTATCTAATCACACACATATCTTTTTATATCATACATATTAAAAAAAAAAAAAAAGCGTTATCATTATCACATGATCATACTGTGCTTACGGAAATGTGAAAAAGCTAACAAAGTTTGTGAATTTCTTGTGTTGTTTAACAATATATTATTAATATGTGTGCTAAAACTTAAAATAAAACAGATTATACTTTTATAAATGCTCAAAGATGTTCTGAAAATTGAACTAAACTATTGGTTAACTATTCTTTAGAGGTAAGGATTAATTTATATTGACTTGGTATACTTCCATGTTTTCAAGTTCAAAGTTGCAGATTCGTGATATGTAAATATTTGTTTTACAGACTTAAGGTTAATATATATATATATATATATTTTTTGAAAGTTTAATACTATTCACAACGCACGAACCACCAAATAGCGGACGGCAAACAAAACCTTACAATCGATCAAAATTACACCAATCTTTCCAACTAATCGAACTTCCTTTAGATCTATTCCTATACCACAAGAAACCGAGAGACTTAACATCTTGAAAAATCTTCTCACCCGATATGGAGCCATTGGAAAACTTTTTTTCATTCCGCGCTATCCAAAGGCACCAACACGTTACCTTCTAGAGAAAGAAAACCGTTATATGAGGATTTAACTAACTTTGTCAGTGCATGAAAATGGAAAGGAAAAAAAAAACAAAGTAAAGAAATTAGGATTCCCTAAAAATTAGTTCAACTTTGGGAATTGGGACCAAGTCAGCGTATGTTATTTCAACTTGTATTGCCAATGGATGTGTTTGTCTTTAATCATTAAGTAAAGTCAAAGTCAATGAAGTTTGTCATCAATATATGCCAAGTAACCTATTCTTGATCTGTTCAAAAAAACAATAATAATAATAATAATAATAATAATAATAATAAATAAATAAATAAATAAATAACTTATTCTTGAGGGGTATGTATATATACAAGCCAACTTCTTTCCATTTACATACTCATACAATTATACATCCTTCCCTTCATTTTCATATAACCCAACTCAACTCATCATTTTTTCTTTTTAGGAAGAATTAGGTGAGAAAAAGAGATATATAACTTGAGGGCAAGATACTAAGAGATAGACAGATTGATAGAATTTTTTTTTTATCGATACACGTACATAAACAACGAAAGAGATCAAGAGAAAGAGAAGCATATATATACAAATACTAATAAAAGAAGAGAGGCAAATATGTCTGGGAGAGGGCAAGATTATGTAAGGCTAAAAGAGAGATCATTGGAGGTAACACCATCATGGGCAGTAGCAGTGGTGGTTTTTGTTATACTCGTCATTTCAATTGCTCTGGAATACGCTCTTCATTTCCTCGGTCATGTACGTTTCTTCTCTTTATAACTTTTCGTGTAAATATGACACATGCACGAAAAACATTCAAACCTTATTTTCAAGCCAAAATCTTAACTCCAAAGTTGTTACAAGATAACAAATCTACTATGACATGAAATACACAAAAAAAGGAATTCAAAGTTGTATTACAAAGAACTAACCTCTAATATATTTTTATTTAACTTTCACAGTGGTTACATAAAAAGCACAAGAGATCTCTGCATGAAGCCCTTGAAAAGATCAAAGCAGGTACGAATTTATAATCTATAGCTTTTTTACTTTTTATATCGTTCACTACAACAAAATAGCGGCATATTCACACTTATTAGAGCATGTTGCTACATTTTAAAGTGTGAAGAATAAAAAAGTTCACACTAGTATGCGTGTGAACCAATTTGGTGCAGCAAATATTTTCACACTTTTATGTGTGATGCCTTATGAATATTTTCACACTTTTAAGTGTGAGGATTTTAAAACAATTCTTCACACTTTTAAGTGTGATGATTTTGATTTTGAAATAATTCTTCACACTTTTATGTGTGATAATTTTGATTTTGATATAATTCTTCACACTTTTAAGTGTGAGATTGAAATTCTTCACACTTTTTAAGTGTGAGGATTTTAAAACAATTATTCACACTCTTAAGTGTGAATATATTTTAAAAAAAGTTCACATTTTATAAAGTGCGAAGAAAAAAATGTGTAGAAATGACATATTTGTTGTAGTGGTTGCAATGTGCAATATTGTTTATCTTTTTGTTTTCTTGAATTCTGCTTCCAGAGTTGATGCTTCTAGGGTTCATATCTCTTCTACTAACTGTGGGTCAAGACCCAATTGCTGATATATGTATTCCAAGTAGAGTTGCAAGAACATGGCACCCATGTAATAAGATAAAGGATGACGATGAATTCTATGATCCTTGTCTTAAGAAGGTAAGTGGTATCATATATGCACTTTTGTATTGCACACATCCAACTCAGTTAACTAGATAAACTAAAAGAGACTTATTTATTTTTCTCGTGTTTGTACGTAGTAGTTGCTGATTAAGTGTCTTAAGATAGATCTGTGTGTTTGGTTTGTATTTATGTTCATAGCAAGTTATGTTATTATATGAAACTCTATATATATTTAATGTGTAAATGCTTTATAAACTTTGTTCAGGGAAAGGTGCAAATGGTGTCAAATTATGGGATACACCAGCTTCACATATTTATCTTCGTGTTAGCACTGCTTCATGTATCGTATTGCATTCTTACTTTGGTCTTGGGTAGACTCAAGGTAATTTCTTGAATGGCTTTCTATAACCACACACACGCACACCAATCATGCAATAAAAACTTCCTTAATAATGTGACCCGATCTGAATCTGTTATGAAAATGTGTATAGATGAGGAAGTGGAGGGTTTGGGAAGATGAAACAAAGACAGTCGAATACCAATACCATAATGGTAAGTGTGTTAAAGTTCAATGCTTTTTGGTATATGAAGACTTCATTTAAATCGAGTTTATATATTCACATTTGCTTACAATTATCTATTTGTGTTCATGTCATTCAACTTTCAGATCCAGAAAGATTTAGATTTGCAAGAGAGACGACATTCGGACGTCGGCATTTGAGATTTTGGAGTAACTCGACAACTCTCCTGTGGATTGTAAGCACGCATACAGTCTTTCATAAATAAACAAATATAGCTTGGGAAAAATATATATTCTTTTAATGATTAACATATTATTTATGTTATCTACAACTAAATGAAATCATTTAAGTTATTAAGTGACCGAAAAGCAACCACAGGTAAACTATCTATTGATTAAAAAAGCCAAACATGTGCTAAAGTTGACTTTTATACTTGTAAGAAAATCACATAGCGCCCTCTAAGACTGAAATACCACCACACACTAGGGCCACTTTTATTGATCATTTAGTTATGCAATTATATATTGGGAAGTTGACATTATTTGTAAGTATGTTTGAAATTGCACCAAACTACTGTATATAAGATAATTAATAATGCATAATTTTTCAGAATATATTTTAGTATATTTTGATGGATTTTTCTAACATGTGCCCCGGGGCATATGTTAAGCACACAAAAAGGACGACGGGACCCACGAAAAAGAACGTTCAGACTCACATATTTTAATTAAAAATGTATTTTTTGTGAGTCCGAATATCCTTTTCCGTGGATCCCGTCATCCTTTTTGTGTGTTTAATATGTGTCCAGAGGCACATGTTAGAAAAACCTTATTTTGATTATCTAGTGTGTCACATGAATTTGATCATTACTTTTGTATTAAAATATATGATATTGACCATTTCTATGGATACAAAGAGTTGACAAGCTTTTTATTTTTAATGATTACAAAATGATTTGAAGAAAGGAATAACTTAACCAACTTATATTGCATTTGTTTTCAATATTAGGTGGTGTTCGAAGTTTGACTTATTCGCTTGCTCATATAATTTCCACTTTACGCATTGGAATTTAATTTCTTAAACGTTCTTTATAGTAACTAATATACCTTTAAACCAATTGTGCCAAATGCATTCTATTTTATATTTGTTGGTAAGTGGTCTGAATTTCCAAGTTACATATAGAGATAAACATGAATCCTTTTTAGTCTTTTGATCATTTTCTTTTATCATAATTACTCCAAACTACGAAGAATGAAATCCATACAATAACACTAGATTATTATAAGAAAACATTATAATTTTTTAAAATGCTAAAAAAATATTTATCTAACTTATATTGTGCTTATTTGCTCTATTGATTAAGGAAACAAAATTTTGACATTATATGCAAAACTACGGTTTTCTGTTATATGAGAACTAATTTAAAGTTGCTGCATATAGGGTTGTTTCTTCAGGCAATTTTTCACATCAGTTGCAAAGGTTGATTACCTTACCCTTAGACATGGCTTCATCAATGTAAGTACCCAAAAAGTATATCATGATATTCGATCGAATAACTTTTTTGAATATATTAATTATCTGACAAAATTTGTTCATGTATAGACACATTTAACTCCTGAGAGCCAACTACAGTTCGATTTCCACAAATATATCAGTAGATCGCTTGAAGAGGATTTCAAAGTTGTCGTTGGAATAAGGTACCTCATATTATTTTTGATATTTGCTAAACAAAAACTAGTTTTATTTCCTAAGAACTTGAATATCTTCGTTTTTATTCGGACATGAAGCTTATAAGACATAATTTTTGTTTATGCAGTCCCATAGTGTGGTTTTTTGCAGTTTTGCTCCTTCTCACCAACACACACGGTAAGCATGATATATTCAGGATTACTAAATGTTCAAATACTTTTCTTAGAAACTTTTTGTCATCACTACTAAGTATGACTTAGGTCTGTCTATCTATCTACCCATCTAAATCCAAATAATGATATAATTTATTTGTAATGACAGATTGGTATGCATACCTATGGTTGCCCTTCATCCCACTTATTGTAAGTACTTTTCTCATCTTAAGTATATCATTCAGTAGTAATCTAGTCTGATTGTATGATAAAAAGGCTAAGTAGTCTAATCTATGTCGGGTTTTTATGTTTAATGCAGATAATTCTTATTGTTGGAGCAAAGTTACAAGTGATCATAACAAAGATGGGGAGAAGGACTCATGAGATGGCAGATGTGATTAAGGGTACACCAACGGTTAAGCCAGGGGATGATCTCTTCTGGTTCGGCCGACCTAAACTAGTACTCCTCTTGATCAACTTCGTTCTCTTTCAGGTTGATAAATGCTCAATTCTGCAAACAAATATCCTGTAATGAGTGTGTCATTGTTTGCATTATGTTTTAACATTTTCTTGTTGATTTTTATAGAACGCGTTTCAACTGGCGTTTCTCTTGTGGAGTTGGGTAAGTGTTTAATCCTCTATAACAAACACATTTATGCTGTCTCCAACAAAATTCATACAAAAGATTGTGGATTGATAGTTCTGCTTCTTATTGTATTATTCTGTGTTCTTTCTTGTAGTACACGTTTGGTTTCAAGTCTTGCTTCCACCATCGTAATGAAGACATTATAATCAGAATCACGATGGGGTGAGTTGCGATTACTCCATCTTTTCTACCATAAGAATTTACAAACTTTTCCATGTGTCACTGGTCCTGTATATGTGTAACTCATGTGCACGTCAAACAGTTCCATAGTAGCAAACATTCCATACGAATTCACAAGCTAATAATGGCTCGTTTCTTATTTTCAGAGTCGTGATACAGTTTATTTGCAGTTACGTAACACTGCCTTTGTATGCCTTAGTAACACAGGTAAAGTTTTTGGCGAACTTCTACTATACAATCTTATGGCACATTATCCGTCAAGGCACCCCTTGTGAACAATAACAAGTACAAGCACGGTTTAACCTCTGAGTTTTTTGTTAACTTTTCAACAGATGGGATCAAGAATGAAACCGACCATTTTCAGCGATAATGTAGCAAAAGCACTAAAAACATGGCACCACACAGCCAAAAAGAATGTCAAACACGGCACCCTTTCAGCTCCAGGCTCACCATTCTCAAGCAGACCGGGAACTCCACTACATGGAAGTACATCTCCAATGCATCTTTTGCATAGATACCAGAATGATAGTCTTGAAAGTCTTTCAAATTCTCCAAGACACTCAGGTTTTGAGCATGAAGGCTGGGCCAACGAGTCTCCTTCTACCCACCACCACCACAGATACCAGGAACGCGAGAACTTCAGAAGAGATGATATAGAAGATGAGATACGTGATGAGGTACCTGATTTTGAAGAAATTAAGATTGAAGAACCAAGCTCTAGTTCGACCCAATTGCCATCAGGACCAAGACCGGTTAGGACTCAACATGAGGTTGATATTTCAGATTTTTCATTCGGGCAGAGTAAGTAAATATTGTATATGAAGAATACCTTCACAACTAATTGTACTTTGGTCTACCCATTTTCTACACTATATATACACATGTCATTTTATTTTATTAAATAGATAAAATCACTTGTTGATGAATGAAACAACTGATTTCAACTCTAAAGGGGTCAAAATTGGTGCAATAATCGTTGATCTTATACAATATACACATGACATGTTGACATAGAAGGGGCTAGTTCAATAAAAGTCAAGAAAAAATCAAAGATCAAAAGAACAAATTATGACCATTCATATTTCATCAAAACAATAAAAAACCTATTTTCCACCTTATTTTTGAAAATAAATTATTTTACAAACGGTAATTAGTTAAGCAAGAAAAAAATACATCATCGCGATGAGAACTTTTTATCTTTCAGCAAATGGGTACTTTAATATACTTTTGACAAAACTTCTTTTTTTTTTTTTTTTTTTTTTTTTTTTTTTTTAACTATCACTAACATTTTGAGTTTTTGATTAAGAATTTACTCATTTACGCGTTGACTAGCTCTATCTGAATTTGTAAACCATAAGTTTGTGGCAGACTTAACTTTATTCATTTCCTTCTAAGGGCATACGTTTCTTTCAAAATCTCGGTATTAGCATGTTGAAAGGTTAAGGCAGTGATATTAACTTGTTTTAGTTATAGCAATTGATCCCTACAGTTGTTCAATTCTAAGGCAAGATTCCTATATTTTGACATTATATTTAATCTTTGTTCCTATATAGACTTAAGAGCTATACATGGATCATCAAGAAAAGTTTGTTTATCTTTATTATCATCCATTTGTAGAAGAGCATGTATCTTTTTGATGATGATGTTAACATGTAGAATCGTTGAAGGGGGTGAATACAGTATGTGGAAAACGTAGAAGGGGGGGGGGGGGGGGGGGGGGGTTCCCGTTAAAAACTAAAAACCTTTTGTATCAAATAACCGATCAAGTGTAACGTAATATGAAAAGTGTTAACAATAGTCTTTGTAACACCCCAACCCAACACGGGTCAAAATGTCACATTATGGTGTCATACAAAGCATATAAACACAAGCGGAAGTCTTAAATAAAATAACAAGCCATATAAACGAATGACTTCAAAAAGAGATACATAATCCAATCGGTCCAAAAGAAATGAAATATCCAAAATAAATATTCTCCAAACTAAGTCCATAGTGGTAGGAATCTAGGTAAGGTTGGTCCACTCATATGCTTCTACTCTCAGCCCAAATCAAAGTCCATTGTCCCACTTGGTACCTGCCGCATGGAAAAGAAATGCGGCTGAGCTTAAAAAGCCTAGTGAACAGATATATAACAAAACAAATAATCAAAACATACATAGGTATAGAGAAAGAGAAGCATAAACTTCTGCCGAAACGAATATCATTTGTCAAAAGAATGAGGGATCAAGGATCAACTGAACAAATATCATAAGTCGAATGAGAGATCAACGATAACACAATTAAGATAATCATAAGGTAAATGAGTCAACAGGAATAAGATAACAAGATCGTACGAATCAGATAATCATAAGGTAAGAAAATGATGTAAGGATTTTAGAATTCTACCACGAGCCCAGAAACATATCATATCATAATATCATAATCATAATCTTCATAAGTAACATAAGTAACATAAGTAGCATAATGGAGTGATCAGCTCCGAGAATTGTAAAAGGCGTGTATTGCACACAGCACCAGTCACCAGAAATATAACATATACATATCAGATCAGATCTAGGATGCGTCCATACGCCCTTGCAGAAATCATAGTGGCCAAACATATATCCTTGAGCTCATAATACATAACAGAAAGGGACGCAGTGGGTCATCACTCACCCACCGTGGAGTCATGCCATTGATGCATCAATGACATGATCATGGAACCCCCATGACTAGTGATAGCTCGGGTATCAAACTGAAGGGTCAAACAGAATGTCATAGTAATGACACAGAATCTAAGGTCATCATAAATATCAAAATCATAGATTCATATCAAATGGTGCATAGCAAAGGCTCATATCAAAGGCTTGTATCATAGTGTCATAAACAGAAAGGCTCATAGCTAAGGCATCAAAATCATAAGCTAAGCAATCAAAAGATGTGAAAGGATCATGAGAAACCTTATAAGAAAATTCATAATATCTGTACATATAGTTTACGAAATCCCAAATACCATTTTCATAAAAGAAATCTTTAAAAGTGGTTTCCAAGAAGATTTTATATAAAAGTGGTATCGTATTTTTTTTTTCTGAAAATCATTTTAAACATGGTTCTCATAAAAGTCAAGAGACAATCGTTTAAAAACAGTATCGCATTATGCTCATAATTACAATCATAGTTATTATAGTTTTATAAAAAAATGTCATTTTAAAAGCAGTTTCATAAACTGATAAAAGTCATTTAAACCTTCACATGAAAGTGATATCACATTGGTTTTCTTAAAGAATTATTTTAAATAGTCTTTCTCAAAACATTCTTCGGACAAATATGTAAGAACGTTTTATTATAGGGTCATAATATTAATTTATTACAAGTTTCAAAAGATTCATTTATAAATATTGAAGTCACGAATGAAAACAAGCCATAATACCAAAACGAACATCAATTCAACTGAGATAGCAAATCAGGGATAACGGTAACGATTAAATTCATGATGCGGATCAAAATAGTCAAAGTGTAAAAGCTACGAATCCAAAAGCCAAGAGGAATCCTTACAGAGGAAGCATAATCATATCATATAATATCATATCGTATCAAATGAAACATATCAAACTGAAGGGAATCATAATCATAGCAACGAATGTCATAACGAATAGAATCATATCAAAGGATCATATAGGAATCATATCAAAAGGATCTTAGCAGAATGAATCATATCAAAGGAATATCATAAACGAAACAAAGTCAAGGATAAGAAAGTCATGAGAAATCCCTACTGAAAAGGGATAGAGTATCCGTACCTTAGCAAAGAAAGCAAATGGAAATGTGAGCACGAAGAAATAACGTCACGTCTTCTTCAACGAATCTACACGGATTACGGTTCGTATAATACTTATTAGCTCATTTAAGTCATAACGGATTTATTGCTTATATGAATCGTATTAATATTTTTTTAGAGTTATTAAGCGTATTCTCATTTTAGTAATGGACCGAATTAAAATACTTTAGGGTAATAATCATTAATTAGCCAAACTTAGGGGTTACAAATGATAAATGCTAAACTTAAAGGTTTTAATATGATAAATATCCTACTTGAAGGCTTTATATGTCAATTTATAGGGTTCAGGGTTTGCAACTGTCACACCCCCAAATTACGTGTTTTGCAGCGGAATGGAATACCTTGGGGAGGACTGTCATAGCATCAAAGTTACAGTTATATCGAACGACCTAAGGTGTCGTATGGAAAATACATCGTTTGATTAAGTAAAATAATCAGAGTTTACAAATTGTAGGTCCCAAATGAAAATCAATGTATGCGGAAATAGGTTTGATACAAGCCAAACGATGTTTTTAAAGTGTATAAATCCCATGTGAGACGCGTCGTCACCACGACTCTATGATATGTCCATATGCATGCCATGAAGTGAATGCCTTAGATACCTGAGATAAAACATGCTAAAAAGTGTCAACACAAAGGTTGGTGAGTTCATAGAGTTTGGTTAACAAGTAAAGCCTTAAAAGAGCGTTCATGTAACAAAGGCAAAGTTTTTGGTCATTTAAAATAGTCCACGAAGCAAAGGCATCATAAATCCACTCAGTTCCAAGTTTCGCCCATACAAAACTTGCAACCTGTGTGTTTACAACCCACTGCTAAAAATAGAATGACAATTATGATTATGCGCATCAAGGTAGTTAAAAGTATAAATGCCACCACAAGGGTCTTCCAAAAACTCGTGTTGGGATGTTCCTCCAACGCTCACGTTGGGCTGTATCCATAAAAATGGCCTTCCAACATATAAATATTGGGATGTTTGTAAATTAATAGCCTTCCAACAACTTAATTTGGAGCCATTAATTCTTGTATGTTTGTAAATTAATAGTCTTCCAACAACTTAATTTGGAGCCACTAATTCTTGTATGTTTGTTCCAAATATGCATATGAAATCAAGTATAACCCAATCAAGTATATAACGCAATCAAGTCTAAAGTATAAGTAATGTTTTTTGGCAAAAGAGTTTAAATGTTTGGATAAATAAGCATATATCTCGCCCCAAATAGTTTATAGGAATTAAAATGAGTAAAAGCGGGGTATGAACTCACAGTAATATGTAAGAGTTTAAAGTACTTTGTGAAAGTAAATGAAAATAGTTTGAGCATGTATCTCCCCCAAAAGTTTGTAAACAATTAATAGAAAGTGGGGCTATGAAAACTCACCTATTGCAATGGTTATGATGACAAAAGTGGATACACTGAAATGTAGCGTGAATCTCGAAACTGACCTATTATGAATGATATGATATGTAATGAGTTATGATGTAATGTTATGCATGCATTTCGTATGTTATTTATACCACTTGTGAATTTTGAAAATAATACTCTTCGTCGAAAAAATACACTTTTGACGTCTTGACCATTCTTAAGTTGCTTTACAAGTATTTACGTCAAAATGACATCCTACAATAGTTTCTTAATGATTTATCGTGAAATTATAACTTTTCGTCGTAAAATAATGTCGTTGGAAATTTCATGAAATTGACAAAAATGGCTTCGAAAAGCTAGTCGTAAAATGGTGTACGTCGAACGTTAGGAAACGAACTCAACGGTTTTGGAAAGCTTGTATCAAAATCTCAAAGTTTTAGTACATGAGTTTTCGTCATAGAGGTCTCGAACATAAAGATAATAGAGGTTAAATATGGTGATTTTGTCCAAAATGCGGTTTAAAAAGTGAGTTTCGGCAAAGTTTAAGCAACTATAAATAATTTATTACAACTCCGCTATACAAACGGTTGGTCATTTTGAAAAATATGCTTGGTGATCTCGATTTTATTAAAAGACATCTCGTTACAAAAAGTTCTACGTCATCGATAAAAATAGCCTTCAATATGGTCGTTTTGTTTACCGTAACACTTATCTCGTAAAAATAATATAGTTTTTCTTAAATAAGTAAGTTACGGCAATTTTATGAAAACGTGTATATTTTAGTCGTTACAAATCCGTTTTCTACGTATAATAGGTCCTTAGTTCGTATCAAAGTATACTAATATATTTTTGATAAGTCGAAATAATTTATAAAGTTTAAGACTCGTTTTTGACTCGTACAAAAGAAAAACATCTTGCTGAAATTTCAGGAAATATATATTTCGTCGTCAAACTTGAAAAATTCATAACTTCTTCGTTATAACTCCGTTTTAATCCGTTCAAGCGGCCACGGATTCGTTTTAAAGTATATTTTCTAAATATCAAGGCCAAAAATTCGTGTCTACTGTCGGATTTTCCAGAAATACAAAACAAGATCAGACCACTTTTTATACTTGTCGAAAAGAGTTTTTCTCGTACTAAACCTATTCCAATCCCTTCAAAACAACTCCAAAGCTATTCTAATCCTACCATACACCTTCTTAGGGTGTCATGGGTTCCTAGACATCATCAAGACCAATATATAACAAGGGATAAATTATAGGATGACTTATATGTATAAAACTCTAAAAACAATGTAAAAATGGTATAACCACCCATAAGTCTTGCATGCTTTGCTCAAAAATGATGAAATACATATGAAATGATAATGAAAGATGTAGAATGAAAGTGATATGCTTACTAGTTACTTGATGAGGTGATAAGGACAAGGATTAAACCTAAACACTCTAGGTTTTTATTTCAAAACCTTGAATGAGAGTGTAACTAGATTGTGTAAAACTTGATCTTGAAAATTTTATGATGAACCCCCTTTGATCCTTAGGTGGCCGGTTTTGAGAGAAGCAAAAGAGAGAAAAACTTGACTTATTACACTTTGAATTATTGATGATGAATGAAATGAAAGTATGTTGAGTATGAAAGTATACAAGTAAGAAAATTTTCTCCACCAACTAATTAATACATTCACCCTCCCCCCCTTGGCCGGTTTTGGGGGGGGGGGGGGGTGTATCTCTCAAATGATTTTTTTTTTTTTTTTTTATATTGTGTATAATTGTTTGTATGTAAAAAAGAAAGTAAGTTAAGGTAAATTGTAACTTCGTATATACATTAGTGTATTTAAGGTAGTTTTAGCTAAAAGTAATTTTTAATAGATCAAAGTAAAGTATAATGAGATCATAAAAATTGTAAAAATACATTTCTTGTACAATTTGAGTGATATAATAATTATCGTGTACTTTTTAAGAAAAACGTCGTAATAATATAAATTTAACAATTTATATACAAAATAAATTTAAAACACTAGGTAAACTCAAAATATTATTTTTATAAACTAAATGTAAGTATAAAAATATATCGGGATCATTTTTGGAAGTATCGGATTAAATGTTCAAAATAATAACTTACGCGATAACGTTTATTTAATATGAAATTTACGCGTTTAAGGTGAAATGAAAAATCATGAATAAATTGATATGAAATGATGAATATGGAGTTTGAGAAATGACCGGAAATTGAGAATTGTGACAGCAACGGTAATAAAAAATATTTTCTTTTATATTTAATTTTAATCTTCCATTGCAATTTCGTAAGAGATCTTCAAAGTTTGTAACGTAAGTGTAACGAAAAAAATAAATACATATAAAAGAAATGAACTATAATAAAACTTTCTATAAATTAATAATGTTAGGACCAAAATATTTTATTAATTTAACGAGATATTATTATATGGATATTAATAATTTATTAATTTAAAGAAGTTTTACGTTTGGCCTTTAAATTTTTAAGTCAAATATACTAGTTACAATGTATACTAGTTAACACTAATAAATTTCCACTGCATTGAAAAAATTAATAAACATATACTAATGAATGTTACAAGGTTCAAGCCATTGAAAAAATTATTGAATTTATAGTTTCATTGGGACCAATATATATATACACTGGGGTTGTAAAAAATTATTATTTTATTATTTTATCGATTGGGGTCCAAATTTGTAACGGTCCCAAACTAGGATTGAATAAATTATTAATTTTATCGAGGTTATTAATTTATCGAGTATTAGTTTATAAGGCTGGTTACAATAGGTCGATCGATGCAAGAATCGATCGTCCTTGATGTGAGGGATCGATCGTCCAATCTATTTCACACAACTTGGTCTCCCTCACGGTCGAGTATTTCAAACGTTTATGTCAAAAACTTACCGTTTATATGCAACGATTTAAAAAAAAAATAAAAAATAAATAAATAAATAAAATTACCTTTATAAATACACAATACAAACACACTTCAATCCACAAATCTATTTCACACAATTCAAACTCAAAATACTTCTCAACACAAGATTTAATATGGCTTACCGTCTCCCCCATTCCGTTGAAGATATGCAAGCGTACCGTTCAAAATCAATGCAATAACGACGATGAGGCTCGAAAAAACGCTATTATAAGCGTCATCGAATTGTTTGACCAGGCGAAGGCGGAGAAGGAACAGATGAGAGAAAACTACATGAGTTGCAACGACATTACGTCTGAACGAAAAGCTGTGATCGACAAATTTTTGAAAGATCAAGCCCGCAAAGATCGCGACATTGCTGACAAGTTGTGGCGGTGTGTTCAAAAGGTATCGGACAACATCAACACCAAAATCAATTGGAGCTATCGGGAGAACAAAAACGATGGTGTAGGTGCATCAACTTCGACTACCAACTTCGAGCTACCGGGGGAGCCTCTGCTAGACAAGGAAGATTTGGCTCACATCGAGGGATTTGCCGGTTATCGTACTCCCTCGTATGACTCTGCATGCGGGGAGCATTCAGATTAGATTTAGATTTATGATTTATGTATTTCGTATCGTTTTTATATTTAATATATTATTGTTTTTATTTAGTATTGTAACATTTTAATTATTAATGAAATTTTATTTTGTGTTAAAAATGTTTTTTTTTTTTTTTTTTTTTTAATGAACTTGGTCGCTCTTACTGGAGCACCTAATCGCTTAAAGGTCGCTGGAGAAAGAAAGCTGACGTGACAGTGAAAAGTAAAAGGATTGAATCCCCTTAGGGGGCAGGGTAATAATTTCGTTTGTGTAGTACTGCATAGAGAGAAGTATCGTGTAGGGACGACGCTTTCAATCGTTGTTTTTGATCGGGATAGACTGTGGTATCTCAGAAGCTGCTAGTAGCCGCCACATATGACTACTTAATCTTTATCTTATTCTATTTCATGTTGTATCGTATTTTATAACTTGAAGAAGACAAATGCAAATAAAACATATTTCAATTATATCATTTGTCAACTTATAATTTCGCTTAGTAATTTCGTATTTAAATGTCATATTGTTCGTTCAAAAAAAGGACATATTCTTCATTTTAGTTTGTTGTTTCTCATCACATACATATATATAATTTTCATATGATTAATTAATACTTTCTCCGTCTCATATTTATTGTTCATATTGTCATTTTGAATTATCCTAAATTAATTGTACACTTTTAAAATAAAATATAGATCAATTTTATCATATTATCCTTATATGAGGTTATTATTACAAACTTTAAACAAGTTACTCCCTCCGTCTCAAAATTTAAGTCTCTTTTGACTTTTTGAATTAAACTTTTACCTTAAATATTTTTGTTTATATTATATAATACTTAATGAAAATTATATCAATGATAAATACATTTAAAATATAATCCATTCATATATTTTGCATTAAGTATTGTATAATACAAATAAAAATATTTGAGGTCAAAGTTGGATTTAAAAAGTTTAAATGAACTTAAATTTTAGGACGGGGTAGTATAAATTAAAGAGTAAATTGCATTTTTGGTCCCTTAGATTTGGCCAAATTGCATGTACGGTCTCAATCCTTTTGAAAGTGCAATGGACGCCCCCAAAATGAAGTTTGAGCTGCATGTTTGGTCCCCGGGCCCAGACGTTGTTATTGTTGCTCCGTTAGTCACCCCTGTGCTATGCACACGAGGGTGTTTTAGTCTTTTCACCCCACTAAAATCCAAATACCCACCCAAACTCCACACAATCTACTTTTATATCACAATCTCTGTTACTTCTGCTACTTAACCATTTTCATCTAAGAAACCTTAATTACTCTCACTCCCAATCCTCTTTCAATCATATGACTGCAAAAACAATCCTTGAAGTTTGACAATATAAAATGGCAAATGGAATTGAGGAGTGGTATTTTCAAAGTCGCGAAGATTTTGATCCTTATAAGCGTTATGGTAACAACTTGAATTTGTTTTACTCTTTTTTGGTTGACATTTGATTATTTTAATAACTTAAATTCTGATAATGTTTTTTATTAAACAACCAATCATCCTCACATTTTCTCAATGAAGGTTCATCATGGTGGAAGGTTTACAAAGATACCTAATATTAAGTATGTTAATGGTAAGGTTCAATACGTGGATATGGTAGATAGTGAACACCTTACAGTTGAGGTGGTTAATTCCATTGTTAGGATGTTAAAATATGATCCTGAGAAAATCATGTTTTATCATTTCAAGATACCTAGGAAAACCTTAGACTGGGGACTTAGAGCATTGGCTTCTAATGTTGATATTGTCAACTTGATTAAATATGTTTCAAAGCATAAGGTTATAGAAGTTTACATTGAACATCATGAAACCACAGTTGAGTCATTTTACAACCCTGTGTTTAGGGAAGGAGTAGTAATTAAGGAGATATAAGATGATGTTGATATTGTAGAAAACTAGAAGGTGGGTTGAATAGTTTACCAATTAAAAACTTTGTTTTGAAACTTATTTAAAGATCAATTGATATTGATCTTGGATATGTTGATGAAATATGTAAGCAATAAGTAAAGAGTAAATAAGGAAAGAAATGATCAAACCACAACAAGTTGTTTATAGTGGTTCGGTCTACAAGGACTCTTTTTCCTTGCCCTACTCCACTCCCCGAGTCTCACACTCGAGAGTTTAACTTCACTAGTCAACAAGCTCCTTTCACCGGCGGAGAAAACCTTTACACTTCGCTTACACAATTTCTGACACTAAGCTAGATGTCGAGTTCTTTCCAAGGGTACAACTACTCCCACACACAATGTATTTTGAGGACTAAAATACTAACCACTCACACTCACAAGATTATGATGGTTTAATACAACAATGAAGTATGAATCAACACTAGATCATACAACACTAAACAAACAAGACTTCCAACTTCTCGTTTGAAGCTTGAATGTGACTTGATCTTCTTTGCTACAAAAGAGATCACTACTATGATATGAAACTGAGTTAGAAAGGTTAAAGAGAAGATATGTATGAGAGTATATTAGAAAGGGGTAAAAAACTACTTGGCTTGGCATTGCTATTTATAGCCAAAATGGACAGGAGCGTCCACGGACCGTGTAACCCTTAAAAGGGTTCCGCCCGTGTACCAATTTGGTACCGTCGGGTCTGACAGCCAAGATATCAAATCTTGCCAAAGTCAAATCTATCTAAGTGAGATTGTGCAAGATATGAAGAGTACAAATCCACACAAAATATCTAATGGAATCTTCCAATGATTTCCATGATGCATCACATGATGTCATATGTTGTATTTCTATTTTTAGAAATATGCAAGTACTTATGTTAGTGTCTGGTTTTAAGAACCTAACACATTCTAAAAACTACTATCATACATAATGATTAGAGTCATATCAAGATGTCACTAATCATAAATGTAAATGCTTGAATGATGAATATATTGTTTGAAAAAGCTTGTTTTAATATCTATTAAACTTGACAAGCTTTAAGCTTTTATACAAATTAAATTTACTTTTGTCGTTAACAAAACTTAGGTAAAGATCAAAAATATAAATAACGTTTAATGACGATATTTGTATTAACAGATATGATTTGGAACAACTTAATGTTAAGAAAAAAATATTGTTCTAAAAAGCAGTTGGCTATTGAGTGGATTAATGATGAGCATGTTACAGATGCAGTAGGGTTAAATGAGCATGTTAGTGATGAAGTAGGGTAAAATGATGATGTTAGTAATGAGCAGGGGTAGTGATGTTAACATAGATGTGGATATGGTAGATAAGGAAGGTATACATGTTAGTAATGAGCAGGGTAGTAATAATGAAACTGATGTGGATATGGCAGATGAGGAAGGTGTAAATGATGATGTTAGTAATCAGCAGGCTAGTGATAATGAAGGTGATGTGAATATGCCAGATGATGAAGGTATAAATGATGATGTTAGTAATCAGCATGGTATTGATATTGAAGGTGTAACTGATATTGTAGATGAGGAACACATCATAGATGAAGTTGAGGTTATTATGAGTGGCTTTAGTTTTATGTTGATGAACAAGATGAAACTGGGGCTAATGTTGATCCAATCCATAATGAAGTTAATGTAACAGAAAATGATATAGAGGTTATAGACTTTGATTCTTATGATAGTGATGTTGGTGATGACAGTAATAGGGTAAGGAGATCAAAAGTTAGGAAGTTAAAGAAAGAAGGAAAAAAATTGTTGCACTAAGCTAGATGTCGAGTTCTTTCCAAGGGTACAACTACTCCCACACACAATGTATTTTGAGGACTAAAATACTAACCACTCACACTCACAAGATTATGATGGTTTAATACAACAATGAAGTATGAATCAACACTAGATCATACAACACTAAACAAACAAGACTTCCAACTTCTCGTTTGAAGCTTGAATGTGACTTGATCTTCTTTGCTACAAAAGAGATCACTACTATGATATGAAACTGAGTTAGAAAGGTTAGAGAGAAGATATGTATGAGAGTATATTAGAAAGGGGTAAAAAACTACTTGGCTTGGCATTGCTACTTATAGCCAAAATGGACAGGAGCGTCCACGGACCGCGGAACCCTTAAAAGGGTTTCGCCCGTGTACCAATTTGGTACCGCCGGGTCTGACAGCCAAGATATCAAATCTTGCCAAATTCAACTCTATCTAAGTGAGATTGTGCAAGATATGAAGAGTACAAATCCACACAAAATATCTAATGGAATCTTCCAATGATTTCCATGATGCATCACATGATGTCATATGTTGTATTTCTATTTTTAGAAATATGCAAGTACTTAAGTTAGTGTTTGGTTTTAAGAACCTAACACATTCTAAAAACTACTATCATACATAATGATTAGAGTCATATCAAGATGTCACTAATCATAAATGTAAATGCTTGAATGATGAATATATTGTTTGAAAAAGCTTGTTTTAATATCTATTAAACTTTACAAGCTTTAAGCTTTTATACAAATTAAATTTACTTTTGTCGTTAACAAAACTTAGGTAAAGATCAAAAATATAAATAACGTTTAATGACGATATTTGTATTAACAATCTCCCTCTTTTTGTTGAGGACAAAATATAAAATTTATTTTTATAAAAGATACAAAGTTTGTGCAAGAGTTATAAAAATATTAGTTTTAGAACTTGAAAAGAGAATGATAATGCAAGTGTATAATGTTTAACTTTTTCTGAAAGTCAAAGTATTCACTAGTTGATGCATGATGTTGACTTTTTCAGAAAGTCAAAGTATGCAGTTGACTTTTTAAGAAAAGTCAAGTATTATCAATGATGTATCCTGTTTGACTTTTTCAGAAAGTCAATGTCAGTTTGACTTTTTCAAAAAAGTCAAAATATAATCAAGTTCTATATTTTCTCCCCCTTTTTGTCTCAACAAAAAGAAGAGGCGATGCGGAATGTAATGAGCCCGAGCCATTATCTCCCCCTTGATCAAAGCTCCCCCTAAATTGGGTGCTTAATGGGAAGATACATGGATTGTGAAAATAAAGCTACAAAAAAATGTTAGTAATAATGATCATTCATAAGCATTTCCAAACATAATGTAAAAGTACCAACACTATAATGAAAACATCATTCATTAGTTAAAATTTTCATGAACAAAGATCATGAAAGGAGAACACAATGATGTGTTTTAGTACAATAAAAAGAAAAAAAAAATCCTAAGAAAAGAAGAACTAGAAATGCTAATCTATGACCATCCTAGTTAGATGGTGGATGAGAAAGAGCGTTGAGGCGCTCAAGGATATGATTGAGGATGAACCTCATTTCCTCTTGGAAGTCATGGACCATAACCCGGGTCCTTTCCACGGTTTGGGTCGTTTGCTCACAAGTTGAGCAACCATGCCTAGGAGGGTAGAATGTTTGGGGAGGTTGTGGTGGTGGAATGGTAGATGTGTTGGTGGTGTTGGGAATGTTTGGGGTGGTCATGATGGAGGCAAGCAAAGCATTTTGCATTTGCATAGTCTCACTTAAGTGAGAATCCACCATGCCTTTGAATTGGTGGAGGTTGTGGAGTTCCGCTTGAATCTCCTCTCTAGTGGGATTGGCATCCCACATACACTCCTCAATGTCCTCAAGATGAGGGGACATTGATGTTGGGAGTGTATGATCCCCATACAAAGGACCATGAATGTCTTTGTAAATGGGATGGAAGAGAAGAGGTTTTGGCCCTAGTGGGGCGTTTGGGTCAAAAGATGACCTTGGAGATTCATGAGCTATTTGCTCAATTGTGCCAAAGGATGGCAATGGTGGTGGATGATTTGGCCTAGGAGGCAAGTCATCCGAGAAAGGATGTGGTGAAGTTGGTGGAGTGGAGAATAACTCCATAGGCATGAGAGTAGGAGACCTTGGTGGTGAAGGTGGTGAGGGTGTTTTGGATGTTTGGATGGGTGCCGGTGGAGGTGAAGTTGGTGTTTTTGTAGGTGGTGGAGTGGTGATCACAATGTGTGATTGATTTGGTGTAGCCAAGGTAAGACTTGTATCATCTCAGATGGGAGATGAGATTGTGAGTGGAGAAGACTCGGATGAGGAGCTAAGGTTAACGAAGCAACAAGGCCTCACACTAATTCTAGCGGTCTTCTTGCAAGGTTTTGGAGATGATTTTGTCATTTTTGACTTTGGTTTTTCTTTGCTAGATGATAGTAAGAATGAAGAAGGCGTGAGGATGATCATGGTAAAACCTCTTAATTTATAGAAGTGAAAAATTATGGAGAAATGTGTTTGATTTGATGTTAAACCATTGAAGAGATGAGGTTCCTAATGATTTGGAAGTGGGTTGAATGCTAGTCATATCACCCAAGTCAATCCATTCAAGAGAGATGGAGTGAAGAAGAAAAGATTTGCAATAAATGTGTTCTAATGAGTGGAATTTCCTAACAATCAGATCACCCACGGATTTGAAGGTACCAAAAATTTGGTTCCTTCCTTTATGCCAAAGGGCTCCTTGGGTGGATTTTTTAAATTTTTGAATTTTGGTGGGAAATGGATTTCTTATATACCTAAGTGAAGTATACTAGTTCTAATAAGAGTATAAACTAGTTAAGATTGATTTATAAGTAATGGATGGTAATTTGGAATCACGAAAGAGTCGAAATTCAGAAAATTACCTGGAGGATCCACGGCACCAAAATCATACACGGCCGGAACCTTAAAAAGGGTGTCGTCTGGTCCGCCTGTACAGGTACGGCGGTACCATTTTACATAACGGACGGTACCAAATCGTTGGTGCCGTCTGGTCCGTGGAGTACAGAAAACAAGACAGAGTATGTTTTTAGGTGTCGGGCATTTTTCCGAAACCTGAAATTTTTCTCAAAAGGTGTTATACTAAACATTTCTAGTTAGGAAAAGTAAATAACACATGTATAAACATAGTGGAGCATAGATTTTGAGCAAGGCTTATTGATTTTCATATTATAGTGAAAATGGGTAAAATTTGATAGCATACTTGTGCTATCCCCCTGCATAAGATTGTTAGCAAACATCAGTTTTAGAAGTTATATTATCATCCTACAAGATAAAAACAACTAAATAGTATCAAACATTAATGATAATGTATTGTTCCAAACACTCCTTAAAGTACCCTCATTTGTCTAACTTCTTGTAAATCTTGTTCATCATCCTACCAAGGCACTTGAACATTCCCTTAGTTTGCTTGAATTCCGCTGATTCATTTTCAATCTCGGGAAGAGACGCATAATACTCGTGAGGTGGGAGACGAGAGCTTGGAAGACCATCCTCGGAGCTATTTGATGATGATGATGATGGAGTTGGAGGTTTTGCTCTCTTGCCTTTTGTCTTAGCAACTCGTTCATCACTCAAAGGTACAAAGATGTGAGGGATGAGTTCATAGTGAAGGTGTATCCCTTTTAGGGTTGGTGGAATTGGTGCAAAGTTTCTATAGAGACGGGTGAGAAGCATCCCGTATGGAAGAGCAACCGATCCTTGAGTTGGAATATCAATCATTCTCCTAGCTATGTAGTAGGCTAAGTTGAATGGTTGTCGGGTAGACAAGTTGTAGAGCATGTGACAAAGGCAAGCGTTTATGTGATCCTGATAAGGTTTTAAAAGGTACCTTTTTGAGGGGTCATTTAAGCCCTTATTCGATCACTTTTGTATCCGTTATTGCTTAATATCGTTCCTTTTCACTTTTTAGGTCTCTTGAAGGCAAAATGCTGGAATGATGCTTATTTGGACGAAAAGGCGCGAATATACGAAGAAAATGGCCAAAGTCAGAATCGAGACACTCAAAGCTGCTGAAACATAAGGCGACGGCGTCACTGCATATCTGCGACGCCGTCGGGAAGGAATTTTGCGACGGGTCAGAAGCGAAATTGCATGTTTTCAAGGGACGACGTCAGGTTCTAAAGGAGTAGGCCGTCGTTACTCAGACGGCCTAGATGCAGCCAAGACGGCGTCAGAGCTGAAGGGGACGGCGTCACAATCATAAGGTGACGCCGTCGCAAGGTTTACGTGGCCAAGACGAAACCCTAATGACGGCGACACGACGGCGTCACGAAACATAAGGTGACGCCGTCGCATATGTAATCTTATATATAGAATCCGAATTTTTCAGTTTTTGTGTGTGTAGTCTTTTGGAGTAAAAACCTAAAACCGAACCAAGGCTTTCTTGTGCAGTATTTTAGGGTTCTAAACCCTATTATACATCAAGATAAGTATTTACTTCATTAATTTAATTATGTCTTTGATTATTTGTGTGTATGCTTGCATGTTCTCCATGTCCGGCTAATTTATTTGTGTGTTTGCTTAGGGAATATGAAACTTAATTATTGAATATTGATTGGTTGATACTTATCTTAGTTGACTAATGATCTAGAGTGCGCTAGATTATTCGTTGTGTACTTAATGCTTGACTTTTCTTTGTGAACTTTAGAATATAATTATCTAGGTAATTGTAGGATAAAGTATTCAAGGACAACCGTAGAGTAGGCGTCTATAAATCACTAGAGGATTTGTAAACAAGACCCTTTGGTAAATTCAAAGAGTTAGGGAAACAAGCACGCCCTATAGCCTTAGAATCACAACGCAACTAGGAATAAGGACGTGACAAATCAACCATCAATAGGAGATAATTAAGGAGTAGTAAAACCTAAGTAAACACATCTTTAAACTATCATACGAGTACACATCAATTAGACATAGACTATCACAACCTTAGCTTAGATAATTAGATAATAGTAGAGTAATCGGTAGCAATACCAACCCCCCAAATCCAATACCCGAGATTCGTACCTTTTCATTTTCTAAAAAAAATATAAAAATACAAAAATAATCTTCCTCAACCTCAACCTTAGCGTAGTAACTTCTCACTAGCATTCCTATTCCCCTAGAGAACGATATCAATACCCGTGGCTTACCCTAATTACTACACTACAATGATTAGGTTCACTGCCTAGGGTGTTATAAAACTTGCTCGAAGAAAAGGAAGTTTCCTTGACCCCGAACGACGCGTGTAGCGTTATCAAGTTTTTGGCGCCGCTGCCGGGGAATAGAATAGCTAGTTAGTAGTCCACCTCGTTTAGGTTTCTTTGCTTGATTCCTATCAAGTAAATTTTTCTCATTTTTTAGCTTTCTCTTAGTCTATCCCCCTTCTTCGTGACCTTTGTTAGTAATCCCATCACTTTTCACCATGGAAGGTGATAACCAACCACCAAACTATACTTCACCACAAAACAAATACCCACTGCTTGACCCAGCCTCTGCTAACCAACTTCGAGCCCGTATCATGAGCGAAATCGGAGAGCTTAGGAAATTAAATATGATAATTGAAAATACACTCAAAGAGGTCCTTAAGGAATCTGATCGCCCTTTAGATAGTGATTTGACCACAAGTGATTCGGATGATGATCTAGAGGAAGGAGATTATAAGGTATTAGAAATTATGGAGGGTGACAAGGAGGAGGAAGAACTTAGGGGGTACTTTGACTCATACCCTAAAGGAAAAGAAACCGCCTATCACCATAACGTGGTTAATTTTCCAAGACCACCCTTCGAGCCCCGCATCAGGAGGGGAAACCCTAAAAACATCAAGGTACCGTGTATGATTGGATACTTATATAGGGATCACACCTACATTGACTATAAGGCACCCATGAATGTAATGTCTAGGCTCTATTATAATTGGATCATGAGCAAAAAGCTAGAGCCTATGAGGGACCCCTTTCGCCCTAGGAAAGCAAGTAACTATGTGGGGAGGATTAAGGGATTACATGTGTTCATAGGTAACTTCACATATAGGTGTGATTTCATGATTTTGGAAAACGTTAAGGGCATCATTGATGGGTTTTTAGGAGATGTAATCCTTGGGAAACCATTTATAGAAGAGTCTAAGATGGTTTATGATAAAGAGGCAGGGATAATTGAGTTCTCAAATGAAGCCGAGAGTGTTAAATATATAATGCCCCATAAAAATAAGAATTATGAGGGCATGGATGATTTAGATGTAGATAACATTCCGGCATTCGAGGTTGATTGGAAAAACAAAGTCTACTACACTGCTTGTCTTGAACTGGGGCCTGAATATATTCGTGATGAGAGAAGAGTTAAAGAGATCGAATGGGACCTTAAGATTAAGAAAACGTAGGAGTAGGACTACGAGTCTAGCTACAAGACTCTTTAATAAAGAAAAGCGCTTCGTGGGAGGCAACCCATGCTTAATTGTTTGCTTGTTAGTGTCATATATCTTTTATTAATTGTTTATCCTCATGTTTAAATTTGTAAAAATGCTTTATTTTGTTTTTAACCTCGTCTTAATTACATATAAAGGTATTTTACATAAAGGATAAGTGTAGGGAGGATTACACACGTTTTCATAAGAAACGTGAACATGAGAATAACAATTAACTAAAAGATACATATGTTTGTTTGTTCGAGTCAAATGCTTGTATCGAGTCATAATGGATGTTTTTGCAGAAGTTTTTCCAGATTCTAAAGATGCAAATTTTCCAGAATTTTTTCCAGAAAATCGCAGACCAGTTTTTGTCAGGATAACCTGACGGCGTCAGGATTGCAACCTGACGGCGTCAGGAAGGAATAAAAACATCAGCTTACTTTTTCTCGTTTTCTGAGCTACTTGTAAAATTTTGGAATTTTCCAGATCTTAACTTTCAAAACAAATTCTGTAAACATCCATTCCACAAGCATTATATCCTAGTTTAAATCGAGTCTTATGTATATTATTACCGCCGATTTTACGCGAAGGTTTCGTTTGTTTTCTTCTAGTGTGCAGGTTTAGTTTGTCAAGAAGAAGTTACACAAGTTAATAAGGAGCCTTTCACGCAAAAACTCTTCTTGGAAAAGATTTAACCACCACTTTTTACGGATCCTACCGAGCTAATCAGGGGAGTATTAGTTTCTTTCGTTTTTAATTACCTTCTATTATCATAACTTTGATACTTTCGGGGAACATTGGGGACAATGTTCAGTTTAAGTGTAGGGAGGGAAAATAAAACGGGAACTTTGAAACTATGCTTATCCTTGACTGTTTGCTTTGTCCAAGTGTATTTGTGTAATAAACCATGAGAAAATGTAGGTTAGGGTAATTTTAGCCAAATTTAAAATTTTTTCATGACGTATAAGAGTGGGCCATTAGTCTTAACAAAAGCGTCTCATGGATAGGAAGTTGCATGACTAGCACAAAAACCCTTACCACCTAAATTCCACCCAAAATGTGAGGATCGCCCTTAGATTAGTAGGAATTAAAGCATTCATCTTTAATGCTTAGAGTGTGAACCGGTAGTATATTAGATTCTAGAACTTGTTTTGTGACGTTGGCTCTAAGTAGCTCCTCCCATTTCTTAAATTCCGGTTTAAGTTCATTTAGCTCCATTCCATATGGATCTCCCTTTCGGGTAACTCGGGTTGTATCACTTTTTGGGTTAAAAAGGTGTTCACGGATGGCATCCTTATCGGCCAAACGGGTTTGGTAGGGAAGAGAGCGGTCATTGATTGCATCAAGAGCCGTGAGTGACCACTTATCCGTGTAGACACAAGTTCCTCGGTTGGGAATTCCTAGCACTTGAGCAAAGTTGCCTAAGGTGATGGTGTAGTTGTTTTGATTGATTCTAAACCTAAGACAATATTCATCATCGTCTTCATCACTAAAGCCGGTCACACTAGCATAGAATTCTAACACAAACCTAGGACAAATTGGTTCATCGATGTCAAGAAGACAATTGAATTGAATGGCGGCTAGTTCTTCACGAAGATTGGTATTTTCAAGGAAGGATGAGTGAATGGTTCTACCCTCATGGAAATACCTTGATTCTAGACTCTTAAATATTTCTACTTATTCCTTAGTAAGTCCTTTGGTTTTGTGGTGTTTGGGAATGTAGTTAAGGGTGTCTTTGTGATCATAGAATCTTGCGGCTACCATGGTTATTCCTAAGGACAAGAATTAATATGTTAAAAATGAGAATAAATTTTAACGTTTTGGTTCTAGTGTGTGCCTATATGAAAACAATTTGGAGTTGCGGTTATCTCGACTCATTTTATGCACAAAAATGGTTTTAGTGGGGTGTTTGGCAAATACCATGAGATAACCCGAATGCTCCTAATTCAATGTGGCTGCATTTGAATATACCCGGGAATGCATATTAGTTATGCAATACCTTTAGTATTCAAGAGCATGCAAGTGATGAAAATGTAACGGTTCTATTTGTATTAGCAATGAAAAATTGTTTTCCTACAAGTGAGAAGCTTTTCAAAACTTTTGACATGGGGTGTTTGGTTATTTGAATAAGGCCTTATATTCATTATCTTTTGATTAGTGGGAAACATGATTTGTTTATGCAATATGATAATGTTGTACCTAATTTCAATGACTAGTTATGCAATTTGCCAATTGAATTCATATTTAGTATAAAAGCATACATAAAACCCCATGTAATGATTTGTGATAGTTTTGTGCATAAATAAGAATCCTAGACTCATAATTTAGAGATAAAATGTAGTTAGGATACTTACAATGATGTTATCTTCAGTGATTAGTGAGTGGGAAGGTGTCAATGATGAGCTTGGTTTAATGTTTACACGTTTTGGTAAAGTGGGTTTTGAGGAAGAGGATGTTTAGTATATAGCAGTTTTGCTTCTGTAGACACCACGGACCAGACGGTACCAAAATATTGGTTCCGTCCGTGTTATCGTTTGGTGTCGTGGCTATAGTAGCAGATTACAAGACAAAATTGTTTTGTTTTGACTATTCTAATGTTTTGGGCTATGTTTATCCTACATGTTTGGTTCTATTAACCCTAAACCAAGTCTAAGAAGATTAAAAGGTTCTCGTTTAAGAGGTTTAGTTAAGATGTCGGCAATGTTGTCTTCGGAGGATACTTTCTCGATTGAGATGTTTCCTTTTTGAACATTGTCGCGAAGAAAGTGATGACGGATTTCAATATGCTTTGTACGAGCATGTTGAACGGGATTCTTGCTGAGATCGATGGCTCCTTTGTTGTCGCAAAGTATCACAATATCGTTGAGATGAATTCCGTAATCTATGAGAGCTTGCTTCATCCAAAGAGCTTGTTGACATGCCTTTCCGGCTGAAACGTACTCGGCTTCAGTAGTTGAGATGGCTAAGGTCGTTTGCTTCTTTGAAAACCATAAGGTGAGACAATGTCCAACAAAAGTGCAAATACCACTTGTACTTTTTCTATCGACATAGTCACCGGCATGATCCGAGTCAGCATACACTATGGTTTCTACACCCGTTCCTTTGGGATACCATAATCCTAAACACGTTGTTCCCTTAATGTATCTAAAAATCCTTTTTAAGGCTTCTAAGTGTGATGCCTTTGGGTTTTCTTGAAAGCGAGCACATAGACAAACACTAAACATAATGTCGGGTCTACTAGCCGTAAGATAGAGTAGGCTACCAATCATTCCTCTATATTTAGTGTTATCTACGGATTCACCTTCTTCGTCCTTGGTGAGTTTAGTGTCCGAAGACATGGGTGTTTTAGTTGGTTTGGAATCTTCAAGACCAAATTTCTTAAGCATGTCTTTTATATATTTAGATTAGTTAAAGAAAATGCCATCTTCTAGTTGTTTAATTTGAAGTCCTAGAAAGAAATTTAACTCACCCATCATACTCATTTCAAACTCGTCGTGCATGATTTTAGAGAAATCATCACATAGCTCTTGACAAGTTGATCCGAATATAATGTCATCAACGTATATTTGAACAATGATAATATGTGATTCCTTTTTCTTGGTAAAAAGAGTATTATCTACTAATCCCATAGAGTATTTGTTATCAATAAGAAAAGTCTTAAGTCGGTCGTACCAAGCTTTTGGTGCTTGCTTAAGACCATACAATGCTTTCTTGAGTTTGAATACATGATGTGGTTTCTCAAAGTCGGTAAAACCGGGAGGTTGAGCAACATACACTTCTTCGTTAATAAACTCATTAAGGAAAGCACTTTTAACATCCATTTGAAATAATTTAAAGTCATAAGCACATGCATAAGCAAGTAATATTCTAATAGATTCGAGTCTAGCTACCGGAGCATAAGTTTCATCATAATCAATACCTTCTTGTTGATTATAGCCTTGTGCAACAAGCCTAGCTTTGTTTCTAGATACTATACCATTTTCATCCATTTTATTTCGAAAAACCCATTTCGTTCCAATTATGGTTTGATCTTTATGTTTTGGAACTAATTTCCAAACATCATTTCTAACGAATTGGTTTAATTCTTCTTGCATGGCAATTACCCATGATTCATCTTTTACTGCTTCATTTATATTTTTCGGTTCAATGGTGGATACAAAACAAAAATAATTACTTTGATTTTGGGCTTGTGACCTTAAGGTTCTTTGATTAAGTTGTCCTATGACTTTTTCTAAAGGATGACTTTTAGATTCTTTGATGTTTATAATTTCCTTATTTAATGGTTCATCTTCCTTGTTATCATTAATTTGACTTTCTATTATTTGACTTTCAACTAAGTCATCATCTACCAAAGGTGATGTCTTAGAGGGAGGTGGACTTTCGTCGAATGTTATGTTCAACGATTCCTCGACTATCATTGTTTCTTTGTTTAGGACAATATAAGCTATACTAGTTTGAGAATAACCAAGAAATACACCTTCATAAGACTTTGGGTCAAACTTGATGAGATAATCCTTAGTATTAAGAATAAAGCATTTACAACCAAAGACCCTAAAATATCCTAACGTTGGCTTTTTACCTTTATAAAGCGCATATGGTGTTTTGTTTAAGAAATGACGTATTAAGACTCTATTCAAAATATATGTAGAAGTGTCAACGGCGTTACACCAAAACTTTTGAGGAATGTTTTGTTCGTTAAGCATTGTTCTACTCATTTCTTGAATTGTTCTATTTTTACGTTCTACTACTCCATTTGATTGAGGTGTTCGTGGAGCGGAAAAGTTATGTGTTATACCATTTGTATCACAAAAGTTTCCAAATTGAGTTTCGTTGTCAAATTCACGACCATGATCCGTTCGGATCGACACAATTTTAACACCTAGTAGATTTTGAATTTTCTTGCTAAGAATTTCAAATTTATCAAAAGCTTCATTTTTGGTTTTCAAAAACAACGTCCAAGTAAACCTTGAGTAATCATCTACTATGACCAAAGTGTATAAGTTGCCTCCGTAGCTTCTTATAGCGGATGGTCCAAACAAGTCCATATGTAATAATTCTAGACACTTAGATGTGGACACCATATTTTTAGATTTGTGACTACTATGGGTTTGTTTACCAATTTTGCAAGCGTCGCAAAAGTGTTGGTCATATTTTAGTTTTGGTAAATTCCTAACTAGCTCTTTTGAAGATAGGTTTTGTATAAGTCTCATATCAGCGTGACCTAAGCGTCTATGCCAAAGAGATGAGCTATCTTCTAATGTTGTTAGACAAAGCTTGTTGTTATATGTTTTATCTATCTTCATGACATATATGTTATTTTTCCTAACTCCTTTAGCTATGGTGATACCATCTTTTAGTATTTTACTACCATTTTCATCAAATAGTACTTTATACTTTTTATCACATAATTGGCTAATACTAAGTAGAGTAAATCCTAACCTATCCACATGAGCAACATTTTCAATAGTTAGGGAGTTATGAGTGATCGTACCTTTGCCAATGATTTTGCTTTTGAGATTGCTACCAAAAGTGACATTACCTCCGTCATACTCTTGGTATGATGAGAAGAGACTTTTGTTGCCCGTCATGTGTCGTGAGCATCCACTATCTTTTATCCATTCATCAGGTTCCAATCCAACTTTCAAGTATACCTAAGAAGTAAATAACTCAAGCATTTGGTCCCCAATATCTCATGGGTCCGTTTGGGTTAAACATACCATTTATTTGATTCATGTATGGAAATGATGGGAAAGAATTCCATGACATGTAATCTGGAGTTTGATATGGTCTAGGGAAGTTTTGATTCCAACTATTGTGTTGGTAGTTGGGTTGTACGTTGTGGTTGCTCTTAGGAAAGGGGCGTTTGGCAAAAGGTGCTTTATATCGTTGTTGAGTAGTTTTGATCTAAATTCATTTTTAGCAAGTCCTACTCCTGATGTAACAGCTGGTTTTAGTTTAACATTATCATTGGTTTTCTTTGTTACTTTGACAAATTCAGTACGGTCCGCATTACGAACATTCTGTCCTGCTGAAGTACCCACGGCACCATTTATTTCCACGGACGGAACCCTTATTTTGGTTCCGTCTGGTCCGTGCTGTACTGCAGTAATTTTGGCAGATTGTTCGTCATTTTCGGCCGTTTTGTTTTGACTCTTTGGAATTAATACTTCATTAAATCCTAGCCCATTCATGTCTCCTGGTGTTTTATGGATTTTAACTATTTCATCGGCAAGAGCGATGTTTTTGTTAAACCTTTTAAATTTAGAATTATTTTCGATTAAAACATCTTGTGTGAGCTTTAGTTTTTCTATTTCAAGATTAAGCTCTTGACATAATTTACAACCATCGTCATTTGCCTTTCCCTTTTCAAGTTGTTTTGATTTTTCTTTTAACTCATAAACTTCATTTTCCAAAAATTCCTTTTTGGTTTTTAAAAATTTATTTTTAGTTATGATTTTTAGACTTAGCTCACACAATTGATTATATTGTTTTTGCAAAGTGTCATCATCAATAGAAGAGTAAGAAGAGTCGGAAAGTACCTCATTTGACTCATGTGCCATTAGAGCGATCTCTTCCTTGCTTGATTCTTCATCGTCTTCACTATCACTCCAAGCACCACTTACAAAAGCTCATTGAGTTTTGCTTTTAGGTGGCTTGGGACATTCTCCTATGAGATGATTTGCATCACCACATCTAAAACACTTTCTTTCACCTTTACCCTTTTTGTCATCCCGATCTTTTCGGAATGGCTTCTTTTCTTCTCGAGGTTGTCTTACGAATTTTCCTCTTCTTCTAAAGAACTTCTTAAAATCTCTAACGGCCATGGCATATTCCTCATCTTCACTACCGGAGCAAGATTCGTCATCATCACTTGATTCCGCCTTTGCTTTTAGAGCAACGGATTTGATCTTCTCCCTTTTTTCCTTTGATGATCTCCGAATCTTTCTCCATCACCATTTCGTGTACTTTGAGGTTACCGATTAGCTCGTCTAGTGACATTTTTGAGAGATCTTTTAATTCTTCAATAGCGGTCACTTTAGCTCTCCATTTGGGATGGAGTGCTCTAAGAAATTTCCTGACAAAGTTCTTACTACGAAAAGATTCATAAAGTGCTTTAAGTGATGTAATAATAGTATTAAAGCGAGCAAATCCACAATCAATGGTTTCATCTTCAGGGATAACAAATTGTTCATATTGTTGAACAAGAAGATCAATTTTGTTATCCTTGACTTGTGAATTACCTTGATGTGTAATAATCAAAGATTCCCAAATATCTTTGGCGGTTTCACACATAAAAAGTCTTTCATATTCTTTTCTAGGTAAAGCATTGTAAAGCATCATATTAGCTTCATTATTTTTAGCAACTAATTTCTTTTGTTCATCAACAGATATGTCCTTTGTTGTAGAACTAAAATCCCCTTTAACAATAATAAACCAAAGATCTATATCTTTTGATTTTACATATGTTTCAAAACGGTTTTTCCAATAGATAAATCCATTGGTTTCAAAGAGTGGTGGTCTTTGCATAGATTGCCCTTCTTTAAAGTTTTCAGAATCCATGGATCGTTTCAAGTTTACAAAATACAAATTATTTTAGAAATTCTTGAGCAACGAGGCTCTGGTACCAATTGTAGAAAACTAGAAGGGGGGTTGAATAGTTTACCAATTAAAAACTTTGTTTTGAAACTTATTTAAAGATCAATTGATATTGATCTTGGATATGTTGATGAAATATGTAAGCAATAAGTAAAGAGTAAATAAGGAAAGAAATGATCAAACCACAACAAGTTGTTTATAGTGGTTCGGTCTACAAGGACTCTTTTTCCTTGCCCTACTCCACTCCCCGAGTCTCACACTCGAGAGTTTAACTTCACTAGTCAACAAGCTCCTTTCACCGGCGGAGAAAACCTTTACACTTCGCTTACACAATTTCTGACACTAAGCTAGATGTCGAGTTCTTTCCAAGGGTACAACTACTCCCACACACAATGTATTTTGAGGACTAAAATACTAACCACTCACACTCACAAGATTATGATGGTTTAATACAACAATGAAGTATGAATCAACACTAGATCATACAACACTAAACAAACAAGACTTCCAACTTCTCGTTTGAAGCTTGAATGTGACTTGATCTTCTTTGCTACAAAAGAGATCACTACTATGATATGAAACTGAGTTAGAAAGGTTAAAGAGAAGATATGTATGAGAGTATATTAGAAAGGGGTAAAAAAACTACTTGGCTTGGCATTGCTATTTATAGCCAAAATGGACAGGAGCGTCCACGGACCGTGTAACCCTTAAAAGGGTTCCGCCCGTGTACCAATTTGGTACCGTCGGGTCTGACAGCCAAGATATCAAATCTTGCCAAAGTCAAATCTATCTAAGTGAGATTGTGCAAGATATGAAGAGTACAAATCCACACAAAATATCTAATGGAATCTTCCAATGATTTCCATGATGCATCACATGATGTCATATGTTGTATTTCTATTTTTAGAAATATGCAAGTACTTATGTTAGTGTCTGGTTTTAAGAACCTAACACATTCTAAAAACTACTATCATACATAATGATTAGAGTCATATCAAGATGTCACTAATCATAAATGTAAATGCTTGAATGATGAATATATTGTTTGAAAAAGCTTGTTTTAATATCTATTAAACTTGACAAGCTTTAAGCTTTTATACAAATTAAATTTACTTTTGTCGTTAACAAAACTTAGGTAAAGATCAAAAATATAAATAACGTTTAATGACGATATTTGTATTAACAGATATGATTTGGAACAACTTAATGTTAAGAAAAAAATATTGTTCTAAAAAGCAGTTGGCTATTGAGTGGATTAATGATGAGCATGTTACAGATGCAGTAGGGTTAAATGAGCATGTTAGTGATGAAGTAGGGTAAAATGATGATGTTAGTAATGAGCAGGGGTAGTGATGTTAACATAGATGTGGATATGGTAGATAAGGAAGGTATACATGTTAGTAATGAGCAGGGTAGTAATAATGAAACTGATGTGGATATAGCAGATGAGGAAGGTGTAAATGATGATGTTAGTAATCAGCAGGCTAGTGATAATGAAGGTGATGTGAATATGCCAGATGATGAAGGTATAAATGATGATGTTAGTAATCAGCATGGTATTGATATTGAAGGTGTAACTGATATTGTAGATGAGGAACACATCATAGATGAAGTTGAGGTTATTATGAGTGGCTTTAGTTTTATGTTGATGAACAAGATGAAACTGGGGCTAATGTTGATCCAATCCATAATGAAGTTAATGTAACAGAAAATGATATAGAGGTTATAGACTTTGATTCTTATGATAGTGATGTTGGTGATGACAGTAATAGGGTAAGGAGATCAAAAGTTAGGAAGTTAAAGAAAGAAGGAAAAAAATTGTTGCACAAAGTAGGAGTGTGAACTTTTTCTTTGTTGTACAGGACTTTCCCAATAAGGAAGTGGCTAAGAATAGAATTAAGGTACACATTGTAGAGACAAGGAGAAACATTAAGCTTACAAAAAATGATGGTGTGAGGCTTAGGGAAAATTGTCTTGGGACCATTCCAAGTTTGGGTAGTGATGGACAAGAGGAATCTCTGGAAAGCATAAGAAGAAAAGAAAATATGTTCAATTCTGCCATGTTGAGTAGTCAAAAGGGTAAGAATATTGTAAAGGGAAAAAGTAAGGGCAAAAATATAATTGAACAAAGTAACGAGGACAATAAATGTCCTTGGGCTTTGTATATCCACTATGTCACAGATACTCAAAAATGGGTGGTTAAGACATTCAAGGATGAACATAAATGTCTTTTGTCTAGAAACATCATAGCCTGCACTTCTACTTTTCATTCTTCACATGTTGTAGATCTGATCCAGTTGAATCCTGAAATGTCAACTAAGGCTATACAATATCAAATGCAGAAATAGATTCATGTTGGTGTTTCCATCCATAAAGCTTTTAGAGCAAAAGCAAAGGCATAGGATGCTTTAAAGGGTGATGCTCAAGTTCAATATGGTTTGCTGAGAGATTATGTCTTTGAATTGCAAAGGTGTAATCCCAACACAACAATTAAGAGAAGAAGATCCTGAATCTACAACTCGGATGTTTAGAAGGATTTATGTCTGTTTGGGATCTTTGAAATAGGGGTTCAAAGATGGTGTTAGGAAATTATTGGGTTTTGATGGAGCATTCATGAAAGGTCAATATCCTGGTCAACTATTAACAGCTGTAGCAGTGGATGGGAATCATGGTATCTACCCTGTGGCTTATGGAATAGTTGAGTCTGAATCTTTCAATTCTTGGTTATGGTTCTTGGCACAACTTGGGAGTGACTTGGATTTAGACTGCAACTCCAACTTCACATTCATAACTGATAGGCAGAAGGTACGATTCATTCATTCTTTATTTATTACATTACAATAACATTATGTTGATTAAGTGTTGTAATATTTTCCACTATCTTTTAATGGCAGGGATTGTTACCAGCAATCAAGAAGTTGTTTCCAACTGCTGAGCATGGGTATTGTGTCAGACATAGCAATGAAAACATGAAATTGCTATGGAGAGGTGGAATATTTAAAGACATTTTTTGAAAAGCTACAAGTGAAACAACAACAGTGGAATTCAACAATGCAATGAATCAACAAGGGGATCAATATCAAGGCTTATGAATGGTTGAAACAAATTTCACCAGAAGGAGCAGATCCCGTTTTTTTGGTATGCAATCTTATCTTTAATTGTATAGTTGTATGTTATGGTCTTTATGCATTATGTTCTTATATAAAAATCATATACAATATGACAGCTATGGCACACTGTGATTTACTTATCGACAACATATGTGATGTTTTCAATAGACAATTATTAGATGTTAGGGACTCACCAATCACATCTGCTTTAGAGTATGTAAGAGTATCTAATGAAAAGGATTGTGATTGTGCAAAAAGTCATTGAAAAAATTCAAGGTCCACTTACTCCTGCTGCTACAATAATATTTAATCAAATCAAAGAGGTTGATGTAAACTACATAGTGGAATGGAATGGTTTAGATTTATATAAGGTAAAAGGACCTCATGGTGATCAGTATGTTGTCAACTTAACTGATAGGAATTGTTCATGTAGAAAGTGGGAAGTTTCTGGTATCCCTTGCAGACATGCAGTAGCCTGCATTCATGATATGGCAGATCATGGAATGGATGTTTGATTACCTGAAGATTGGGTACATCCTGCATATAGGCTAGATACTTGGAGAAAACAATATTCCTTTAAGATAAACCTTGTGAATGGAAGGCACTTGTGGGGGAAACATGATTGGCCAACAACTTTGCTTCCACCTAAGGTGAAGGTTTAGATTGTTAGGCCACCCAAAAAAAGAAAGAAGAGTGCTGGTGAGGTTGAAAGTGTGGTCACGGATGGGAAGATGACTAGGAAAGGGCTACAAGTCACTTGTAATATCTGCAAAGGGAAAGGACACAACAAAAGGAGATGCAAGATTGCATCTACAAGACAATCTCAGCCTGCTGAAACTGAACCTCAAGTATCTGCAAGCCAACCACAGTCAAGTCAACAAGATGCAACTCAAGATCAAGGCTATACAAGTTACCCACAGTCAATTCAACATGTTGCAAGCCAAGTTCAAGCCTATGCTAGTCATCCACAGTCAATGCAACATGCTGCAAGCCAAGTTCAAGCATCTACAAGCCAAGTAGGATATAGGAGTGGTGGTCAGAGAATAACAAAAAAGAGTGCCAACAGATGTTTGACTCCCACAAAACAAGCTACACATTCTGTAACTCAACCAAGTGCGGCTACACGTCAAACTGGAGGCCAAACAAGTAGCCAGAGAATAACAAAGAAGAGTGCCAACAGATGTTTGACTCCCACAAAGAAGCCTTGATGTATCTATTTTCCATTATCTTTTGTTTCAAACACTTTAGTATGTTTCTGTATTTGCACTATGATGTTTAAGTCTTTGCACTATGATGTTTCAACTATCTTTTTTTTCAAACACTTTATGAACTATATGTATGTTTGCAGTTTATGACTTATGGCACTTTATGATTTTATGTTTATTTTTGCTCTTTATGGTTTATGACTGTTATGTTTAAGTATTTGCACTTTAGAGTGTGTTTTTTGCACTTTATATTGACTGATAACATATGGAGTTTTGGCATTCACAACCAACTGTTAACATATGCAATTTGTTTAACACTTTATCTTTTAGCAGTCACAACAAACACAAAATTTAGGGTAGTTAGCACATCATTCTTCATTGAAATACATAAGATAATACAAAACCAAATTAACCATTGCATCCTTTGGTCAATTCTTTCAAGTCAAACTAAAACCCTACATAAACAAATACACTAAAAAGATAATCCAACTGCAAATCAACCATTTCTTCAACCTTCCATTTTGAGCAACCAATGCATTGTTTGCTTGTTCAAGATGATTGCGTGCCCTTAGCAACCCAAGAATGATGTTCACTGCTCGAGCACACATTGGTGGATCCAACCAATCAAAAAACCCACAACCATCCTACGATCAATCATATTTTGAATTTTTGACTGTTAAAAAAGATGAAAAAATCAAGTAAAATGACAACTTACAATTTGGGGGCAAGAGTAAAAATGACGACCAGGGTTGAATCGAGTCTATGAGGTGCTAATTACAACACGCAAATTACAGTGACAATACACCATTTTTGAGATTGAAATTATTAGGGTTAGGGTTTATTGGGATTGATTTGGGAATTTAAAATGGTAACGTTAGGTTCGGTGGGTTTATATAAAAGTTAGATTGTGTGGGGTTTGGGTGGGTATTTGGATTTTAGTGGGGTGAAAAGACTAAAAAACCCTCGTGTGCATAGCACATGGGGTGACTAACGGAGCAACAATAACGGCGTATGGGCCCGGGGACCAAACATGCAGCTGAAACTTCATTTTTGGGACGTCCATTGCACATTCAAAATGATTGGGATTGAACATGCAATTTAGCCAAACCTCAAGGACCAAAAATGCAATTTACTCTAAATTAAATGGTTAAGGGTAAAACTGTCAAATGTAAAAAATAAGAAAAAGAAAAGTTGTACTTTATTTTGCTTATCAACAAATCCATACTTACCAAAGGACAAATCTCCACCATTCATCTAGTTTGATCTAATGGTGAGGATTAACCTAAGATTTAAAAGATAAACCTAAGTCCATGTTTTTTTTTCTTGTCTTTTTGTCTTTCTTTTTTATTCAAATATTTTTTTTGTATTTTATTTTTAAATTCATGTTTTTTTTATTTAATTCACGTTTTTTTTCCTTTTTTTTGATTTTTTTTTTTTTTTTTAATTCACGTTTTTTTTAATTCGCGTTTTTTTATTTACGTTTTTTAATTTGCGTTTTTTTTTTCGCCTTCATACGTTTCCGTCTGTTTTCATACGTTTTCATTTGTTTTCGTTCGTTTTCATACGTTTTCGCCCGTTTTCATACGTTTTCGTCCATTTTCATCAGTTTTCTTTCATTTTCATATGTTTATCCGTTTTTAGACGTGTTTTTACGCTTTCATACGTATTCGACTGTTTTCTTAAGTTTTCATTTGTTTACATTTAGATTAAACAACTTAAACAAGTTGATTTTGCTTTAAACACATTGTTATTTAGTGTACTTTTGTTTATTATTTAAGCTGTGATTGAATTTGTCTATTTAATGGATACATTGTGAGTATTTCAATAGGTTTTACAAAGGATTTGAAAATATTTATGGTTGATCAGTATAGAAGCTATGGTTAAACAAAGCACAACATCTTCATAAACAAATTGAAGAAGCACAAACACATGTTACATCACAGGTGATATCACGTGTGGTATCACACGTGATATCACAGGTGATTTTACAAGTGATATCATCTGTGATATCACAGGTGATTTCACAAGTGATATCATCTGTGATATCACAAGTGATATCATCTGTGATATCACACATGATTCAACAAAATAGAAGAAGCTGACATATCTGTGATGTCACATGTGATATCAAATTCTCTTCTAAAAAGTTGAACATCATGAGAATGAGATACACGAAAAATTAGCAATAAAAGTGTGGTAGTTAGTAGTTATTCAAAAAATCACAAGTGATATTTTGAATATTACAAAGTGATATTCAGAAAATCACAAGCGATATTCAAAATATGACAGAATATCACTTGTGATAGTCCAAAACATATGAAAACGTAAGAAAACGGATGAAAACGTAAAAAAACGGACGAATGCATATGAAAACGTATAAAAGCGTAAAAACACGTCTGAAAATGAACGAAAATGTAAGAAACCGGATGAAAACAGACGAAAACGGACGAAAATGGACGAAAACGGATGAATAATGGACGAAAACGTAAGAAAACAGACAAAAAACGTATGAAATCGGACGAAAACGTATGAAAACGGACGAAAATAGATGAAAATTTATGAAAATGTATGAAAACAGACGAAAACGTATGAAAGCGAAGAAAAAAAGGAATTAAAAAAAGTTAAAAACGTGAAAAAAAAAAAAAAAAAAAAAAAAAAAAAAAAAAAAAAAAAAAAAAAAAAAAAAAAAAAAAAAAAAAAAAAAAAAGTGAAGAAAAATAAAAAGACAAAAAAAAAGTGAAAGAAAAAAAAAGACAAAAAGACAATAAAAAAACATAGACTTAGGTTTATCCATTAAATCTTAGATTAATCCACATCATTAGATCAAACTAGATAAATTGTGCGGATTTATCCTTTGGTAAGCACCAAAATAAGAGTAAGCAAAAGAAAATTCCTCTGTAACAGTAATATATTTTTTAAATTGTATGTTTTTTTATTGTAGACAAATATTTTAAAACAGGAGAAGTAATAGTTATCTCCAAGTAACCTATACTCTAGATATTTTTATTACTTCATCCGTCCTTAAATAAATGTTTACTATTGACTTTCTAAGTATTTGTTATTCAACTTTGACCTTAAATTATTTTGTTTGTGTTATGTAATACTTGATGCAAAATATATGAATATATTGAGTTTTAATTGTATTTTTATTGGTATAATTTTCATCAAGTATTATATAACATAAACAAAATAATTTAATGTGAAAGTTGAAAAAAGAATACTTTAAAAGTCAATACTGAACATTTATTTATGGACGGGAGTAGTAGTATAATTCTTCAATTTTAAAAAATGACGTGTTGGGGTGCTACACCCATATATAGCACGCAACTTGTTTTGCCAATGGATGTGTTTTGTGTTTATTAATGCCAACTAATTAACTCCACTTTATATATACAAGCCAACCTTTTCCTATTCACAAACATCAAAAGACACACAATTATATATCATTCCTTCAGTTGTCATATATATCTCCCGGCCAACTCAACTCATCAATTCTTCTTCTCTTCCAATAGGTGATGGATGAGAATTAAGCGAGTGAAGAGTCACTAAGAAAGATAGACAAAAAGTTAGTATTGCAATACATACACAACGAAAGAGCCGAAAGAAATTAAAGAGAAATACAAATAGAGCAAGATCGTCTGCTAGAGGCTCGCAGAGAGCGAGATACGTAAGAGCACAGATACAATTATCGAAGGGAGAAAAAAATGGCCGTTAAAGAAGATTATAGGAAAGACGAGAGATCATTAACCGTAACACCATCATGGGCAGTAGCTGTCGTTGTGTTTGTCATACTCGTCATTTCGATTGCTCTTGAATACGCCCTTCATCTCATTGGTCATGTATGTATTTTCTTACTTCTCGTGTAAACATGACACATGAAAAACATGGTACAAACGTTACTTATCAACCCAAAATCTCGACCTCAAAGTTGTTACAAGATAACAACAATTCTTCTATGACATGAAAGTGTAATTTCATTGATTTTTCACCCATGAAATACACAAATAAGAATTCAATAATAATAACAACTTTAAAAACAAAAAAAACCTAACCTCTAATATATTTTTCTTTACTTTCGCAGTGGTTACATAAAAGACACAAAAAATCTCTCCAGGAAGCCCTTGAAAAGATCAAAGCAGGTAGACTTACAATATTTAACTGCATCTCTTTATATTATTGAAGTGCATATATAGTTCAAAATGCTAATGTTTTTTTGTTTTTTTTCAAATATGCTACCAGAGTTGATGATTCTAGGGTTCATATCATTACTGCTAACAATCGGTAAAGAAACAATTTCTGATATATGTATTCCAAGTAAAGTTGCAAGTACATGGCACCCTTGCAATGAGGATAAGCCTGATAATTCATTTTATGATCCCTGTCTTAAAAAGGTACATTTTTATGTCAACTTTTATATATATGTATATAAGAAAGGGTGGTAGATGTACATTTATTCACATCTTTATGTCGGATAAACCCCACAACGACATAGTTATAATTTTTTTTTCAGTTTTATAAACATAAATGCATTTTTGTATTGAAGATCGGCGTCTACTTGCTTCTGAAAACTAGCTAGATAAACTAATAGAAACATAAACTAATATGCGCGCATGATAATATAGTATAGGCCATTGTATATATATATATATATATATATATATATATATATATATATATTTTATTATTATTATTATTTTTAATCATGTTGCTGTTAAGATGTCTAAAAAAGAAGATTATATTTGTTTAAAATTACTTCTGTCCCGCTGTGTTTCACCTTGAATTTGTGTACCGGTACTTAAGATGTGCATGTGTTGTATGGCATGGATATTTTTGTTCAAGCTATATTTAATGTAGCGTTCTTATATAATGAAATGATCTAATTAAGAAAAGCTTTCTTAAATTTTATTCAGGGAAAGGTACAAATGGTGTCAAATTATGGGATACATCAACTCCACATATTTATCTTTGTGTTGGCTGTCGTTCATGTCGCGTATTGCATTCTTACTTTGGTCTTGGGTAGACTCAAGGTAAAGTCTTGCAAGCATGTTCAATTTTTATTTTATTTAATTTTTTTTAGTTATTAAACGTACATACGTACACGCGTGCACACATCGATCATCCAGTTTCATTTTATCTTTAATGATGTTACACTCAATCGATATAGATGAGGAGGTGGAAGGTTTGGGAGAATGAAACAAAGACGGTTGAATACCAGTACCATCACGGTAAGAGCTACATATATATGACAGTTCATAGTTTTTTGGCACATTTAGAAGTGTCTGTCTATATCGGGTTTAATAAGGTGATATCTACTTATAAGCATCTATTTGCATTTATCTCTTTAATTTGAATTATATTATTAGATCCAGAGAGATTTAGATTTGCAAGAGAGACGACATTTGGACGAAGGCATTTGAGATTTTGGAGCAACTCGACGACTCTCCTGTGGATGGTAAAGCACTCAAAGACTTATCATAAACCAAAACATTATTCAAATTTGGCTTCGTTTGTGAAAATGATCTCAGTTATATATACATGAATAACTAGATCAATATGTATTTAACTTAACAAAAAAAACAAAAATTTAATAAATAAATCACGCTATCTATTAATATTATTAATAAAATAACTTTCGGCCTTTTTATTATGCGTATTAAATGACCTTATCAAATGGAGATGATTTACAGTATAATAAATATTTTGTATCACAACATAAGATGAAATGTGCAAATCTTTCTACCATGTGTATCAAATGATAGGTATCATGTCAGCATCACTTGCTAATCCGGTTATTCAGTATACGCAATAAAAATAAAAAATTAAGTGGTTAATTGATGTATTCAGCAAAAGTTTAAATACATATAAATTAAATAATATTGTGGTCAGTTGGATATATTTTTTACTCAGCTCGTTATATACTCGGTTTAAGTAGATCTAAATTAAATAATATTGTGGTCAGTTGGATATATTTTTAACTAGTTATATACTCGTTGTTTTTGTTATCCATCTATATATATCAAAATCATGTAAGTTCGGATTTTCGAATATACTCTACTAATTGACCCAAAAGCAGCTATTTTTGATTAAAATTCAAACATGTAGCAGAGAAACTGTTTATTAGGTCAGAAAGCCAAACATGTGCGATAGATTATTTTTTTTACGTTATAAGAAAAGATTACATACAACTAAAAGAAGAATGTGAGCCCCCACTCTAGGCCACTTGTATTGCTCATTAGTTATCCAATTAAATGTCGATGTCGACCTAGTTTGAAATTTGACAATTCTTTGATTAGGACCGTAGGTCTAAAAATCCAGCAAATAATTTAAAGATAATTTGTAAATTTTAGGATAACATGATAGGTTTCCCTAAACCTTTATCTTATTCGAATCAAATTTATATTCACCAAAAAAAAAATTTAACGTAACTATCATATGTTTGAGTTAAATTTGAAAGGACCCTTTTAATCATTTTTATGGAGACGGTTCACAGTAGGCAAACTATTTTATTTGTAACAACTAATAAGTTTAATCTACCAAGTGACTAAAAATATATAAATTGAAGAAACTTGTTTTGTATTGTTTTTAGTATCGGGTTTAGGGAGGTTTTATTTTTATTTATTATTTTTTTTTAAATGGTTCCTTTTACAATATTCATTACAAACATGGGTCGGTTTCGGTTTCAATTCCTTTTGTATAAACTAGATGATCGAGTAACCGAGCATAACAACGAGATTTTATAACATCAAATAATTATAAATGTTTCTAATGTATTTTTGTGCAATTATCTCCATTAAGTTCATTAATGGTATCAAAGATTTGACACCTTCTTTGAAAGAAGAGACAGAGGTTTTTTGATATAAGAATAATACTAATTCAGAGTTATTGCATATAGGGTTGTTTCTTCAGGCAATTCTTCAATTCAGTCCCAAAGGTTGATTACCTTACTCTTAGACATGGCTTCATCAATGTAAGTACCCAAGAAATAAATCACATTCGAGCGTATGCCTTTTTAACCATATTTATCTTACGGAATTTGTTCTGGTGCAGACACATTTAACTCCCGAGAGCCAACAAGATTTCAATTTCCACAAATATATTAGCAGATCACTCGAAGAAGATTTCAAATCTATCGTTGGAATAAGGTTGCTAATTTCATAATGGTTATTGCTCGATTATAAACTATGTATTATGACATGAGAGCTTGAATGCTTATATCACATATCTTTTTTACTTCTTGTTCTTTGCAGTCCCATAGTGTGGTTCTTTGCTGTTTTGCTCCTTCTGACCAACACTCATGGTAAGCATGACATATTCAGGATTGGTACATTTATAAATTAACTCAAAGATATACCATATAAGTCTATAGTTCAGAAAAATTATAAATTTTTCGAGTCTTATTCGGAATTATATATCGTATACATAAAGTTGTATGAAAACTTGTTATACATTTAGCTCGGAATAATCATTTAAAAACATGTCTTAAAGACTTAAATCATGCATAAATATGTCATAACATTTTCATGGGACTACTAAGTATATACTTTCATAAATTTGTGTATGTAAGAATATATCATGGCACTCTATCAATATATCGATATAAAAAGATCCAAATTATTCATTATAACTACTTTTGTATTGACAGATTGGTATGCATACTTATGGCTGCCCTTCATCCCACTTATCGTAAGTACTTATCTCATGTTGTGTATATAATCATTAGTAGATGGTATTAGTTAGTAAGATCTACCATTGCCACTAAAGTTCTTCGTCAAACGGTGCCTTAAGTTTTGGTGTACAGGTGAGGTCATGGGCTATGTAATGGTTTTAGTAGCGTTTCTTTGTTAAGGGAGTTAGGGAGGTTATAGTCATGGATTGGTTTCTAGTTTTAACTATTCAGGATTGTGGATTATGTTTCGTTTCTTTGTGGTGTATTTATTAGCGGTCTCTAGTGACTAGTGTGGTAATTTCTTAGTTGTGGAGGTGTTGCTTCATGTCGAATGAGGCCATGTTTAGGGTGTTATGTTGTGTGTTGGTCTAGGGGTGTCATTGTCCTTCCTAGCATTTCGCTAGCTTTCCATTGTTAATATATAGCCGTTAAAATAAAGTTAGTGAAGTATATGACTATGTGGTAACAGGACTAGGTAGTCTAATTAACGACTTTATTGTTAAAAATGCAGATACTACTTATTGTTGGAACAAAGTTACAAGTGATAATAACAAAGATGGGGAGAAGGACCCATGAAATGGCAGATGTGATTAAAGGTACACCAACGGTTCAGCCTGGGGATGATCTCTTCTGGTTTGGTCGACCTCGACTTGTACTCCTCTTGATCAACTTCGTTCTCTTTCAGGTTGACGAATTAATGCTCAATTCTGTAAATCAAATGTCTTTTAGTGAGTATGTCCTTGTTGAAGTCATGATCTAACATTTTCTTGTTGATTTTTACAGAATGCTTTTCAACTGGCATTTTTCTTGTGGAGTTGGGTAAGTCTTTAGTCCTCAGAACAAACGCATTGATGCTTTCCCGAACTAAAGTCATACATAAGATTGTGGATTGATCGTTCTGTTTCTTATGGCGATGAATTGTTCTTTGTTCTTTCTTATAGTATACGTTTGGCTTCAAGTCTTGTTTCCACCATCGCGATGAAGACATTATAATCAGAATCACAATGGGGTGAGTTGTCTACTACGAGAATTCTCAAGCTTATATATGTGTCACTCGTCCTGTATATGTGTAACTCATGTGCACGTCAAACAGTTTTGTTGAAACAAACATACCATACGAATTACTGAGCTAATAATGGCTTGTTTCTCGTTTTCAGGGTGGTGATACAGTTTCTTTGCAGTTACGTGACACTCCCTTTGTACGCATTGGTAACACAGGTAAAGTTTTGGATAACTTCTACTATACAATCTTATAGCAGATTGTGAGGCTGCACGGTACCATCCCTGAATACACCCTTGTGAGCAGTAAACACGATCTAAACATTGCGTTTTATGTTGACTTTTCAACAGATGGGATCAAGAATGAAAACAACCATTTTCAGTGACAATGTATCAAAAGCCCTAAAAACATGGCATCACACAGCCAAAGATCACGTTAAGCATGGCACCCATTCAGTTCTAAACTCACCATTCTCAAGCAGACCGGGAACACCACTTCATGGAAGTACATCCCCTATGCATCTTTTGCATAGACACCCAGAGGATAGTCTTGATAGTCCTTCAAATTCTCCAAGAGGCTCTGGTTTTGAGCACGAAGGTTGGGCCAATGAGTCTCCTTCCACCCACCACCACAAATACAAAGAACACGAAAACTTATCAAGAGACGAGGTGCCTGAACTAAGAGAAATTGAGATTCAAGAACCAAGCTCAAGCTCGACCAAATTGCCATCAGGGTCGAAACCAGTTAAGACTCAACAGGAGGGTGAAATTTCGAATTTTTCATTTGGAAAAAGTTAGTAAATAATGTTCCTTATAGTATATTTTTCACAACTACTTGAACTTAATGTGCCAATTCCATACAGGATGTATTTAGATAAGTTTCAACTCAGAATCACTTTGGTGATGAATCAAACAACTTATTCCAACTCAATGCTAGTTAAAATGAGTGCAATAGTCGACAATCATATACGCAGGACATAAGTGTGCCTACCCTAGCTTGTAAGTGATCTCATGAGATGATAACATCTTGCTTAAAGAAAGAAACAATATTAATACTTGATAGCAATCCAAAAGGAAGCAAGTGACACACGAATCCTGAACACGTAATAAAGCTTCTTCTTATGGCTCGGATTGTGAAACTTGGCTCAAACTACTAAGTACCATGTAAAGCAAGAAAGAAGCGTCAACAAGCTAGATTTGTATACGTGCACAAGCAATAAGTGTTTCTCTTTATCTTTAGCATAGAGCCTTAGAATTAAAATGAAGACCCAGTGGCCAGCCTTTTTTTTTTTTTTTTTTTTTTTTGGAAGGCGAGGTATGTGTATATATATATAAAGACTAAAGCTGTATCTAGTGTGTCAAATCAGCCAAAACATTCTGGGTCTAAAGCTTGTCAAAGGCGTGTATGTGAGCCATGTGCCATAAAAGAATCGGGACCAACTGGACCACAACATAAAAGAACAGTGTCCCAAATGATTCCATTATTTAAAGATTTTTAGTAGCTAGTAGTGTCACTGGTTGATTTAATATAAATGTGTAGCGAATCTGAAAAAATATGTAGTAACATTATCCGTTTTGCTTTGCCTAAAAAAATGCTAAAAATTGTAGTTCATTCCAAAACTAAAGGTACTCGCAGTGACAGTCTAGGCAAGATGAAAATATTGGTAACTTTTTTCATCAAAGTTCATCAATTTGGCTTTGCATGTACGAGTGATATTTTAAGCATTTGGTTGCTAATTAGTACAGTAATATGAAACTTCCAAGTTGTATTTTCAAGAACATATGGGTATACATCCGTACATAAATCTAGATATATTAGCCTCACAATGAAAGTGCAAGAGTCCAATATGACAAAACAGCCAAGGCATCATTCTTGCTATAAGGATCATAACCCAAGGTCCCGAGCTAAAAACCTAACTATTGTGATCCAAATGAGTTTAAAAGTAAACAAAATAGATGATACACATACCAAAAAATAATTAAACATTTTCACTTGCATCTCTTTCTGATTCATCTGTTTTACTTTTTGCTCCTCCACCTATCAACCTCTCTGTCGCCAACCTTTCCTCCAATGCCCGAGCACCTCTTTCCCTGTAATTTTATTATTGACACATAAAAAACAGAAACCACAATCAATTTGTTATGTATACGAGAAATATTTTACAAAAAGTAACACAAGGACCAAAAAAACAAAACAAAAATACATTTGAAGATTCAACAGCGGAAGTTATAGCCAGCTTGTCAAATATATAGGGTGCGTTTAGTTGGGGGGAAACACCCTTGTTTTCTACAAAATGTTTTGTGGAAAACAAGGAAAACAGAGATCGCGTTCAAATCAACGTTTTCCAACAAAATGTTTTGCAAAACACAAAATCCCCTATTTCCTAACTTAACAAGGAAAACTACACAACAAATTTTAGTTGTTTTCCTTGTTTTCCTTTGTAACCCACAAAACCCTCCTTCCCCTTCTTCAAAATAGAAAATACAAACATCAACTAAACGCGTTTTCTATATTTTCAAGTGTTTTGTGGAGATAAATTTCCCTTCTAAATTTTTACATAAACTAGAGATAGAAAACAAGAGAATTTTTTTCTCCAACTAAACGCATCCATAATGTTCTCTTTCCGGACAAATATTCTAAAATGGCATGACAAATTGACTTGTATAATCCATGTGGCAATCTAATTAAGGCTTAAAAACTATACTGTAGTGACCAAAAACTAAATTACCTTCTCCTAGTTGCCTCAATGGGGTCAGAACCAGGCAATGTAGTACTTCCAACCGTGTATCCTCTACCATCAGTCGATGCTTCAGATCTTCCACAAAGCATTCGATCAAATATTGAGGCGACAGGATCAATCGCTGGTCTGCAAAAGCAAGTTATGTCATTAACTGAGAAAACATATGTGGGCGAGGAAGGTTTTACAAGTTTCAATCTATCAAAATAGCTATATTTCCATTTTGGACCTCTCACTAATCAGCTTCTCCATTTTGGGGGAAATTACTTGATTAATATGGTGTAAATCCCATTTGCAAAAAATAAAAAATAAATAAATAATAAATAAATAAATAAAAATTATGATGATACTCTGGGACCATGTGGCCATGTTTATTTGTAATTAGAGGTGGTAATTTTGGAGGTTATACTTACAAATGGGTGAATTTTCTCAAGCGTCACCCAAAGTGTATTTGGAAGACAAAAACATCCTAAATAACGTACCAAAAAGAAGTATGAAAAAAGAAGTATGTCATTATCGTAATGGTAGGTTTGAAGATCATGTTTAACACGCTAACTATTTATAAAAACACAAGAAAGTGTTTGTGGGTCAACAACTCAACATAACCCGTCTTGACCTGTATAAAAAACTTATCCGTTTTGACCTGCTACCAGCAAGCCCAACCAGCCAAATTTACAACTAATTTTAGGTACTCCTACACAAGAAGGAAGTGACCTCAGTAAAGGCTAGCACTTCAGACTGTTAATATATGAAACAGATATTGTGTAGTCATACACTTTTCTCTAGAAGTATCAATTTCTCTCAGATGTTAAAAATATTCTTGAATAAAGAATGCGCACTCTGAGATATCAGATATTAGAACCACCCCAGATCATAAGCTTTATAGATGCAATGGCCAATGTCCACATTGTTATCATAATGCAGAACTGTAAAAATTACTTTGGGTCCACAACATCAACAAATTTTGTCGTTAATAAAGGGTTCATATCATTGACCAAAAATTCAAAACATTTCCACACTAAATTCACCCTGTTGAAAGTCAGTTTCTATGGGACGAAGGGGGTACAACCCAAGGATTGTTGACTTCGATTTAAAAGGTCAATAAACAGAAGTAAAAGTCCTTGAATTACCTCAAAAGCTCAGGGAAAAAAGTAGAAAATGCAAATTCATCACTCGGGTCGCCCTTAAATCCTGTTTCTTGTTTCCTTTGAAAGTATCTGAGGTAGATCCAACCAATATATGTACCAAATATCAAGATCGGCAAGTATGTTGCTGCCTCTTCAGTAACGCAGCTTAAAACAATAGCTAATAATAACATGATGGATGGCAACCACTGCGTAACAGAAAAACAAAAACGTACCAGAAAATATTAGTTTCATGGGATAAAATAAGAAAAAATGATATCAGAACAGCAGTGGGTGGTATCATAGACTCATAGAAGAGCTGGCGAGATTGGCAAAATGGGCGAAACCTCAATACAGGTAATTTGTGTGGTCGTGTTATTGGACTCAAACATACTTTTTGTCCTAAAACTAAAGTTTAAAGATTATTAGCGAGTCATATGTTATTTACAAAGCTATATTAGTTTAACCATCACCCATAGGACCCAATTCCTTTGAAGCAAAGTTCTATTTCATCCATATGAACGGCTAGAGGTAAAAAAATTAACCCAAATACATCCATTAACAATTATATAGGACTGAAACAGTCACCTCTAGACACCCTCTATATTATCACTTTATATTTTTAGCCATTCTCCTCTATTAAGTCATAAACAAACAGCTTTCATATGATTTTTCGGAATTCAGTTTTTTTTTTTCCATATTAAGTTAATTAAGTCAAATTCAAACGTCGCCTAAGTTCGGATGTTTTGTACCTTCATTTTAAGTCTTAATGTTGGCAGTTCTTGGTCCGGAATTATCTGCTTGAGACCAACTAAGAGCCCTGAAAGTACCCCACTGAAGCCACAAAGAGGGAAATAACTAACAGAAAAGAAGAAATAATTATTAGTGTCGTATATATCAGTTTCCCCAATAACTCGGAAACATAAACAAGGAAGACCAAGTAAACAAAAGGAGACATGAAATATATATGCATCACTTACAGATGATTTTCTTGCATGGTTATATAGTATAAGGAGATGGCCGTAATGAAGACACAGACAGAAGTCAAAAAATTGACAATGAAAATGAACTTTAAGAACTCTCGAGAACCCCAGATGGGCTCAAGAATCTTCCCAATGAAAAGAAGGCCAATTGTGCTACTAATAACCTGTTTAGCAAATGTCATGTAGCAATTTATCATAAAAAAAATTCCTGCTGTATTTTGTATATTCAATTACAAAAAAGATTCATACCCCATGTAATGTTTGCTCTATATAACCAGCTGTTATGAGATTCCAACCAAATGGTATTGTCCTGTAATTTATAAAAAGAAAGACAATGTAAGTGATAGTGATAAAGGATGTCGATGAAAAATACAATGCGTTAAATTCACATATGTTTTTGCAACTAGAAGAGTTAAAGAAAGGCAGGGTTTATGTGACAAGGAACCCAAATAGCATGACTAAATGCTAAACTTTAACAGCTGTATTCAAATAAACTTTATAACCTCATTCAATTCATTACTCTAAATCATGCCACAGCAAAAGAACAGCATATCATATGGCTGGCTTTTTTTTTACTAATTGTATATGTTTACTTGACATGCTAAGTTGCTATCCTCGGTGGCATGATCATTCTAGGAACATCGAGTGCACTATGTGACAAGGAACCCAAATAGCATGACTAAATGCTAAACTTTAACAGCTGTATTCAAATAAACTTTATAACCTCATTCAATTCATTACTCTAAATCATGCCACAGCAAAAGAACAGCATATCATATGGCTGGCTTTTTTTTTTACTAATTGTATATGTTTACTTGACATGCTAAGTTGCTATCCTCGGTGGCATGATCATTCTAGGAACATCGAGTGCACTATAATGAACCAGCTAAAATTATTGCGTACCTCTTAGCCAGGTGACTACGAAACATTTTAAGACCCAAAAGGTTGGAAACCATGGTTAACCCAAAAAAAATTAAAGACCTTGAGAGGAAACAGGAACAGTAATATGGAAATAACAATTAACAAATCAAAAGCTGTATGCAGGGCTTAGTGAGCTAAAAGTCAAACATGATCTGAAGGCAAGGTGAAAGTTTGTACCGGCATCTCACACACATGCATACAAATGGGTCAATGAAATATAGTAAGGTGTGAATTAACAATAAATAGATAGATGAGAAGAATCTAATTCCAATAAAATGATTTGTACAACAGCTATCTAAAGTTAAGATGAGAAGGCGCTCTGTAACTTTCATATTTAAGAACGAACATATGTGATGCTTTGACAGAATGTCTATAGAGTCCAGACTAGCTTAGACATTTCAGGATATTCATAACTGATTTACTACAGAAGATTTTATTTTCAGACAAAAAAAAGGTCGAACTCCAGATTAAGTTAGCTTAAACAGTTACGAAATAGGAGTGAATTTTTTCTAAGAGTAAATAGAAAAGACGTATCAATACTTTACACATTGAACACACTGATAATTTAATTAATACACACTGAAAAAATTTATAATTTAACCAACCTCATAAAGCTACATATTTATACATATGAAAAGCAAAAACTATAATTATGTACTTCTAACGATATACTATAAGGAACTTCTTTGCATTATACAAACTCTCATGAACAGTTATATGCTAACCTGCTGGTTATGGTTTTTCGGTAGTAATCTAGCTACAGTTGGCTAACTTAGAAAGTTGTCAATATAAAAAGTAATTACTATCATACACATATATATGACAAGAACCTACAGCAAGTAAAAATTATTCCGTAAGAAAGACTGAACGTGGATATCGCTCTAAAACCTAATTGCATTGATTTCCATAACGGTCTACAAGACACATAACAATATAATTTGATTGTATCATTCCATCATAAAAAGTCCTGGTCTTTGTTTTTGTAGAGAAACCACAGAAGCCGGTTCCATCTTTATCATAAAAACACAATTCAAAACAGCCATCTTATTTTCAACAAACAATCCTAGATATTATTTTGCATAACTGATCTATAATCAAGCATTCAGTAAATAGTGTGATTGTCATATTTCAATATCCCTTTGGATTGTTAGTGAACAAAGGAAGCCGGTCCACGGATATTGTGAAAGCAACTTTACTTCAGCATTAGACATGTAACTCAAATCTACCAATCTGCTTAATTGCAGAGACTTCGGTAGGCGTACTATCAGTTCAAATTCTAGCAGCACAAGGTAACATGAATCAAGCCCAACGCGGTAACCCGGTGTAATATATACTTGAATTGGCAACATTGATCCTCGATCTTTATATCAGTAAGTCTGTTTTGGCATAAAAATTTACCATTGAAATATTGTGATGCCTACGTGATCTATACCTAAGAAAGATTGTTAAAGTTTCTCGTTTCGTCTAGTTTGTGACCAGCCTCTTATTTGGCTCTCTAGATCGGCCACTAATAATAGTAACGCAAGACCAGGAAGTCTCTGCACAGCAAGTGACCAAGTTTATTCTCGGGGTCTATTTCCATTAACTAAATGAGTTCATATCAGATCAGTACAACATTTTATACATTAGCAAACGCTAGATTAGTCGAATAAAAACATATAAAAACGATGAAAAAAAAAATTACCTAGCAGGAATAAGTGCAAGATAAGTAAGAGCAGAAGGAAAGATCTGAAGAGCAATGTATCCACACACAAGAACAGCCGTTAATCCTTTACATAGCCGCGTAAATCCCGAAAACAAATTCGCACCCTAACATCAAACAAAAGCCATATTAAACTTCAACCGGATCAAATGCAGTACTAAATCAATGAAATTTATAAAACAAAGAGGGACTTACTGCTGCAGAACTCATGTTCGATTTAAGGTTTGATTTGGGGATTTTGGGTTTTAAGGTGGGAGATCTTGTTTTGAGTTGAATTGGGGTTGAGTGAGAATCAAGGGGCCAAGTTATTGTCACGTTTGATGGATTTCAAACCCAATTTAATTAACAAAACTTCAGGTTCAAGACTTCAAGTCGTACACAAAACAAGTGACTATAAATTACCCCAGTTATTAGTTACTCCGTATAACGATTTATAACTTTTATGTATGGGAATTGATTCGAACAGGTCTAGTGGGACAATATATTTGTGCATTAAATATTTACTAGAAGGGTACCCGCGCAATGTGGGCGGGTACCCATGACTATAATATAATTGGAATAAATGAAATAAATGTTAAAGTTGTAAAAATTTGAATTAAAATAAAATAAACTCACTAAAAATATAAAAACTAAAAACTCATAAAAATATATTAAAATGGATGTTGAATTAAAGAGCATAAAATTTTAGAAAATATGGTGAAATTAGATTATAATATAAATAAGTAGATAAAAAGATATTTTAATTTGAAAATAAAGATGAATTTTTAGTTGAGAAGTGACACGTGTCATTTTATAATTGGAGCTCCTTATCTTAATTTTTGGTGGTTAGGAGTTAGGCTTTGAGTTTGTTAGCGGTTAGGCTTGGAGTTTGTTAAGAAGTGACACATGTCATCTCATGATTGGAGCTCCTTATCTTAATTTTACATGCATTATAATATATCTTTCCATAATAAGCAAGTAAAAAAGTCTGAATTTTTAAGCCTTCTAATTTTAGAAGGCCTAAATGCATTATAAAGTAGTATAGATTAGACGAGTATTCGATAGGAATTTAGAGAGATAGTTATAGCGATAAAAAAAGTTTATTGGTTATAAACGAAAAATAATAAAAGTTTTAGGATTTGGGGATTAAACATAATATTTTGAAACCCGGTTTGACTCGGCCGGTTCCACCAATTGAACCCATTCCGATCAAAAAACGGGTAAAATAAAACCGTTTTTATATTTTTGAAACCCGGTTAGACTCGAAAATTGGTTTTGTATATTTTTCCCGAAAATTGTGATGTAAGCTTTGACTAATTAGTACATACCTTAAATACATTTTAATATAAAATTATTTCATAAGTTTCCTTACATAGATGACTAAAGTTTTTAAGTTTGATTATGCCTGAATTTTTTCACTTTACAAGTTTGACCATTTTTGTTTTATATATAGTATAGATATATAGTATAGCAGGGTACCCACGCATTGCGGCGGTCGGTACCCTGTGACGAATAACCGGAGAATTAGATCTCGATTAGGCCGATTCACGAGTTTGTATCGGTTTCAACAGGTCCTCTCCGGTTCGTTTTCAAATAGCTTTTATTGGTTACCTAAACCGGTGGTGACACCGGATCCCGGTTGAACCAGTTGGTCTGGTCCGGTTTTCAAAACTATACATACCATCAACTTGTTAGCTTGTATGAAGCTTTGTGTGTTTTATTAATGCGTATAATAACATGTACTTTTTATTTTAGGGTGTTTTAAAAGTAACATTAATTATTGTTTTTAATTATTTTATATTTTGGATTATATTATATCTTGTTTAAATTGTACATTGTAAATTTTTTATTGTACTTTCTAGTAAGGGGTATTTTAATTAGTTGTATTTAATTTGGTAATGTTTTTAATTGCTTGTACAAAGTGAATAAATCATTGTACTTGTAAGTAATGAGGTGTTTTAATAAGAGTATTAATTACATTGAAGATTTAACCGTGCAATTTAATTAGAAAAAAATTAGTGTTTTTAACCGTCCAATCGGTTAATCGGAAAAAAAAATTGAAGATTTTAACCGTCAAATCAGTTTCTAATAGCGATTATTGATACGCATGTGTTTAATCAATGTATTTTGAATTTTTATTAATTTAATGTTAATTTGATGAACAATTTTTTAGACATTCATCAATTAATGCATTTTTTTTATTTGCTCATAAGTTGATGATCATTATGAATTTTTTTTTTTATTTTTTTTTTTTTTTTTTTTTTTTTTTTTTTGCTATTATTTTATCAAACAGTTGGTGTATTTTTGTTATTTGCTTTTTAGTTGATGAACATTTAACATGTCTATGAATTTTTTTGTCTTTATTTTGCTATTATTTTATCAGCAGTTCATCAGTTAGTGCATTTTTGTTATCTTCTTTTTAGTTGATGAACATTAGTATTTTTTTTTGTTCATCAATCAATTAAATGATAATATATTTTTCAAAGATAATGATTATGTTTCTGTCCCATAATCTGTTGGTATTGAGTCTGAGGAGGCGGGTTGTAAGATTTGGGTTTTTGATGTTTCTGTTGATGAAAAGCCGTCTATTGGTTTGATATATCACTCTTGAGCAGGCTTATCAGTATTACAAAGCTTATGCAAATAAATAAATAAAAAATAAAAATAATCCCCAATTTTGAGGTCCATTTAGGTCAACAGTATATATGTAAGAACTGTAAGGAACAAAATCTCGATTTGAAATATTTTGTTTGTAGTAAGGAAGGGAAAAATCCTCCCCTAAAAGTTGGAGCATCGAACAAAAAGTCTAATAATTGGAAAGTTCTGTCTAAGCATACTGATTGTAAAGTTGCTTTTCACGTGAAGTTTATTGAAGGGAAAGGATATTGGTTTTATGATTTTGTTGAGGGTCATAATCATAGCCTAGTTAGTGAAGAGGATAGCGTCTTTCTGAATCTTCTCGTGAAGTTACTTATACTCAGCAAGTTTTTCTTTATCAAGTGTCACAAGTAAATCTTGGTTCAGTGAAGAGTTTCCATTTAATGAGGCAGATATATAAGGATTGTGATTTTATCGGAGCAAGTTATGTTGATTGTAGAAACTTTAGAAGAGATGTGCTTGAGTTTATAGGTAAGAATGATGCACAGTTGCTAGTTGAAATGTTGATGAACAGAAAGGATTTTCTTCCTAACTTTTCATTTGAATATGAAACTGGTGAGGATAATGCTTTGACGAGTCTTTTATGGTCTGATGATTATGCAAAAATGAGCTACTATGCATTTGGTGACATTATGTCGTTTGATGCTACTTTCAGAACGAATAAATAAGTTCATATTTATTTATTTTTCATTATACGTTTATTTTTTCAACTGATGAACAATTTTGTTAAGTTCATCATTTCATAAGATTTTTTTATGAACCACTCTTTTGAATGAACTAATGAACTGAATGTAAATAGTTCATCAGCTTTTTTTATGAACAACTCTTTTGAATAAATTGATGAAATGAATGTAAATAGTTCATCAGTTCATTAGTTTTTTTTATGAACAACTCTTTGAATAAATTGAGACTGGATATAAATAGTTCATCAGTTATATAATAATTTTAAAAGTAAACTACAAAAAATGTCCATGTGATTTTCTAAATTCACATGTTTTGATGTTCTGTTTTTGCAAATTATGCCACTACCGTTTACTTTTTGCTGTAAATTATGTCTCTCGACCTAACGATCGTTATTTTCTTCCGTTAGTTTGAGGACCACGTCGGAGTATTTTAGTCATTTCACTTTGTTAATACAAATATCGTCATTAAACGTTATTTATATTTTATGATCTTTACCTAAGTTTTGTTAACGACAAAAGTAAATTTAATTTTTATAAAGCTTAAAGCTTGTCAAGTTTAATAGATATTAAAACAAGCTTTTCCTCAAATAATATCTTCATCAAGCATTTACATTTTGATTAATCATATTTTTGATATGCCTCTAAACCATAATGTATGTTAACATTTTTAGATCAAGCATGTTTTGGTTTCTTAAAACAAAACATTACATATGTATTTACATTTAACATATTTCTAAAAATAGAAAACAACATATGACATCATGTGGTGCATCATTGAAATCTCTAGAGGATTTCACTAGATATTTTGTGTAGATTTGGACTCTACATATCTTACACAATCTTGGATGGATTTGGTTGACTTTGGTAAGATTTTGGTAATCTTGCTGTCAAACCCCGGCGGCACCAAAATAATACACGAGCGGAACCCTTTTATGTGGTCCGTGGTGATTGCTGTTCATTTTAGCTATAAATAGCAAGTCAAACCAAGTTGTTTTCTCATCCCTTTCTAGCATAATCATATACATTCCTTCTCTCTAACATTTCTAACTCAGTTTCATATCATTATAGTGATCCTCTTTTGTAGCAAAGAAGATTGTTAATACAAATAAGCCGTAAAAACGTTTATTTATATTTTACGATATTATAATATTTTGTCGATAACAAACGTAAAATCATTTTAACGAAACAAATAAAGTACGTAAATAGTTTGAGTTAATAGTTTTCTAACACACTTACGTTTTCACATAAAACACTAAAACAAGCTTAAGTGATTTTATGATTTAGATATATATATGTACAACAACTAATGTTTACATATTGGGTTAGCACATACTTAAACTAAGTATACTAAAATGGGTAAAAACATGTATATACTAAAATAGGTAAAAACATGTAAATACTAAAATGGGTAAAAACTAGCAAATGGTATTGACCCATAACCCATGGTTTTATATATACCACTTGACCATGTTCATTGTGTCTAGAAAGAAAACCATTGATCAACCCATAACCCATGACCCATGACCCATAACCAAAAATACCCATGGGCAAAGAGGAGCGTTCCACGGATCCCTGGCTTTGTGCTAGCCGGATTCCAAATGGAAGGGATCCGTGGGATCCGGGGAACAGTAGAGAATTTTCTCTATAAATAGAGAGCCATTTCTTCCTTTCTATTGATCACTTTACACACATACTCACCCCAAGTATTCTAACCATCTAACATCAGATCCAAGTGATCTATGAAGTTTGTCTTTTATTTTTGTGTGATCTTCTAGGTTCCTCTTAAAGGAGAGATCACCACTTCTTGAAGACGTGCAAGCTCAAGTCCATGAGTTGCCATGCTTCGTCATCTTCAAGACAACTAAAGTTCTCTTGTTGATAGTTCTTCCTTTCTCCATAGATGTTGGGTTAAAGGCATTAGTGAAGGATGCCGAAAGTGTCTAGACGAAAGCATTAGTGAAAGATGCTTATCGTTCGTGTCAAGAGCATTAGTGAAGAATGCTATAGGTGTCAAGACAAAGGCATTAGTGAAGGGTGCCAAGCGTTGTGTCAAAGGCATTAGTGAAGGATGCCAAATAATCAAATCAAGTAGCATTTGGGAAGAATGCCTAGGTTGTATAATCTATGAGGTGCATCGTTATACATATAAGTATTTGTTTATTTACAAGGATGGTGATATCCTTGATGGTGTTGTAACAAGGAGTAGATCTCTTTGAGATTAGGTGTTGTGTCGTGAAGGGTAGTAGTTCCTCCATAGTAATGGAACTAGGTGCTTAGCCTAGTACCTAATAAAGGGTAGGCGACGTTGTGATAGGATTAGTTCTCCTAAGGTGTGAAAGAACTCGGTGGTTAGCCTAGCACCGTATAAAGGGTAGGCGACGTTGTGTTAGGTGTGGTTCGCCTTGGTGTGAAAGAACTCGGTATTTAGCTTTGTACCGGAAAAAGGTTAAGCGACGTTGTGAAGGCTTCTCCGCCATAAGGAGATTGGTGTAGTGCTTACGAACTCTCGAGTAGGTGACTCGAGGAGTGGAGTAGGGCAAGGAAGGTGTCCTTGTAGCCGAACCACTATAAATAACTTGTGTCGTGGTGATGTGCTTCTTACTCTTTATATTTCATTACACGTTTATATATCTATCTATCAACGTCCAACATAAACAACCAAATAGATTGACATAAGTCGATCTAAATATTTAAAAGGAAGTTTTAAATTGGTAAAACTATTCAACCCCCCTTCTAGTTTTCCACAATTGGCATCAGAGCTTCGTTACCAAGTTTCTTAAAGTATGTTGTACTTTAAAGACTTGATACGATCCGTGTATGTTTGAAAACTACAAAGAAATATTTTTTTTTTGGGTCATATTTTTTTTAAATCATTTTGTTGGACATTGATAGATGATTCTAACAACTTTTGTTTCTAAGAAATCTTCATGCTAGAATCTCTCCAAAATCTTCATTCAAAGAATAATGAAGTCAACATTCAAGGAAGGATCTAAAAAGTAATCACAACTTACGTACACCAAGTACAAAGGATTACTTTAAAAGCTCATGAAGTATATTTGGTATTATGCCAAACCAAGAAGCATAGAGGTATGTTTTACTTTTCATTAGATAGGTTACATGAGTTCAATTTATTTTCATAAGTTCTCTTTGTTTATTTATCACTAACATCATTAGAAGTCTCTTTCGTCACTTTTTCGTCTTTTTCATCATCGAGAATAATACTCCTTTTGACTCGTCAAACTAACGTCGTCATCACATATGTACCTTCGATATGTGATTCATCAAAAGCCGTCATCCAAAAACAATCTTCATCTAATATCTTCGAACTATCTTTTAGTAAGCTAATTTATAAGCCTACTACAAAAATATTGCCAAACAACCCCTTTTCTGTCCACAGTAGCCGGATCCCCCTAGTTGTACTAGCCGGATCCCAAACATAAAGGATCCGGGGGAACCGTGGAACAGAACTCAGCTATACGCTTTCAAAAATTCACCACTGATTGTTTTTCCCTCTATTCACACAACACAAAAACGACCAAGCTACATAATTCATCCTCATTGGCTTCCATACTTTCAAGTATTCCCTCCTAGAACACCATTGTAAGTAATTACATTAACTTGTTCTAACTTTCATCATCCTCATCCTAGGGTTTATGGTTTCTTAATATCTAATCAATTAACTCAATTAGGGTTTTTCAAATTAATCATGAAAAGGGGGATTTTAACAAAATCACTTTGTGTTCACAACATTGTTAATACAAATCAAAATCATAAACCTATTCCAAATATTTTTTTTTAATTGAAAATTGGCATTTTTAGGAACAACCATGCCCAAAGCCACTCAACAAGATCATCATGACACCGTCCATTACCTTACTCACTATTATCGTAAAAAGGGATTGACCAAAACCGACCGTAAAATATTCAAAAGCCTTGTAAAACGACTTATCCACGAAGGTCGTGTAGTCAAGGAATGTTTCCTTGAAGATACCGACATTCGTCAAGTTTTCTCGACGATCAACTTTGATTGTCTCCTTGACATAGATGAGCAAATTTGTCCGGTCTTCATTTTTGAATTTTACAAAAGCTTTAGGATCATTAGAAACACCGACAATAGCATCTCAATCGCCTTCATCATCAACAAACAAAACTTTATTTTTCCCCTCAACACCTTTGCTCAAATTCTTCGCATTCCTTGTGAAGGAATTTGTATGTACTCTCAAGATTGGGCAATTAACACTCAAAATCTTGCACTTGATCCTAAACCTCTCTATAACACTCCTCTCGACGATCCCGAAACCATTAGAGATAGTATCTTCAAAGTTAGGACCGACCAATCTCGTTACGACCGTAACAAAAAGCTTATTCACCGTAATCCCTTTCAAATGGAACTTTTCGAAATACATCGCATGTTTAGAAAATGGGAAGAAATCCTTAGGGAAAATGTCATTAGCCTAGTTGGAAACAAAGATCATCCAAACGCATGTCTTGTGCAAATGATCTATTGTCTTACCCACCAAAGGCCATTTAATCTTGCCTATTACATGGTAAGGAGAATGGCTGGGGTATTCAAAGCTTCCAACATGGTACTTCCATATGGTATGCTCCTAACACGACTTTGTAAGTATGTTGGTACATTGCAACCATCTCCTATTAACGATGATCATTACCTTTCCGATCACGTCATGGTACCTCTCACCAAACAACGCTCTAAACAGTTCATGGTTAATGGAGAGAAACCTGAAGCTCTCTCGGACTCCTCGGCCGGAGAAGAAGAAGATGAAGATGAGGAAGACATCGACCCCGTAGCCAACATCAAATTGGAAATCCTTGAATACCACAAACAACTTCCAACCATTCCAAACGAGACCGCGGAATCTAAGCAATTGAGGGGCATGATTCAAAACCTCGCCTACAACCTTACTAAGCCGTCAAAAATGAAAAGAAAGGATTGACGAAAGAGACAATAGGATTGTGCTTATTTTCGTTTATTTTATGTTTGGATGATTACGTGTTAGTTATTTTGGTTTATGGAAATTTGGATATTGTTACTTTATCATACTTTTATAAGTGGTGTTTTGTGACAACATGCTTGTTCCTATTGCTTTACTTATAGATCTATTAGTGTGCAAAATCTGCACATCATTTTTGTGTAGGTTCTGATCTGCAGATACCGGATCCCTAGAATTAGCCTAGCCGGATCACTCTCTTAAGGGAACCGTGGGATCCGTGACATCAGATCAGCAATACAGCACTCCTTACATCAAGATAGCTTTCTAGATAACATCACATTAGCTAGGCATATGATTTTAGAACCCAACTAAGTCCACTTCAAGGATGAGAAAGGCTTAGACTCACTAAAGGCTTACTTAAGATCTTAGTCTAATTACCTTTTAATTTATCAACACATCTAAACTCACTATATTTCCGCTTCAACTACTCACAAATATTTTTCATCCCTCATAACACTTAAAGAGGACAAATTAAACATTTTTTTTGGAAATTGCTTCTAGTCATATCTTTCTCAAAGTAAGACAAAAATTAGTTCTTCAATTCTTGTGATTTTTAATAATTTTTCCTAATATCACCTCAAGCTTAAATCTGATCACTAGGATCATTTATTATGACTTGACACCTATATAACTCTTAGTGTTATCCTTGGACATCCATTGGTAGTCATCTTGTCCCATCCTCCTTCCATAAGAAGCAATCATTTGCTATAACACTTATTACCTTTGATCATTCAAGTACCCTTTCATCTTAAACACTTAGGAGAACTGAAACATTCAAAATGAGATAGGCTTTAGTTCCTAGAAACCTCATTTCAAACCTGTCATAACTGCTGAGAGCCGGATCCCTAGGATTAGCCTAGTCGGATCCCTTCAAGGAGGGAACCGTGGGATCCGGGTGACAGTTTATGTCAAACATTGCTAAAACAATCATTTCAACTCATCTTCCTAACTAAAACACTCCATCTCATCTTAAATGAGTTCCTAGATCAGTAAAACTCTGAATCTCAACCTTGTGCATGTTAATCATCACATTTCCAAGAACATTAGTGGATTAAGTCTTAAATGCATCTGCAAAGTTCTTCCCTTTATAACCTATATTGCTAAGAACACTTTAGTTATCAAACACAAACATAATTATCAGCAATTGCAATCATCTTCCTTAGTCATCTCATCATGAGAAAAGCTCCTAGTGCTTACTCATCCACTCAAGAACCACCAAAGAAACTTGCTAGAATCATACACGAAGTTTCCTCAACCGAATCATCTCCGGTTAAGTCCACCAATGCTAGGATTTCCCCTACACCAAAGAAACCAATCAAACTAATCCCCGAGAAGAGTATTCCCACTAAGATCTCATCACCAAATTCTACTATACCAAACATACCCTCCACAACTCAACCAACATCATTAGTGCCTAGAGCCACCTCACAATCATCTCCACCCTCTCACAATGTAGAAGATTTACCCTCTTGGCCATCTCATCTTTTACCATTACCAACTAATTCACTTGAAAAGATTGAACAACAAAATCAAAGTGTTGAATCAACACTTGCTCCAAAAGCAAACTCTATCATTCCTCCCAATAGTTCATTTTGGATTATGAGAAGACATCAAAGGCAACCACCCGACCAAATGGAAGTTGATGCTTCTTTATCTCTACCCTCAAACATTGTAGAGCCACCACTTAATGAGCCTCCACCAAATCCTCCTTCATTTGAAGATCCTCAACCCACTTCACTTGAACTTTCACTTCAAGAAACTCAAAACCATGACAAGAATTGCTATCATTGTAAACATGTTGAAAGGTTGATACATGAACTACGTGAAGAGCAACGTTTCATGTTTTATCACCTCCTCGAACGTTTCAAAGAGGTTAACAAGCCTAAACTACAATGAGCATCATAGTCAAAGGCTCAAACTTAGAACGTTTAGGAAACCTTTCTCATCCTTGATCATCATTTAGTTTTAGTTGAACCTTGAACTTGGGTAACTCATTAGCATTAGTAGTACTTGTATGGCTAGTTCATTCTCTTAGTTTTTAGAGATTTGGTTGTGTATCTCTTGTTTTATTGAATGAATACTCATATGCTATGATTATTTTGTGTGTTGTGCTTGTTATATTGTACAAATATCTCATCTCCTCAAACAACATTGCTTGACATTTCTTCACTGCTGAAGAAACTGTCATCAGATGGCCGGATCCCTACAAAATGCCTAGACGGATCCCTCCAAGAAGGGAACCTTGGGATCCGTGGCACAGAAGTACAATTTACTACTAACATGAGTCTTATTTGCAGGAAATTATGCACTATACTCTTGTTTTCTAACCTTTGTTTTGTAGTTATTCAAAATACACATGAAGATATTGACACCATAAAGCTAGGGGAGCTTTGTGTCAAACAACATTGCAAAATCATTTGCAACTTAATCCGATTTTGGATTACACTTCATGACACCCCATTGTAACGTTGCAATCTTCAAGGGGGAGCACGTTTTCGTCACTTAGACGAACCATTTGCAAACTTAATTGCAAACACAATTAGTTTATTTTACGTCATGTTCTTGACGCCCTTTCAAAGGGATGGACTCGTCAAGGGGGAGTCAAGACGAGTACCATTCCCGTCACTTGCTCTCTTTACATTTTTTTTTATATATATTTTTCTTATAAATTGTGTTAGTTTCTTTTAACACTTTTTGTTTCGACAAAAAGGGGGAGAAGAAAGTAAAAACTACAAATTCAAACTTTTACGAATTTTAGCTTTTCCTTAAAATAATTTTATGTTTTGTCATCAACAAAAAGGGGGAGATTGTTAATACAAATAAGACGTAAAAACGTTTATTTATATTTTACGATATTCTAATATTTTGTCGATAACAAACGTAAAATCATTTTAACGAAACAAATAAAGTACGTAAATAGTTTGAGTTAATAGCTTTCTAACACACTTACGTTTTCACATAAAACACTAAAACAAGCTTAAGTGATTTTATGATTTAGATATATATGTACAACAACTAATGTTTACATATTGGGTTAGCACATACTTAAACTAAGTATACTAAAATGGGTAAAAACATGTATATACTAAAATAGGTAAAAGCATGTAAATACTAAAATGGGTAAAAACTAGCAAATGGTATTGACCCATAACCCATGGTTTTATATATACCACTTGACCATGTTCATTGTGTCTAGAAAGAAAACCATTGATCAACCCATAACCCATGACCCATAACCAAAAATACCCATGGGCAAAGAGGAGCGTTCCACGGATCCCTGGCTTTGTGCTAGCCGGATCCCAAATGGAAGGGATCCGTGGGATCCGGGGAACAGTAGAGAATTTTCTCTATAAATAGAGAGCCATTTCTTCCTTTCTATTGATCACTTTACACACATACTCACCCCAAGTATTCTAACCCTCTAACCTCAGATCCAAGTGATCTATGAAGTTTGTCTTTTATTTTTGTGTGATCTTCTAGGTTCATCTTAAAGGAGAGATCACCACTTCTTGAAGACATGCAAGCTCAAGTCCATGAGTTGCCATGCTTCGTCATCTTCAAGACAACTAAAGTTCTCTTGTTGATAGTTCTTCCTTTCTCCATAGATGTTGGGTTAAAGGCATTAGTGAAGGATGCCGAAAGTGTCAAGACGAAAGCATTAGTGAAAGATGCTTATCGTTCGTGTCAAGAGCATTAGTGAAGAATGCTATAGGTGTCAAGACAAAGGCATTAGTGAAGGGTGCCAAGCGTTGTGTCAAAGTCATTAGTGAAGGATGCCAAATAATCAAATCAAGTAGCATTTGGGAAGAATGCCTAGGTTGTATAATGAAACATTTCCTCTCGAGACACTCAATGCGGTTTCTTTTCGTGGAAACTCTTCTACCCCATGGTTTGCTGACTTCGCAAATTACCATGCGGGTAACTTCATAGTGAAAGGGATGTCGACCCAGCAGAAGAACAAATTCTTCAAGGATGTTAAACATTATTTCTGGGACGACCCATTCTTATTCAAAATCTGTGCGGATCAAGTCATCCGACGGTGTGTTTATGGACAAGAAGCTCTTGACATTCTCAAAGCTTGCCATGCTGGACCCACCGGGGGCCATCATAGTCCAAACTACACCGCCAAAAAGGTGTTTGATTCCGGGTTTTATTGGCCCACAATTTATAAGGATGCCCACGATTTTGTCAAAACCTGTGACTCTTGTCAACGTCATGGAAATATATCTCAAAGAAATGAAATGCCACAAAATGCCATTCAAGTTTGTAAGATATTTGACATCTGGGGTATTGATTTTATGGGGCCATTTCCATCTTCTCGAGGTAACAAATACATACTCGTGGCTGTTGACTATTTGTCAAAATGGGTTGAAGCAAAAGCTTTACCTACAAATGATGCCCGAGTAGTTGTGAAATTTTTTAAATCTCTTTTTGCCAGGTTTGGAACTCCTCGTGCTATAATCAGTGATCGTGGTACACATTTTTGTAATGACCAATTTGATCGTGTCATGCAAAAGTATGGTGTTACCCACCGTCTATCTACTGCATACCACCCCCAAACAAGTGGGCAGGTGGAAGTTTCAAACCGTGGTATTAAAAGAATCCTTGAAAGAACAGTAGGCGAAAACCGTGCATCCTGGTCGGATAAACTGGATGACGCACTCTGGGCCTTTCGTACAGCTTACAAAACACCAATTGGGTGTACTCCATACAAGCTGGTGTACGGAAAGGCATGTCATCTTCCGATTGAGCTAGAGCACAAGGCTTACTGGGCCTTGAAGCATGCAAACTTTGATATACAGACAGCTGGTGATCACCGGAAAGTTCAAATGAATGAACTAAATGAACTTCGTAATCAAGCTTACGAGAACTCTTTGATCTATAAACAAAAGACAAAGAAGATTCATGACTCTAAAATCAAGAACCGCGTTTTCAACATTGGTGATCGAGTCCTTATTTTCAATTCAAGATTGAAGATTTTCTCGGGAAAGCTCAAGTCCCGTTGGTCTGGTCCATTTACTATTGCTAAGGTTTATCCTTATGGCACCATTGAGTTATCTCAACCTGATGGTCCTAATTTTAAAGTGAATGGTCATCGAGTGAAGCATTACTTTGGAGAGGACATTCCCCCTGTGGTTGTCCCGGATCTACAAACATTCCCCATGAACCAATGAATGCGGGGATCGAGTCAAGCTAGTGACTCGGGAATCAAAAACAGTAGCACACACCATATGGGTTTTCATCCATATTTCTGTCTTCTTACCCCTTTTCTACCACCCTAGTGTGGGGGAGTTTCCCCACGCTGTTGTATATATCAATCCTTAAAAAAAAAAAAAAATGTGTATATATCAAAAACAAAATAATGGCCGTAATATTTCCCTTTTATGTTCTATGTTTCGGCATAACCGCCGGTACTTTGAATATTGAGGGCAATATTCATTTCTAAGTGTGGGGGGGAATTCTCACGAATTGTATCATGTAATTATTCCACCCAATTCCCCCGTTTTTGGCCAAATTTTTTTTTGGAGTAAGTGTTTTTCACTTACTCAGCAAATGGTAATCAGTCCGCCATGTCTAACCCACATAAGGATTGGCTAATCCAGGAGCAAACGGCTCTTGGTAAAGATATCTCAAATCCGTTTATGGCTTACAATTTGCCCAAAATTGTATGGTGTTCAGCTCACCATATCTTTAAGCTAGTGAAAAGTTGGCTAGCCCGCAAGTTTATGGCTTGTGGTAAAGGCAGTTGAAAATCCATAATTGGTAATCGGCTCACCAAAGATAATATTGATAATTTATCTAAGATTTGGCTAGTCCAGAAGCAAACGGCTTCTGGTAAAGACAAATCAAATCCGTTGAAAGCTTATGATTTGCTCAAAATCATTTGGTTATCATTGTACCAAGGTTCTTACTTGAATCAAAACAATTGGCTACTCCAGAAGTAATGGCTTTTGGTAAAGAGATGAAATCCATTAATTTTTCTCAAATCATTGCTAGGGACTAGCAATATCTTAGTGTAGGGGATTGATGAGTGTCTAAATACTCATCATTTTTATACTGTTAGAATGCCAAAAACATCTGAAAACACTCAGAAACACATCAAAATGATAAAAATATCACAAACAAGTGTTTTATATGTTTTAAATGCAAAAACATCAAAATCTAGTGAAAAACGTATCAAGTTTGCATAATTGGCAGTTTTAGTCCCCCAAGTTACAAAAGTTGTCAAAAACAGTCCCTGGTATATCAAAATAAAGAAAAATATCATTTTAAGTCCTTAGGGATTCATAAAGTTGTCAAAACAAGTCCTTGAAATCAAAAATTGCAAAATTACAACTTTGGTCCCTGGAGTTTGGAAATTGTCAAAAATGGTCCTTGGACATTTTAAAAATGGAAAATAATCAACCTTGATCCTTGTACTATTCAAGTTTGGCAGTTTTGGTCCTTGTATAAGCTTTTGGAGAATTGCAGATTGGTCCCTCAAGTTTGGCAGATTTGCAAGATTAGTCCTTGTACTTAACTAAAACCATTAAGACCCTTTTTGCATTTAGAACCCCTGCCAAAACAAAAAGAACCCCAGCCTATGCCTGTGACTCCCCATTTTTGGACCCCCTGTCTATAATATCCCAGGGTCAAACAAAGTCAAACCCGCCTAAAACTACTCCTACTGTTCATCTCCCTCACCCCTCACTGTAACCAAAACCAGCAATGGTTTCTCCCCTCCCACTTTTCCACCTTGCCATCTAAAACACTCATCACACCCTTTCCACCTCACACAACAGCCTACCAAGCAATAAATGCTTCCCCACCATAGACGTATTACTGTTACACTCTCAAACCTGCTTTTTCTTCCACATCACACCAAACCCATGAAAACTTCACCTTTCTTGTCCCTTACACCTCCACAACATCCCAAAGTTCTTTAATTGCTCTGAACCTGCCTCAATCCACTATTATCAATTTTGGCGCCAAAAACAGATTTGAAGGCTGAGATGAGTTTGACTCATCCAATGGCTAAGAATTAAAGTGGGAAAGTTTCAGAATCATGTGGGAGTCTCAAAAAGTCTATAAAGAAAGAGAAAGAAGCAGTGTAGAAGCCAGTTAGTGTAATTTTAATTTAAGTTTATGTCGTTTTTATAAAATTTAAATTTCCAGTTCATGTTAAAGCTTCCAAGTACTTTGTAATTTCAGTTCAGTGTAATAAAAACATCTTTGCATTTTCAATTTCAGTTAAGGAATTCGAATTAAGTTTATGCCATTTTCACTTTAAAAATTCTCAATTTGGTCAAATGATGTTTGTGGTTGTTGCTTTAGGCTTATAAGCTTATATAAGCTCATTATATAAGTTTAGAAGCTATTATAACCTTAATAATTCAGTTTAGTGTAAAAACTCAAAAATTCTCAAAAATTCCAAGAAATTAGTGAAAAAATAAAAAGCCTATGAGAAATGATCAAAGCTATGGTGCAGTGTTGATTTTGGAAAGCTTGTTGGTTTAGAGCTTATTGGTAAGCTATAGGAGAGACTCTCAAACCTTGGTTCTCTGTTTTATGCATAATCTCATTTGTAAGCCATTTTATCTTAGTCTACAATTACTATATATATTATAAGCGATTTGAAACGACGTCGTTGCGTCTACAGTACACGTGGCCCATTTAAGTTACCCCATTACATCTGTTGGACTGAAAGGCCCAATCCAGTAACGTGAATCTGGATATTACATTGGGACATTCCAGATTCATCGACACAACATCCACCGCCTTTAGTTAAGAGGATATTATAGCGCGTATATACCTAATCGGAAAGATCGACGGTGGTGATGGCCCCAGAGTTCAAACATACACAGGCAAGCATATGAGATCTATGTAGATTTGATGTTAAATTTGTTATGTGTTTTTTATGATGGTTTTTGTGTAACTTTGGTAACAGCGACGGCGCAAAAAGTTGGATCAAAAAAGCCCGCTGTAATTTGCTGTTATTTTTGTAAGAGAAATTGGTTACATGTTTGAAAATTTTTACTTGCGAAATTTTGTTTTGGGTTTCGGTAACCGTGATATTTTTATCTTTTGTTTGGTTAGGACTACGATTTTAGAATTCTTCTAAAAAGGAGTTGCGGCAGATGGGTAAAGTGACTTCGGTTGAAGGATGCGCCAGGGGATTATGGTTACTATGCGTCGGGCGGGGTGATGGTTTGTGGCCCGATTAAAGAGGTAAAACCGGAAGAATAATAATATGTTTGTTCAAACTATAACAGATGGACCAAGCGTAGTTTGTGAATTTGAATTAAAAAATTACGAATAGAAATTAGACAGACGCAAAGCTATTCTTAAACTTTGTCAACATCACCTTAAATTTTTGTCGCTTAATGTTTATAGGTGGTTTGGATACTGTACATGAGATATTCACACCTTTTGCTTTTTTACTTAGCATTTCAGTTTTAAGTTCATGTAGGAATAGTCACGGTTATATATGATGCATACTTGGGTATTTGCCTTGCTCATTTTTGAAAACTGAAGTCACTCACAGGTAACTATGTTATGTAGCAAGTGAGATTTACATGTGAACCAATGATTCCTAAAATCAATCAAAAAGGCCACGATACCACAGAAAGATGCTCAGTTTGCAGCCCAAAAATTAGAGGAATTGCTGGTACAAATATGTAAAGACCACGGGCCGGGCCATCAGCATTGTGGAGCGTTAAAAGAAAAAGGTGAGCTTTCAAGCCGTAAATGAATCAAGACAAATAAAAGTGTAATTTGTCTACTGATCTTAACACAGTGTTTTTATATAAAGTAGATTATTCAATTTATGTGATGAATTATGCAGGAAGTGCGGGATTGTTACTATACGAGAAGGTAGGTTAATTAGCTCATGGTTTTGCTTTCTGTTTTACTAGGTACTTGATGAACCTGAACATGAGTGTCAGTTGCAATACCATCTTGAGGTATAATGTTTATTATTTTGGCTTCTGTTGCGAAATCGCGCTGTTTACGCAACAATGTTACTTTGTGTGTCGTGGTTTGTTTAAGCTTATTTTTTGCACTTATTAGGTAATTTGAATTTGGGTACCTGAAAGCGCAGGCCACAATTGCAAGAGAAACGGTGTTGACTTGCATTTCACGTCTGTAGTACATGAGCACAGGACGTCCAGAACAAATGGGACTCTGGACATTGGACTCTGGACATTGGATGTTCAAGTCAGTTATACTCCTAATAGTCACTTCCTTTAAACACACTTATTTATTGACATAGATTCCAGTACTAAATGGTATTCTTATCTCATATGTAGGCGACGTAGATGACATACAAAGGGTTAATGAACGATGGCGGTATGGTGCGGAATTACGCTCCGGTATGAAACCTATTAGCATTGGCAGTTTCAGCCAGTTTCAATTTACTCGCACGATTGCATGACAATCAAAATTTTTTAATTGTAGGCGATAACAGGAATTCTCATAGACTTTCAAAAAGCAACTTCAACGAGATGTTAGCAGGTTGCTTCAAATGTTAATACACAAGAATACTAAAATTTAATTGCAGCATTGGTTGGCATTCCGTTGACTTCATGTTTGTGTTATTACAGGACACTATGGTACCCAAGGCTGTCTTTCAATAATGTACCATGACCGCTTTCATCTGAGCCCATACTAAAGCAGTTGCATTATCGTTATTATAGGCATTTTCGGATTCACGTACTGAGATCTCAACAACAGCTGTTTCATGCCCAACATTACCGGCACAGGTGTCGACTACAAGTACAAGACCTGTTCCACATTCTGGAACTGCAGCTGCACAAACAGGTTGATACAACAGTCGTTATATTTGTATAATGCAATTGTGTAATCACCATGTTGGTAGAATGTTATTTTTAAAAGCTAGCATATTCTGTAAAATATGCATATGTTGTCGAGCCAATTCTCGCTAAACCTTTCATGCATTTGTCATCATAGGTGTGTCTCGAGCACGCACTACTGCTCCAGCTACGACGGGTGCGCAAACACCAAAAAGTGCATAGTCGGTTCCTTGACAGATGCGCGCTGCACGAACATCAACAACAGCGCTTGCACGTGCAGGTACTTAGTAAGCAATAATCCGATCAATTTTTTTTACCTGTCATTCAATTCCTGAGGTTTAATGATGTTGTTGTTGGTATATTCTTAGTGCTTTCGATGTGGTGCGTTTTTAGGAACCCAACACAATCATAGTCCACATGTATGTGGTTTTTAGTTTGATTTATAGTTTAATTTGGAAAATGTTAATATAAGGATGCAATTATCGTATGTATCGTCCATTTTCTATCAGCAAAATTATTATAATGGTGACCCTCTGAATTCTGTATAACCATTTACTTGACTTTCGAAATGTTTAGCCAAAAATGTAACTTGCGCATACGTAATTTTGTTCGTGGTTAACTGTTAAATATTTATTTCTTATTCATATTGGGCTGACCAGTTTCTCAACCAAATGAGATCTTTATTGTTTCCAGGTCATGAAAGTTGAAATACATCATGCAAAATATTCAAAATCATTTATTGTTAAAAATTGGATTCAAATTTCTGCGTAGTTTTCTTTCCATGTTAAGTGTCAACTGTTAACACGAGTACTCAGGCAGAAAGTTGAATCCAAACCATCATGCACTTTTTGGCGTTGATTATATACCTATGCAAGTGCATGTCATTGTAAACTTTCAAACAATTATATATATGTAGTAGTTGGTAATCTGTTATGCAATAAATGATACACTTCATCCATACAATAAACTTTCATTATGTCTGTAGCCTCATTCTTGGGTCAAGATACAAAGTCCAAATTTTTTTTAAGAAAGGCCGCCGCAACGCGGCGGGGGGTTACGACCTCGTTCTTAGTATTAATGGTTGATTCTTGTTAATTTAAGTTTAATTTTGTCTAAACATAGTTAGTACAAGTAAATTTATAGCTCCCTTGGTTTAATAAGCTGTTTTAATGCCAAAAGCTTCATAACAGCTTCTTAAAGGGATGTTTGGTTCTGCCTGTTTAATTGTGTTATAGGTTATTTAAGCCTTTGAACTTGCTTACTTCATGTTACATTAGGCCTCAATATCTCAGTCAAGCCATTTAAACCAGTCCTTATGTGAATAAAAGTCAAAATTCCAAATTATACCTCTTGACAGTTTACTGTTGGAACCATAAGTTGAAAAAATCATCACATTAGCTTAAAAGTTGTTAACATAGCTTAATATAACCTTATTACACCTTAATATCTCATAATTAATCAGTAGGATAGATTCAAAGTTCATTAATGTGACACACGGTAAATTTTCACCAAAATTTAACTGATAATTAGTAATTCATTTTTACTAAGCCAAATTTATTAAGCATGCATAAGCTTTGCCTGAGCGTTTGAGTAGTTAACTCGCATACAGTAGGTAACTGCATCACTTTTTCATTCATATCATTTTATGAATATTTTATTTTGTCTTATGATTTAAATTGTAAGACGAGAGGTTATCTCGTTTTCTCCAGTGACCGACACTGCACGCGTACCGACACCATGATAAGGACTCGCTAAAACAATTAACAAATGTCCGCGACTTGGAATATTACAAAGATAAAATATTCAGACACGTAACAATAAAATACCACGGATAAAAAGTTGTCAAACAATGATACCTTAGTCACAATATGACTTCGCGGGACACAAAATACTTAAACACATTATCACTTAAACAATGACTTTATAAGACTCAAGTGCAAACATACATAACCATAATGTAAATGCATACATCTTATACAATAATTATTCCACATACAAATACTTACACAAAATAAGCATAAGTATACAATACACCTACCTTACTTACATTTACTTACATTACCATTTTAGACTTTTATTATTAAAACACTTATTATACATTTACAAGAAATGAATTTATAAAAATTAGACACAACCTCCTTGTTTTACTCTTCCACTCACGACAAAACCAAAGACCAAGAGAAAAAGCAAAAGATATCAAGATCCATCTTCAACCTCTAGCTTCTACTCCCATCCTAGGCCGAATCTTGCTAAAAGGAGATAAACCAACACCTTCATCCAACATATTCGTCTCTCTCATGCACAAATCCATGAAAAACTTTGCTTCCCAAATCTCCATAGATGCGCCACTATTTTCGAAGGGATCCAAGGAGGATCAAAGCAAATCACAAGAGAGAAGTAAAATCCTTTCACCACTATATCTCTTATGTCCAAAGATTCGTGGGTCTTGGAAGTAAGCCATTTTTGGCTTCAAACAAAACTTCAAGATGAAAAGAGGTGGTCAAAGACTCCCCTCTTAACCTCTTCTTAAGCAACTTGAGAGACCAAAGACACCCACAAATCAAAACTCAAACACACCACAAGAGAGTAATATTCTCAAGGTTACCAAGAAGTTGTTGGGTTTGCTCGGAATCGGTATACGGGTTTGATTTGTGTGGGGGTCCCTCGACTTGGCTTTCATCAACATATTCACATCTCATTCTTGATAAGGTTCATGGTCTTTCCCTTCCTCATGATTTCGTTGTAATGTAAACATTTGTAATGAAGTGTTAATTTGTGATGTCTTGTTTTCATTTAAGTTGGTAAGTATAGAATGTACAACTTTGCAATATGAGTATAAACTTGTCACTTTGAAACTTGATTTGGTCATCCTATTGTTAAAACGATTTCTGTCGAGATAAATGAGCCAAGGAAATGAGAGTTAAGTCTTATAGGAACTTAGTAATTTGACTATGTAACTAGGTACTTTGATGTTATAATACTTGCGTTTTGATAAACAAACTATGGAAACTTAGTCTTAAGTGGTCATTTGTGAAAAAGGGTCCGTTGGTTTTCTGTCGAGACAAGGACAAGAACAAGATAAATGAGTCAAGCTTTTACAAGTCTACTAGTAAAACCATGTCGAGACTCACATTTTCCTGTCGACATTCATGTCATTTAAAAGTATGTCGAAAACTTGATTTTTAACTTTGCTTGAGCATGGGAAACATGCTAGTCTTTCATTTGTCTTGAGACTCAAATCTTAGAGGTGAACCTTGGGTCGAAACCTCCATGTACGCCTAGGGAGAAATCCGAGACAAGAGTGCTCATGGGTTAAAATGTATTTCGAGAATCTATACTTGTCTAGTCCGTAAGAGTAAAAGAGTTGACGATTAGAACCAAGTCGAGTAGTACTCTACTAACAAGAGGTACCTTCACCCTTTTGCTCTCATGTCCTAGTTAATGATGTTAACCAAATCTCATTCGAGTCAAGTCTTATACTTGTCATCTTCCCTTGTTAGCTCATCTTTAATAAGTACTTAGTAGTCATCGAAAATAGATATGCTTGAGACTATGAAAACGGGTCTACAACTACAACTTGGTAGTACCATGGTGACGAATCGTATTCACTATTCGAGAGACTCGACATCATAAGTTAGAGCATGAACAAACTAAGTATACTTCGAGTCATGTAACTTATGTTAAACTCCTATAACTAAATTGAGAATACTTTTGGCAACAACAACTTGGGAATGAGTAACACTTCAAACTGTTGGTTAACTAACTGTAATGATACATGTTGGTCAAGCCTTGTTTTCCTTTTTTTTTTCCATTCGTATAAGTCTCAAATGGGCCACAGCCCAAGTCATAAAACTTGGTCTCATGGAAAGAGTTATTAGCTAGTTTGGGCCCAAACCCAAACTGGGTACCCAACTGCTACCAACGCCGGGCCACAGCCCACGAAGCCTCGAGTGTCCAGTTGAGTAAAATGAGCTAACTCACGAGGTAAAGATCTAAACGTAAGACAATTGTTCAACGACGAATAAGTCTATACACGCATACACGAAATATATCACATAAGTTATATTTAAGCTTACGCGAGTTACCAAGTAAACAAGTGCAAAAAAACTATTTTTCCTACATATATATAAGACAACAAAGGTTTTAAAAACTTGACACACTATAACAATGATTAACGACAATGGGTAGACATATATATATATATATGTCAAGTAAAGATCTCTAGTCGAGAACTATATATATATTAAAAACAAACTTTGACAAATAAAACAAGGACTACTATATCATTTTGGTCAACCTATAAACTTGAGAGTTTCCAAAATTAACTCAAGTATTTTCTAAATACAATTAGAAAATAAATAAACTAATATTGGTTTTGACAATACCATTTTGTGTCAACTTAAATAAGTATATATACATTTATATACTTACTAATGGAACATTTTAATTATTTGTTTTAAATCATACTTTGGATTTTAGAACCATACTAATGTCAATATGAAAAGAGTATATATACATTCATATACTTACTAATAAACCTCTAAAATTATTCTACAAACTAAAGGTTGAATTTAAAACCATAAAATAAGAATAATACTAGTTGCACCATTTTAAGTAAAGAATACTTAAAACGATGAATTAAATATTTCCCTCCTTATCTAGGTTGCGTGTCGGTGCCGCTCCACAACCATCACTAATCCCACATTTGGATTTGCACTTTTGCTAAGGTGAGTTTCATAGCCCCACTTTTACTTGATAAATTGTTTTATACATTTTGGGGTGAGAAATATGCAAAACATTTTATGGACCAAAACTATTACATGATTACTATTACGTGGTTTAGCCTAAGCCCTTATGTCCCTAGAGAATGCCCTTTTTCATGAACCGTCAATTCCCCATTGGGAAACGCGAATGTTATAATTAGATCTATTGAGGGTGACTCCTCCGTTCGGTTGGCCATACTTAGGCCAAGGCGAAACGTATACCATGTCGGAATCAAGTGTTGAGGGACAAAACACTTGCTATGGGCCCCTATATTGTATGACATCTTTTAGCATACAGAAACTGTCGTAGTATCGGTTGCATGAACTTAGAGCTAACGTAATAGACATTCATACATATATCATTATATTCGTTGTAATGATTATATGCCTTTGCTTATGGTCCAAGCTTACTATTTTAACTTAAACCTATGAACTCACCAGCTTTTAGCTGACCTTTTAGCATATTTTCTCAGGTGTTTAAGATTTGTCATGAAGGCAAGGCAAGAAGCGGACGTATGGTCGTAGTAGTATTAAAGAAGTGTTTTTACACAAAAATGATGTTTTTACATTGGGACCACTATATCTAATGGGATGTACCCATTTATTTAAATTATGTTGTAAGACAGCGTTTTAAAACTATTTTATAAAATCAAACGGAGTATGTATTCCGCTCTTTATTACTTGTGTTGTGATTCACCAATTCCGTAACGCTCCCGAATAACACGTATGCTTCCGCTAAACAAATTTGGGGGTGTTACAATTAAAGTCAAACTGCTTCATTTTCTTAAAAAGTCAAAAGAGTCCCCTGTTCACAGTTGTGGTACCCCATTTCACAAGCTCTTAGAGAGCTTATTAATGGCCTCTAGCTTATGTGTTTTAGTTTTTTGAGAAGTTCACCTAGCTGTCTCAAGGTTCCAAGTTTCATTTTTCCATTTTCAGCTTATTTGATAAGCCTGCAAGTGCTACTTATTTCTGTCCAAAACTCAGCATTCACTGAGTCTTGACTCAGTGGTTTTTTCAAATTCTTCATAAGCTTCTCACAAGCTTATTAGTGTAAGCCAAATTTTGTAAATCAGCTTTTTGGATAGCTTATCTGGTCATCTTGCTAATCCAAGTTTTTGTTTTTAGTTTCTAGCTTATCTTAGTGCTTAAAAAGTAGCTTAAAGGTGCCTAGTGATTTACATAGTGTCCTGTGCAAACAGGTATACTTGTGCTTATTTGAGCTTATTTTGTGCTTATTTCTTAGTCATTTGCTTTCTCAGTTGTTAATTCTAGCTTATTATAAGTATTTAGCTTATTTCCAGTTTACATTATGCTTATTCATTAGCTTTATAGCCAAATAGCTTAACCTTGTGCTTATTTCAATATTTTGTTAACTGTTGAGATACTTTAGCTTATTCTGAGCTTATTACCAGTTTTCATAAAAAGTTGTAGTTTTCAAAATTGCTTATCTTACTGTGTTTAATAAGCGTGTAAAATAAAAATCGAAAAAAAAAAATGTTCAGCAAAAAGGGGGTAGGCAGGCTCGAACCTGAGACCTCCCCCCTTAGGAGCGTGTTAGAAGGGTACCTGGATACCAGTTGCCCTTGGGACTTGTCTCGTTCAAATCTTGCACAATCAAATATATAACTACCTTTGTCAGTTTAAGCTTATACAACTTAGTTAGCTTATTTGTAGCTTATTCGAAGTAGCTTTTTCATCCTTTTCATTTTTCTTAGATTAGTATTGATAATAAGTATTTTACAAAAAAGTTTCAGATTTTTCTAAATAGTTTTAGTATTTTTAATCATTTAATTAGTGTAAAATCTTAATTAATTCATAATAAAAAATATAAAAGTCTAAAAAATATAAATCTTTTTTCTAAAATTTTCTTTTGTCATATAGTACGTAATAAAATTGTTTTTACACTTGTAGGACTTTTATTTCATAAATTTTACGTTTTTGCTTGTGCACTCGCGTAATTTTTAGACTTAACATACGTTTTCATTTTAAATCTAGTTTTTAGATAATTTGAGTTTACGTTTTAGTTAAAATAGTTTATTTAAGTTATTCTATTTTATAAAATCACAAAAACATCATTGTAAAAATAGTGATAGCGTTTATTTAATATATTTTATCTTTTATTTCTTTTAATTTGCATTTAAGTCGCTGTAATTTACAAATCTTTTCTTTAGGTAATTTTCCATCAATATCCTTACTGATCACTATCCTTAGTGATCATTCTATCATCTGATCAAGTGTTTATACACCAATTCATCCTCCGTGGGACTTAACGACCCAGGAATTCCCTATATTCCTCTGATCTAAATTGTATTTGGTGTGTGAGCTGTTTTGAGTTTCTTACGGTTGGTCATTCACAAGTGGCTAGCTTGCGTGAGATAACTTGACGGTTTTGCACCAATCACCTGCCATTTGATATATCTATGAGGTCATGGATAGGCCTAAAGAAACCATTAGCGCTTATTTTCCAAATAAAGAAGTGCATTAAAAGAAAGCGTTTGAGATTATTGACCGAAGGTGGGATTTCCAACTCCACAAGCCCTTGCACGCGGCTGGACATTTATTAAATCCTTAATGGTTTTAATCCGTAGATTGGTTCCGGATTTAAGAATTCAAGATTCTATCTCGGATGAGTTGGATTTATACCAGAAAGAAGCGAGGATGTTTGGAGATCCCATGGCAATACGCCACAGGAGTACAAAAGCTCAAGCGGACTGGTGGGTTGCATATGGATAATCAGATCCAAAATTACAAAAGTTTGCTATTCGTGTATTGAGCCTCACATGTAGTGCTACTATTGTGAGAGAAATTGGAGCGTTTTTCAACACATTCATACTAAGAAAAGAACCAGATTGGCACGAGAACGATTAAATGACATGGTGTATGTCAAATATAATCGTGCTTTGGATCGTCGATGCAAAAGAATTGACACGACCGATCTTATTCTTTTGAAAGATATTGTTGAAAGTAATGAATGGCTAATGGGGCATATGGATGGTGAAGAACAACCTGCTACTAACTTTGTGTATGTTGATGATGATTTAACATGGGCTTATGTTGACATAGCTTCTGGGCTTAGTTTAAATTGCGCGCATCGCGCATTAGAGTGATGCGTTTGAAAAAAATGCAACGCAAAACCTATTGCGAGGTTGTTCCAGGATGCGGCCTGATGCGAACGCATCACGTCGTGATAGTGTATTGCTCGCATCGGACGCAATGGACGCATCACTTCGCAACAGTTTTAATTATGAGTAGTATAGATTTTTATAGTTTAAGTTGACCTTTTGTTTCTGGTCAAACCATTAAGTTGACATATTTGATGTTATAACAGTAAGTAGTATCATTATACACGTGACTTATTTCATATTTAATCATTTACTTGTCGAGTAATTTATGTAGAAATATTATATATTTTTTATTTTTTACCTAGCGTCGCGCGTCCGTGATGTGCTCGCAACCGCATCGCGCATCACGCATCGGTCCTTTGGACCTCGAGCGCAACGGATCGCCGCACGCAATTTAAAACCAAGTTGGGGAATCTGAGTAGGCTTATCCTACTAGATCTTCGACATCTAGAGGTAGCGCACATGGTTCATCAAGCGCTCCAAAGGGGAAAGGGGTTGCTCATACCTTCACCTCTAGTTCTAAGGGTGTGTTTGGTTTGCATGATGAAATCACTATCGGTATAAGATTGATAATTTAGTGGAATGTGTATTAATATCATTAATTCAAAAAATATGTTTGGTTTACACAAGGGAACAGAGTTGGGGAATGAATCAAGCCATAGGTAGCTAAATTGGGTGGTATGGAGTATGGAATATATTCATCTTTGAATCCCAAATATGAGAGTTATACATCTTAACCAAACACTTGCAATCAAATCCATTATCATACCCTCATTCCAATTCCCTACTACCAAACACACCCTAAAGCATATCCAAGGCCGATATATGAAAATTATGAAGAGGATATTGGACTTTCCGAAGATGATGGGGTTAATGAGGAGCTCGAGATTGATGTTGATGATGACGAGGATGATGAATATGACTTCTAGTTTAATCTTGGAGGAGTAAGAGACACAAACCTTTCCATGGATGCTTTTTATTTGCTTTTAAGTATTCAAAAACGATAAGACTTTTGATCTTACTTTTTGATTTATGCATTTTAGCGATATGGAATCGTGAACAATGAAAATGCATGGCATCTTTGATATTAAATGTGGCATTAATGTGTTTTGTGCATTATATATAATTTACAAGTTTTTTTATAAATTGTCGCCTCAGATACGTGATGCGGGCACTTTCGCCTCGGTGCCTTGCGCCTCGTCTTTTTGACCCTTATTGCAACGACGCGCATCGCGATTTTAAAACCCAGGCCGAGGGACATAATTTACAGCAAAAAGTAAACAGTAGTGGCATGATTTGCAAAAATAAAACAATAATGGCAAAACGTGTAATTTCAGAAAACCACAAGGACATTTTTTTGCAGTTTACTCTTTTTATTTTATGTACTTTTTATATCTTTTAATTTTTTGATGTAATTTTAATTCTAATTTTATTTTTGTTTTATTTCAATAAATGAAAATATATATATTAAAAATTGTGGGGTCCGAGGTGTCCTATAACTTGAGTGATGGAGTAACGATAATTTTGGGTGTTGAGTTATAGGTTCTGAGTTATAAGATAAAATGCTGATGTGACACATTTTTTTCCTATAACTTGAGCCGTATGGCTCCGAAGCACCTGATGCTCTAATGCCTAATGTGTCGATTCTCTCCATTCTTCAATATTTTCAAAAAATGAATAAGTTGGAAAAAGAATGATGTTTGGATTCATGATTTCCTCTCTTTATGTGAAACAAACAATGGAACAGACTCTCATAATTCCTTTTCTTATATTCCATTTCACTCCAAACTTTTCAGGATCTAAATAAAGCCCAACAAATATTAAAATTACTAAGCTACCCCTTAAATATATTTAATATTATACAACAAATATTTTCATTAATGTATAAATATAATTTTCATAGTTACGGAACTAGTATTAGAACAACAAAATAACAGCAAGCACAAAACTTTCAAAGTTACATAATCTTAAGTTCACATTAGAGAACCAATGGAACAGTTAAAACCATGTAAATCAATTATACAAACTTAGTTTTGGCAATTTGTGTGTATGTTATACTATATCACATTTCGCACTTACATTTTATATTAACAAGGATTGCCCCGAAACCGCCGCGTTGCGGCGGGGTACTTGATATTTATCGGCATACCTGTTTGGCGGCGGGCCGTTGGTTAACATCGTTGATCTAGCTTTAAGATATACATGGCCCGAGTGTCGCTTATAAAATTATGCACAAAGTATCTCCAAAAAAATATACAAACAACACACAAAAAAGTGCTAAAACCTGGAATTTGTACCTGGTTGTTGTCGGGGCGCATTTTTGGCAGCAGGCTATTTATGCACACATATCACAATGTCCTATATGTAAAGCTCAGGTAACTACAATGTCCACAAATTCTGTTACATGGGCCTAAAGACACGTACGTCCCAGAGGTCCTGCAATGAGGCCAAATAAAATCAAGGTCAATGTGTCTGCATACGGTAACATAAAATGACCAAAACAAAATCGTTCATGTTCACATAACAGTATGAATCTAGTCATCGAACAAACCACGTAAGCACTAATAATGAACAGGCAACAATTGTACCTGCTCGGGTGCGTGTACGCCTGCCCGAGCGTGGAATCGTGTTGTTGGTTCGAGCACTCGTCGAATTTCCGTGTCGTGCGCCAATAGCAGGTGTCACAGGTGTACCCGTGGATTCGGTGGACGTATGAAACGCGGGCGTGGAGCAGGCATTCCCGCTGCAGCAATATCAGTGACACTTATTACAAACGACAATAGAAATAAGCTGATTATAGCATAACCATACTGCGTACACGACGAATATCATTCAAAAACTTATATGCTCTAAAATTACAGAAACATACATTGATGTTCGTGCATGTAGCTGACAGCAGGCGTGGTCGTACTCTTAAAATTACTGGCAGGAACATCGGCCGACGCTGTAAAAGTTCCAATGAAGTAGCATCAGCGACCGGAAAATCCAAAGCCGAAGAATATGAGTCTGTAACAATGGCCAGTAAATATTCAACATACATTGATAAGAAGCCGCCAACGGCTGTGACTGTGAAGTCGTCGCATGACAACTGGAATGAGAGGCATCTGTTGTCACTCAAAAAATAGTCGTAGTATCAAGATTCGGAAAAGGGAAGAAAAAAAAGGCACTAAAATTGAGGTTGCACAACTTACATTGGTGAGCACTTTTGGACGTGCGAGATTGGATAGTAGTTGCATGATAATTTAAATAGAGTAGCCACCACCCATGGTGCAAAAAGTTCACTATTTTTAACTGTAACAATAACAACATAACACAAATTAGTGTACTCAATTATAATACACACAGCATATGATTGATCCGAATCGAAAACCAAAGCCTAACCGTAAAGCACAACATGCTGCTCCAGTAGTTGTTCATTGATAAGGGGCGAACCCGCTGCTGGAAACAGAACAGTGCAAAACGAAACGTAAGTTCTGGACGGAACATATACACGGCTGAAAACAAATACCTTGACAAAAACATCTATACACACGCATTTTCTATTATATAATTATAATAATAAAGTTCCCAACATATTTTAAACATTTATATTTTCTATTCTATAAAACTATTCCTTTAAATATGTATAAGAAGTTTACAATAGAAATTACTTATTCACACGATGCTGTAATGACTTGATAGGTACACATTTAGTCAACAAAAGTATGATATTTGTTTTAGTAAAATAATCCATCAAAAGATGTTCATTCCAATTGTACATGTGGGTGTGCCCAATATCACTCCTAAATTTAGGATTCAGTTGCAGGGAAATACTGTTACTTGAGCATCCATAGTACAGGAACCTGTAAACGAAGACCACATACAATACATGATAAACGCAAAGAACACAGAGCTATGATAAAGTGCAGTAACAGAGTATGTAACAATACCTTCAACCCCATATACTCGAATGTCATCCACCTGCCTTTTCCCCTTCCCGGTAATAGACGCATCTAACAAAGACCGCCGATTAGCACCCGGCACCATTGTGACTCCAGGCTCGCGCATCGATATACCATTTGAGGTACGACTCGACATGGGCACAACATCGACCTCGGTCACAACCCTTTGAGAAATATTATCAGCAAAAGCATCCAACCCCTCTACGACCATGGAAGCCTCTTCAAAGCTTTTGAAATTTAGACACATAACAGAGTCTAATTCGCTAGAAGGTCGCAAAGGATTAGCAAAACCCCTGGCAGCCAGAGCACTAACAGACACATCGTCTTCCAACATAGGTTCCCCATGAGGTCTAGGTACATCTCTACTTTTGGTTATCATACTTAAAGAAACGATGTGCACAACACTAAGCGCAGCAAAAAACAACAAAAGTACACACTACACGCATGTATAACTACACGTATCACATAAATCCTAGAACCACAGTGAAGCAACAGATACAGATATAAACCAAGTACTGGTAAAACAAAAAATTGAGACACAAAAACCCACCAACCTTATATTACCAGCGAGACAACAGTGTTCCACCAAGAGATGCGAGAAGAAGATAAGTATCAAAAGACAGTCGGTAACTTTGTTAATATCCAAGATCTGAAAAAAACATTATGGGCCGGAGATTGGGCTCACAAAAATCAGCGAAGCCTTAAACGGCAGTTTTTGTCGCCGTTTCATATCCTCCTATTACTATATATATAATAGATATGTTTGTAAGATAATATTTATTTTATTTTTTTATGTCGTAGCTAATTTTCGTATAAAATTTTATCATAAATAAAATAATAAATTAGTATTCGCCACAGCGACGCAACTAACAAAGGAGCTTCTTATCAACAATTTTGGCCCCTGAAGCTTTAAAACATCAATTTTGGCCACAACGTTTTAGCCATATAAACATCCAAAGGACACTTATTTATCCATCCCAAATAACAACGTTGTTCATGGATATGGTAATGCTTTCGATATCTGGATTTATGTTTTTCATTATATATATGAAAAGCTTAAATATTCGTATGAATTTAATCTTTTATTTTCACTTTTTATAAATAACATTTCTGTTTATCTTATAGGTTATAAATGAATCTTGTTTTTATTTTTAGTAATTTATTTGTTATAATTTGTTTAGGCCCAATGTATTTATTATAATTTGTTTAGGTAGATTTTGCTACGTCATTATAAGGGTTTTTTTTTTCTTTTTGAAAATGGTTCTGCTTATTGGCTTTTGATATAGATAATAAGCAGTTTGAGCATTTTGTTGGGATACAACCGAACTACTTATGATTTACATGGTTTTTTAAGCATGAAATGAAGGGGTGTTTGTGATTACTTATTAAGTGCTTATTTGAAGGTGGGGTGAGGGATTGTTTGGGGGGTGACTTACTTAAACTTTAAGTGCTTATTTGTGGTGTTTGAGATTGCTTATTTACGTGCTTATTGTGCTTTAACTGTTTTTTAAAAGCATATTTTTGAGTTTGTGGATGGTATTTGGTCATTCTAGATTAAATAAGCACATTGAAGTTAGAAGGTTATTACCTGCTTGTTTTCTAAGCAGATAAGTACTTAAATGTAAGCAATCCCAAACACCCCCTAAGTAGTTTTGAATAAGCAGATGGATAGTTGCTTATTCAAACCGTGTATCTAGTTATGCTTATTACCTGTTAGATCATTAACTAACCAGAGTTTGCAAAGACCCAAAAAGTTGCGTTGTGTTTCTGTAAGTCATATCGAGACCCCATCTCTTGTATAGCGTTTTGTTACAACTGCCTTTTATAAAATAATCAGATAAGCAGTTTAATTAAAGCAACTCTTAACCTCATTATTCATTATTCATAGCTGTGTTAATGATGCATCAATAATTAGTTTGGATAAGCAATCAGAAACATTAAAGATTAAATTATAAAACAACTTATTTTCACTGTGTACCTGGTTGCATATTATGTTACAAAAACAACCAAACCTCTTTTGTAATGGACCTTTTGTGCTAATTTGCAGGGTACTCAATCTCAAGAAATAAGCGGCAATCTGAGTTGATTAATCAAGGGACATTAACACCTTTATCTAACCTAAACGTCGATATGTCAGAAAGTAGTGATATGCCAAATGCATATTTTCCTGACGAGATCGTAAGGGAAATTCTTTCTCGACTCCCTGTCAAATCCCTGTTACAATTCAGGTCCGTATCAAAGCATTGGAAAAGCTTAATTTCAGATACACACTTCATTCAATCACACTATAAACTGGCCGAAACATTATCAACCCACCATCGAATCCTTGTTCCTGTTTATCCTCTTTTATCCTTGAACTATAATGCATCACCAGACAATGTTAATTCATCAGTAAAACTTGATTGTCCATTTTTAATGCCAAGAACTTTTATCAAGTTTTTGGGTTCTTGTAATGGGTTGGTATGTTTAATTGACGGCAGAAAAGATATGACAATCTACAACCCATCAACCAGGCGATATTTCAAGCCATTTCAGTCACCTCAATGCCTTTTTCGTTTTTCAAATGCATCAAATCAGACTGAATTTGTGTATGGATTTGGTTGTGGTTTAAACCCTTTTGACATAAGAGTGGTTAGATTCCCACGGTTTGCTCGTGACTCTGAGTTGGTTAAGTTCAAGGTATATGATTTTATCGATAGTGTTGGTACTTTCTTGAATGGTTCCCTTCACTGGTTAGCACGTTATAGTAACAATGATAATGGAAGCAGGGTAGTAGCTTCATTTGACGTATCAAAAGAGGCGTTTAGAGACATCTCTTTGCCATCTCAAAAGGTGGACCGCCCATATTTTAGTGTGGGTAATATAAAAGGGTTCCTCTCTGCACATCGTGACGGTTTATATCACGTTGAGGTATGGCTGATGAGGGAATACGGGGTCGTCAACTCTTGGTCAATGTTCATCAAGATTCCTGCTGATATGGGAGGTTCGGAAATTTCATACATGAGGCCTTTATGCTGTGTAAATGATGATGAAATTGTTATAGAGATTGAACTTAAACAATATGCAGTATATAATGCTAAGACGAAGACGTTCAGAAGTGTATGGAATCTGGGACCAGTTGGGGATTCTGCGGTTTATGTGGAGAGTTTGCTTTCACCTGAAGTCGTCTCATGTGCGTTGTATTAATTTCAACTTCATAACCGAAAGGTTGGATCCTAATGTGTACTTGTAATGTTCTTTATTTCTTGTTTTCTTTTAAGTTTGTCTTAGCAATCCTTGAACACAAAGTATATACTGTGCCAATGATGCAAATACATTTGGTGTTAGACCAATCTTTAGCCTCAATGAATCTTATAACATGTGTTAATTGCTTGTGTGTCATCATGTTGATGTATTGCAACTTTTGTGGGGATATGACTTGGATACTTGCAAGGGTGTCTGGAGTAAGCAATCAACAAATGCCCTATGTAAACAATGGAGTTGGTATGCACTGATAAGTTGAATATCACACATTGATTTCTTTTCTCTCGTGACTGTCATAGGAGGAAGTTGAGAATTATTTATTGCGGTTTTCTTTGTCCTTTACACATGTACATTGGTCGCCAAATGGTGTTTCTGAGAATGTTTAGAGAACATAGAATGCAACTGCTAATAATTCCCAGCTAGAAGCATCTTAAATCTGTGACTGACGCATTCTCGGCCATCTTTGGTCTTCATTGCACATGACAGACACGACCCAAATTAGCCTTATGATAAAGATACAATCGCAAGGTGACAAGCTAGAGTGGATGCTGCAACAAGTGGGCACAAAACTGACTCAACATAACTGGGCCTTAAGAGCCTGATCGTTTCCTCCAGATTCTAAGACATTAAGGAAAATGAATTATAGTTGTCGGGTTTTTCACTATAGAGTGATTCAGGGTGTAGGGTGTTTTTGGCGCGGATAATAAGAGGGGTGAGCGTTGAGCATTGTGATCTTTAATGCTCGTTTGACAAGCAACAAGTAGTTTTATCTATTTTTTCAGAATGCTCATTTTCCAAAGCTTCATGAAGTAGCATTTAGGAACGTTGACCATTTAGAAGCTATTTTACATATTATAATGACACCTATAGGCCTATAGCAATGCTTACTCCTACGGCTATTTTTGCCAAACACACCCAATGTGAGGTGTTGAAGATGATAAAGATCTGTAAATGGCACCATATTTGGTGCATATCAAGTGGTATAGCACATCCGATGAATTTGCACACTTCTTGATGAGGACTTGCTTCTTTGGAAACATATGGCAGATTGGTATGGGCCGAAAAAAAAGAATTTTAAAAGTCTCTGGATCTTTAATTCTGTCGTACATTGAACCAAAACCCACACTAATTTTTGATAGCCACATGGATTTAAAATAATTTATTGCAGAATTGTTGTCCTTTACAGTTTACACCTATACATCAGTTACATATGTGTAATATCCAGAGTTTCCACAACACAACATAAAACAATTAGCGCTACATTCCAAAACTATAAGAATCTTACTTCAGGATCATCACTCTCAGCCATCTTCAGTCTTCATGTATCGATATACAAGATTGTCAACATTAGGTATTTACTGCAAGCTTCTTAGAAGAGAATGACAAACGATCCAAATAGGTCTCAGATAAAGAAATAATCACGCGGTGACAAGCCATAGCAGATGCTGCAACAAGTGTCATGAAGCTAACCCAACATAACCGGGCCATCAGAACCAGATCTTTTCTTCCAGATTCTAAGACCTTGAGGAAAATAACTTTTACTCGTCGGTTTTTAACTAGGGAGTGGTAGTCAATAGCGGGCGTTGAAGATGATCTGTAAATGGTACCATATCTGGCTGCAATAAAGGTTTTGCCTAGAGCTGTGCATATTGACTGGTATATCATGTCTGCAATGATTTTGCAGACTTGTTGACGAAAAGGACTTGCTTCTTCGGAAATAACGCCACGGATTATTGAAGCTCCGTCCTGTTTGAAGAAAGATATTTATATCAGTCATAAGGAGTTTAGGACTGAATGAAGGTGATAATATTGACCTATTTACTTACAAATGGGTCGATTTAGGTCGTGTTTTTTTTTATCTCAAACGGGTCAGATGGTTTTCTTCAAAGATTTAACTTGTTATTGTAGTAATATTGTCTCCTTAATCATAATTTATAAAGTATTTATATTTTTTTGAAACAGATAAAGAAGGTTTAGAGTCGACACAAATACACTACAGTTCCATTTTACTAATAATGGTTCATTTCAACCGAACCATTACCCAACCGCCCACCGTGCCACTCCTAGTTAAAAATGTATATGAAATCAAAAGTTCTATCTAAGAGAAAATATGTTTATCAAGCTAAAGCAAATGAATAGCTGAAGGAGTAGGCTACTTACAGCGGTCATCAGAAGTCGTCTCACAACCACACCATCTTTTGAGAGTAGAAGTTTAAGGGCTAAGTTTACTGTATCCGATATCTTATTGGAGGGATCTTCAGCAGAAGTTGCACTTTTTGATACCATGTGTAATCCTTTACTGAAGGGAGACATCAGAATAAAACTTGATTCTAAGTTCCATGTTCAAAGAAACTTATGCTACTATGCCAAAGCTAATGATTCAGTTTTACCAAAAAAAAAAAAAAAACAAAAAAAAAAAAAAAAAAAAGGAAAAAAAAAAAAGGATAATAGAAGTCTTTGCCTTTTAAACATGCCTATGAAATAATGAAACCTTCAGCAAATCCTATGTTACCCAATGCTAGATGAAAAGGATAAAGCAACTACTTACCAAACTACTTAGAACAACATTTTAGTATTTTCAACAGCAAAAAACAAAAGATGTTAATATTCCCATTACTATGCATACCTTGTTGCCCCAACTCTCAAAAACAAAGCAACCCTCTGCCATTGAAGTTCTTTCCTTTTGTTTAGCATAACCTACATAGAAAGCATGCAAAGGGTTCAGACATTTTTTTCAGAAATTTCTTGGAACACATACACAATGACGCAAAGAAGTTAAACGGTTAGACAGAAAACAAGATAATACCGAATGCAGAATCTTCCTTGTATCAAGTGAGTTATCAGACAGAAGTTTACGAACAACATAAGGATATGAATCTTCAAAAGTGTTAAAATTTGGATCTCCCGCCATTGCTAATCCTACGAAGGTACAATTTTATGAAGACATACAGTTAAACACAAGTAAAGTCTATACATGACTGAAAACCTAGAAATAATAAGCTACATGCTATGCGTACAAAAGGATATCAGCTATAGTTGCACATAATACTAGATAAAAATGTTGCAAATCTTTTCATGTCCTGTAGAGCCAATTCTTTAGCATCTTTCATAATTGTAAGAATACATTTTATGTCCTGGGTTAAACGTATCATCATATCATGTTCCAAAACGTAAGGGGCTTAATACTAGTAACAAAGGTATACACACATCCGGTTTATGTGTTCTCTGAAATGGATCGCCTAAAACATTTCTAGTCTTTCAGAGATATTGGGATTTGGGTGCGTAATCGAAATTGTCTCTGAGCATTTTCTATCAGAAAGTAGTACCGAATAATCCTACATATAAGAATCTTCCTTCAGATTTCAATTAACACATACAAAATTTACACTATCTGATATAAGAAGCAAAAAGTCACAATGCTTAACAAGATCTTTGAACAAGTGCCCAAATTTTACTCGCACTTAGCAGGGCAAAAGAGTATATACCTTCAAAGGAGGCAAGAGATCGTAGCAGAAGAGTATAATATGGTGGCATCCGGAAATTATACTTGAGAGCTATGGCCCAGACTTTACCCAACACCTACAGAAAACACTGACAATGTCAATTAAGTCAACGAACCAACAAAATAATATTACTGAGAAAAATATGGCAATATGGCAGGCTAGATTCGTAGCTCTGAACATGGATGCCTAAAATTCTGAAATCTGAAGAATTACAATTTTAAATTTGAAATCACTATATATTACTAAATACTGATCTCAGAGAATAAAAATTAGTAATACACATGTAAATTATTCTTACCCGATTAAATCTGATGTCAGGGATTCCATCCTTGAATTCTACCTCATCCATAGCATTTTCAAGTTCCTACATGATCAAATTTATAAGGCAGATTTTTAAAGGTGGGGCATTTTTATCCTAAAAGAAATATAATGCGACATCTTTAAGACAAACAAGCTTATATAAGGCAAATGCAACTTTCCATAGTTAATATTGAAACCCAAGGTGGCAATTTTACCAAATCATGTGAAAACAAGTTTAATCGAGCTGTGTTTAAATTAATAAGTAATAACGGACAGAGAATAGGAAAATAGCTTTATACGAAGTAGTTTGAATGGTTAAATAAAAAATGTGTCGAAAGTTGTCTAAAATGCATTAAATTTTTAAACCTCCTACGTAATTTTTATTTGTTTGCAGAAATTATTTTCCAGATTATTATTTAAAAAACATTGACCAAGTTCAGATAGGTTGATCTAACCGTTTTAACCCGAACTAAAAAATGACTGGTTTTGACCCTAACACAATTGGACGCATAAAAAATAATGTTTGAATTAACAAAGCAGAAAACTTGTGTCCGCAATAAATAATAACCAATCTAGAAGGTTTTACCATAGTAACTAGTGAGATATTGGTTCCTGGCCTCACAACATCCATTTCAGAAAGGGATCCAACAAGGGATGCCCAGTCTCCATTTACTATGTGAATGATAGATCCGAGCATCGCATACTTGTGTTTCTTTTCCATCCGACAGATTAGACCAAAATCAAGAAATCTAGCATAATATGACAGAGTAAGTTTGACATAAAAATATAAAGTAAGAAACATTATCAAGCTGAAACTAAAAATGATGAATATGGTGATAGGGAAGTACCCTATTTGTCCAGTTGATGGTAAATAGAGCATATTTCCAGGATGTGGATCAGCATGCAACAAGCCAGTTTCAATAAGTTGAACTAGACATGCTTCAGCTCCCTTGTTAACCTAGAACACCCAAATAGTGTAATCATGAGCATATATGCCAAAACTCCTCTATCATGGATGGGTTGTAAACTGGGTCAAATGGGTCATATCAGTTTCTTTGGTAAAAGCGGATCACAGGTTGAAAGTTGCCTAAAGTCAAATTGTGATGCATACAACTTCCCAAATTGTTGTATTCAAAGATTAAGATCATCTGATACGAACCTATCTCATACTAGGCTCCTATCAATTCATGAGTGTAAGTGTAGAACTCACTCAAAAAGCTAGCTTGTAAGAAGAGTGGACACCTAGACTTATAAATCACCAACCAATCCCATACTTGGTCGATGTGGGAACGTAACAATACCCCACGCTTTGAAGAACCAATGTCCTCGTTGGTCACGGCTATGTTGGTCACGGTTGGCACCCCTCTTTTTGGGTCAAACCACCACTCCGAGTGTTGGAACTCGAAAGGTAGGGCTAGATCTGATACCAATTGATACGAACCTATCCCATACTAGGCTCGTATCGGTTCATACGTTCAAGTGTAGAACTCGCTCAAAAACTAGCTTGTAAGAGGAGGGAACACCTAGTCTTATAAACCACCAACCAATCCATACTTGCAGATGTGGGATCGTAACATCATCATTGTGATAATAATGTTTTTTTAGATACTTCAGAGTTCAGAGTAATTCTTAATCCAAACTTAAGAATGGGCAATAGTGTTTGTAGGTCAACCTGACGTCGTGATCCGTACCAAAAATGGCCTGTATCAACCCAATTTCATTTTGACCCATTATCCAACCCACCCAGTCAAACCCATCTGGCCACCTCTAATAATATCAAATTATATAGAGATGATGATGATGATGATGATGAACTTAGTAAGGTGCAGAAAGAATTGATACATAGTGTTAGTTACATACCAGATCAAGAAGATGCCTCTTAGCATCAATTCGCTGCTTCTCTGAATATTGAGATTCATTTTCAAAATTGGTATTGCATTTGGCCAGAAGTTCTGTTGGATTCTCACCAGCCAACCACTCCATAGTTAGGACCCTCTTTTGAGTCAGATGGTGGAACACTTCTGGAACACGAATAGAAGGAAAGGGAGAATGAGCTTCCTGTAGAAAAGATGCACAAGTTACATTGAGAATCCAGTGCAGTCCATTCCATTGTTTATAAAGTTTTGCCACCAGATCAAGCTGTATGGTGCGACACGACAATATAAGCAGAATAAGGGTGCTATCACATTACATTTCTTTTATGTGGATAATTACAAAAAGTACAACATGATTTGCATCTAATGTTTTTTTTTTTTTTTTTTTTTTTTTTTTTTTAATTTTTTTTTCAGTTCCTGGATGATAAAAGTATGGCAATATTCAGGAAAGGAGCACTAGTCCTTGAATCGAGTTAACAACTGTCAATTTTACAGCTGTTTTACTAGAATACATATAACAAGATAAAGCACTGGATGGTTCTTAAATCTACATACATGTTTGTAATTACCATAAATTCTAAAGAGTAGACATAGTATGGTATAGTTTTAAATTACCATAAATTCGACAGCATTTGCAGCCTCCAGAGTATAGTCCAATTCACCCACCAACCCTTTTCCAAGCTCATCAGCATAAAGACGTAAATCACTTTTCCTTTTAGTCACTTGTTGCAAAATATCCAGCTGTTCCAGATCATGCATAAGTTATTCCAAACTTTGACACAAATAAACACCAGACGAACAAAGTAAAGAATGATACAGACCCCAACTCGCATGATATAGATATCCCGAAACACTACATGTCGCAGATTAGGTCTTTGAACTTTCACAGCTACATCATGACCATCTACTGTATTTGCCCTGTATACCTACGCATGCCAAAAGGAAATCGATATAGATATAACTGAGCATGTAAAGAAAGGACATAGCTTTCATGTAGATGAAAACTGTAGTTTCTTTTAAATGTATTTAAAGCAATCCATGCACACACATCAGAGGTAGCAATTTTAAACCACTTACTCATGAACAGGTCAATTTGGTTTACGTAAGAGTATTCTATTTTAAGGGTCAATTGGTTCGAAGTCGTCCAAAGTGTACTTTTAATGCATAGGACCGTTTACATTGTTTTATTAAATAAGTTATTATTGTAATTGCATAGATATAATATTATTTGTCACAATACTTATCTATAATAAATTTAAATAAAAGCCGAATAATAGTGCACCGGGTCAAACCTACCGGACCTGTTCGAACCCCCTACTATAAATTACCCATTTGGCCATTACACAGCCAGACCGCCCATTTTTCTACCTCTATTCTGATAGTCAGCTTGTAACCTGAAGCTTGTTTGGAGCATTAAGGAACATACAGGTATTAAGTAGCTCTTCACACAAACATCAAACTGTCTAACGACTTAACGCATTATCAAACTGTAACAGGCGAGCTCCTTAAGTCCTTCTAAGCTTTAGGTAGTCGGCTATAACTACCTACCATGGATTTAGTTCCTTATAAAGTTAGTGGACATGTTTGCTTCAATTAGTCTTAAATCGGTGCATAAAATCCTTTGAACAAGGATAATACTTCACGTAACTTAATAATGAACAGAACGCACCTGACCAAATGATGCTGCAGCTACTGCTTCCTCAGAGATATGACTGAAGAATGTTTCTGCAGGGGAACCTAATTCTTCCTCTATGATTTTCATGGCCAAAGCTCGGGGAAAGGGAGGGATTTGATCATGGAGCTCACTTAAAGCCTGCAATTACAACCAACATCGTTAAGTGAATACGCAAGAGAGATCACAAGGTTTCATTATTCATCAAGTGCAAAACTTGAAACAAAACTGAAGTAATTAATTAATTATAAGGTGTAATTAAAGACCAAAATGTTTAACAAACAGAAACTACTAAAGTAAGAAAGAAAGATAGCTAGATTCTGGAAAAAATTAGTTCTAGGTATGGAGAGTTGCAACTCGCATACAACTTAGTTTGATTCCAGCTAACGCATAAAGAGATTGAGCTGGTTTTATTTGACGAGAGTAAATATTGCAGCACAAATAAATACAAATAACTTTGTGCTTATATGATTTCGGCATTTCTGTATGCATATTCAAAGTTACTCTGATATTCATTGGCTATACTATGACTTTTAAATGGGAAATGGTGTGAAGTGAACTTCTTGAAAAACCGTGAGCATCCACGCTCTTTGAAGCCTCTGTCACTAGATTAAAAGTTCATACAGAGTTGTTTGGATTTGGGCTTACAAATAATTTAAGTCACTACAAATAGTAATCAGATGTGTTTGTTTGATAGCAAGTCTGAGCATGAATCATCTATAGTTTGTCTGTTCTTACATTCTACTCTGTAATTCTCAGTACCACTACTAAAAGATGAATATACCAAATAAATCATAGAACTGGGAGAGTTCTTTAGACAACAGTTTACCATAATAACTCTTAAGAAAAAGAATGAGACATGGATGCATAAGTTGAAGAGTATAACACATTGTGGGGGCATGGTTAGCAGTAACTAAATGGTGGAACACATACATAGAGAACAAACATGATAATTGCTACAATAATTAGACTGCAAAAACTTATGACAAAAACTTCCTGTCTCACCTTAGATATCGGAAAGCCAATTATATCCGGCCTTGTAGAAAGGGACTGGCCAACTGCACCAGCAACCAAAATCATGTCACAACTAATATTGATGACCTAACAAAAGCATGAAGAAATCCGACCAACAGTCTAACTAACAAGGTATAAAGAGTATTTAGCAAAAATAGTTGACAGTTACTAGACTCATCTGCATTACCTTTGATGAAAGTAGGACCCAAGTTTAACATCGTTTCTTTTAACACCACACCAAAATTGTGTTGAGAATTGTATTCATCAGCCTCTGTGCCCAAACTTGAGTTTTTTGACCTTTTAATTCCTTCTACTCTTATTCTGACCGCAGCAGAAGCAAAGGCACCAAAAACCTTCCAAAACACAGCATTGTTAATTTAAAAGCAAAACTGCACATCCATGAAATTAAAGAATAGGAATGTACATTTCAACATTACTTTTTAACCAATGTATTAAACAGATTTTTCAGGTTTATAATATGATGGACCTCAGAAATCCTATACAGCATGTTGAACATAGCGCGGGGAGTACTACAGAGCATAGGTACATCAGATGGCCAGAATAGTTTTATACAAGAAAAATTATAAAGCATTACAATAATCGATTAACACTTGCAACCCCAAGAGCTTGGGAGTCCCAATATGAGGTCTCATGTTCAAATCCCTCTAACAGCAAACTTCTTGGGGCCACCCACCCTAGCCCTTCAATCCACAATTGGTATTGTGGGGTGGTCTGTTGAGTTTCGGGTTTACTACCAGGTCACCAAAGGTAGCTCGGGTGGGGCTTCCCTCGTAACAAGAAAAAAAGGAAACACTTGCTTGACAAAATTATCATGTGAAGAAAAGTTAAGTCTGTTAACTGGGGTAGTCAAAAGCGAAAAAAGAAAGCGCTTAAGCAAAGAAGTGAGGCGTTTTACTTGATTCCAAAGAAGTGAGGCTTTTCATTGAGGGACAGATAGCGTTGAAATGCGATCAACAAGCGATCGAGAGGCGCTCGCTTTTTTTGCTATAACGGCTAGTTTTTAAATTTTTAACTAAGTATTATAGCCAGCCCTAATCATCTAAATTAGGTTAAATAATCACAAAACTAATCCTTTATTATAATTACAAAACTAGCCCTTTGATATAATATTATAAAACTAACCCGAAGGGGAGTTTGTGTTTGGTGATGATGAAGCACTCAAGCACTAACTAGAGGTACCGTAGCTAGAGCAAGTGGTGTAAACGAGCCGAGGCGTTATACAAGAAGATATAGTGGATCTCGGAAACGATGGGGAAATAGTAAATGAGAACTTAGACGACTATTCTGAATAAGAATAGTAGACTTTAAGTATTTGAATAAACTTCTCTTTTTTCGTCTTTTTCTATTGAAAATAGAGAATTAAGATAATTATGTTTTTGTTTAACCATTACTTTTATATTAGACACTATCATATGCACAAAGGGTAAGAAGTTCACTCAGGCGCTCGCTTTTTGTCGTCGGTAGCTCCTCGTCTTAGGAAAGTTGTGTCGCTTTCGCCTTTAACTACCTGGCTGTTAACAAACTTGCCCCTTTCAGACACTAGAAGATTACATAGCCTATAGCTAAAAAAAAACAAAAAGCAACACTTTCAGCAAAGGGAGTATTTTTTTTTTTTTTTCAAAGCTCAAGATATAGCATGTAGCCTTCTAGTACAAATTGGAGGGAAATAACCTATGTACATTTGTGATGTTAATATATGTTATGACCCGCTCTTTGCTGATAGTGTGTGCCAACAACTTTGTAATAGATGCAAGTAGTTGAAATTGTGTAAAACATATGTTCCAATAAAACGAACGCTACACTATAGACCAACAATACAAGTATATTACATGCAGATATCACAATCATCATGTCAAATCAAGGGGTAATAATCTACCTCAATAAGTCGAAGTGCCACTATATGAGGCCGGCATTTAAAATAGTCGTCAGCTTCTTGTGCGTCGTAGACTTCCGGAAGTGGTTTGGCCCACATTTTCGACAAATAATAATAATAGAGTATATATGCCTCCAAGGCTTTAATATCCGCCAAGATCAGATCAGTGCCAGAGAGTTCTGTAGAAAGAAGATCAAGCACTGTTAATAGAAGCTGCAGAAGAGTAGGATATGAAAAAACTTGTCAACAAACAAATTTATGTCAACAGTGGCATGGATTAATTGAAGAGATTTCTACACCGCTTTACAAATACATGTGAGTGATTCGTATTTACACTTCTGTTGTCAAGTGAAAAGCACTGGTCACTTTCCGGACCTATGTTGCCCATTGATAAACTTGATCCATTAGGTTGCTATTATGACCTATCATACTCTCGTTTATGTTAGTTCACATGTCTATGACTGAAACACCTTGAAAGTTGAAAGATCCTCACTCCTCACACTCTACCTAAATCCTTTAAAGATCATGTACTCACTCACCACAAGAACAAAAAGGTATATCACACTTCTCTTCTAGATGACAGAAAACTTATATTGTTGCTCTTAACTAAGTCTTGATATTGAGGTCTATCAAAGGGGCAAGACCGACTTGTATCTACTGATTGCAGGTCTTAGATTGCAGGTCTTGGAGCACTTGTTTACCTCAAGACAAAGGGAGGCCGAGATTTGGGCAAATTAAACTTGACTCACAAAATTGTTCCATAAATTTAGCTAGAATGAGAAATATATATGGCCTTAGGTTCTAATCAAGTCCTTACTTGTCAATTTGATGAACATGAGACTTGATACAATTTTCCACTTCTGACGGATATATTATGATAATTTATATGTACACAAGATTAATTTCAAATGCAATTTAAGACGCATTAAAAAATATAAATAAATAAATAAATAAAAAACCATGCCACTTTCTCATGAAGTACAATAAGTATGGAAATCAACACAGTGGTTGCCACGGCCAACATGTGAGAGGTAAATCACGTAAAACCATCATTAAAGGGACATGGAGATGGGATTTATACCCGAGACCTCTACGTTAAACTACGTGTCCCCCACCATTGGACTACCATCGTGGGGCTATGAAGTACAATAATAACATTTACGGAAAGGTCAGATGATACGAGAAATCAATGATATAACACTAAAAGTTGTTTAGGGGGTGTTTGTTTTAGCTTATTTTTGGGCTTATGAGCATATTTAGTTCGCTCATTTTTTAAGTCCATTTTTTTCCAACTTGCAAGTTGCAACTAGTTCAAAAGAATCACCGGGTTATTACAAGTTTGGGTAATACTCCGTAATTAATAAACTACTCACTAGTTCTAGACCAATTTCATATTGTTAGCCTTAAAAGTGACGGGATTTGCATTAGATATAATAGCTAGTTATATGCAAGGACTGCTTTTGTATTTCTTGTATAGTGTAACTAGTAGTCGCCTATAAATACCCCTCTAGACTCTCCTAGAGGGGTGTGCTTGAGTAGGTGTTTATTTATCATCAATAAAACTTCTCATTTTCTCTCCACCTCTTTCTACTTTCTCTCTCTAGAATCGAGTATGGTTTTCTATTTGTTTCACCAATCTCGACCTCCCGAACTATGTAGAATCTTAATATCCTTGGCCTACACATACTTAATTACTAGGTTTCTTATAAAATATCAAATGCATCGCTTTTCAAGAACAACGAGTAATAAATCCTATCTCAAATCGACACAAACAAGCCCTAAGATTATTATCTAAATTCCAAATGTGATTAAATGTGATTAACCACTTCCCCTTTAGGCATAAACCAACATATATTCTCATTTTCTCTCTACTTTCTATCTCTAGAATCAAGTATGGTTTTCGACTTGTTTCACCAATCTCGACCTCCCGATCTATGTAGAATCTTGATATCCTTTGGCCTACATGTGGTATCACAGCCTACATATGTTTGTGGAGTGTTTGTTTTCAAAATCTTGATCGAAAAATGGTTTTAAAAAATGTATTTCGTGTGGTTGAAGGTTACCGAGATTCATTCAACCTCATTTCAACAAGATTCGAACTTAGGTAAAAATCACAAAGATTTGACTTGAAATCCACCGAGATTCACTGCGAATTTTACCTAAATTTTCGGCTGATTCATGCAAGACCTAGAATTTTTCCAAGAGTTAACCGAGGAAACCTTCATACCTTATACCAAATTACATCCGAAACAAACACTTGCACAGCTACATATAATCGATTCGTTGTCAAGATTAATTTCACATGACAAGGCTAAACTAGGTAATTTAACGACATGGTGATTACGGGGATATTCATTATTATTTATTTAAGTTTGAAATGGCATTTCACGGGTGCGTGTACTTATCTTAGAGTCGAGCTGATTGATTGGTTGTATGTCTCAAGATACTTGTTTAGGCTTTTATTGGCCGTGATTAAGACTTGGCTCTAGTTATATCTGTTTAAGAAGTTACATTGTAGTGCTCACAAAGTATGACTATCACTTTAAGGAGTTATGTTATAGTGCTCGGTGTCTCATATAGTTGAGGATAGTTCAAGAGGTTGTGTACTCAATCGGTAGTTCGTAACTCGTGCTGTTCCCACGCAAAGTCACCTCACCGTTTTTAGTCGTACGAATAGTACAAGCTTAAGTCACAAGTTTCGGTTATCTACTTCATTCACAAGTTCGTCATATTGGGTTATCTTCACAAATGGTCACTACAGTTAGCGTGTGAATTGATACGGAGGGCATATAGATTGGTTTGAAGGGAATAGTAAAGAGAGTATCTTATCAACAACTTCTCACGGGTAATTGCGTATGCTTACACGGATTTATGATGCTTCTGTTTGATCTATTTTAGGGAAGTACACGACGAATTTATGATGATTCCGAAAGATCATAACCATCATGGGGGTGGGGGGATGTGTACTTGTAGAGGGGTTTATCTAGTTAATGAACATTGGTTGGGTGGATCCATGCCAAGTATGTCACGAGTACTTGTAGAGGGATTTATCGAGTCGATGAACATTAGTTGGATTCGTGTCTGAGTATTATCATTTCTGGGTGAATGATTGGTTATTGTGAAGTATTCAACAGAGTGAGAAGATTATGTTAATATTATGTCCCCCGAACGATCAACCATTATGAAACTTGCGTTGTGGTTTACCGAGTCTTCTACAATATATGTTGCGCATGAGAAGACAAAGGCAGAAGATACTTCTAAAACATCAAGTTTCGAATCTACAAGAATTGTCAGTTTGGGAGGGAGCTGTATATTCTAATCTAATTTGTGTCTATCCTATTTTACAAACCTTTCATTTTGTTTCTCTTCTATTTGGCAATACTTTAAGAAAAATAGAAAAGACCAAAAAGAAAAAGGCACACTAATTAGGAGGGAGTAAAAACCCAATTAGAAATCATTACTATTACAGAAGAGCAATGTTGGAATACGAAAGAAGAAAAGAGCTACAAAGACATCCTAGTTTGTTGTGCTTACAAAGACTTCATGATTTATACTTGTAATATATCACTACAGTGTTTTGTCTGCAAGTAAAGAAGAACAAAGTTGAAGTTCAAAAGAAGAAAAGGGCCACGAAGACATCTTCAAAGTTTGTGGAACTTACGAAGACTTTATTATTTACTTGTAGCGAACATTGTAAGCAATTCCCGCTTGTCATCACTTGGAGGGAGATTGTTAGCCTTAAAAGTAACGACAATGATGGGATTTGCATTAGATATAATAGTTAGTTATATGTAGGGACTGCGTTTGTATTTCTTGTAAAGTGTAACTAGTATTTGCCTATAAATACCCCTCTAGAGGGTGTACTTGAGTAGGTGGTTAGTTATCATCAATAAAACTTCTAATTTTCTCTCCACCTTCTCTCTACTTTCTCTCTCTAGAACCAAGTAAGGTTTTCTACTTGTTTCACCAATCTCGACCTCGCGATCTATGTAGAATCTTGATATCCTTGGGACTACACATACTTAATTACTAGGTTTCTTATAAAATATCAAACGCATCGCTTTTCAAGACCAATGAGTATTAAATTCTATCTCAAGTCCACACAAACAAGCCCTAAGGTTATTATCTAAATTCCAAATGTGATTAACCACTTCCCCTTTAGGCATAAACAAATCAAATATGACTTTTGAACAAAAAACCTCCTAAAACTTAAACTCTTATGACTGAAATAAGTATCCATATTTACACCATGTCAATAACAAGAACAAGTTTACTCCCTCTTGTCTTAAAATAAGTATCCAAATTTCTATTTTACTTTTCCCCACAATAATCGTCCCTTAAGGGAGGGCTTTAAGTGGTTTGAGTCTGTCTAACAACCCGTCTCACATCTATAGGTAACAAGACATTTGAGCCTTTTTTAAGCTTGGGGTAGTTGGCTACTAGTATCTTTGCACCTTGGTTTTTAGTTAGAACCTAGATAGACGCCCAAGTAGTCTATTGCTAGTGGGTTACTAATATCGATGCACCTTTCCATAATGTGGGGCATACATGACTCACTCAACGATTGTGGCAATGATTGAAGCTTGACTTAATATAAGTCCCAAAAAATGGGGGCTTATGGAATATACACCGAAAACGGATAAGCTCGTAAACCCATAAATAAGCTTAATATGTACAATGTAGAGAATTGAATAGCAATAAATAAATAAATAAATAAAGAAAAACCTGGATAACAAGGGTTAGGCCAAGAAGGTTGATGATTATGACAATTGGGATCTTCAAAATTTCGTAACCAAACAAAGTCATCGACTTTTTTAGATATCTCCGGAAAACGAGTGAGTTTACTCATCCAATTAGCCCCCGCACTTACATTCTTCTTTATAAAATCCACATCTTTTTTTACTACTTGTACCAAATGCCCCAAGTTTCCAGCAACTGCACGGCAACTAAAACTCTTACGACGTCGTTTGAATAGTGAGCTGGACTGAGTTGCGGATGCTGGGATTGAAGCGACGGCGCTGAGCATTGGAGGGTGGGGGGTTGGGTGGAGAATGAAAGGTGAGGAAATTCTTGTCGACTTAACTAATCGTCTTGACTTAAAAATTAAATGTCAGTTTTTTATAAATTTAAATTTTATCTATACTACTTGGTTTGGGACTTGCTAAATAAAATAGCCTTAAAACAAACTTGTAAGATCAAAAACATTTCTTAATAAAGAAATAACAATTGGTTAAGTCAAAAGAAACAAAAATTCATTTTAATAGTTCTCCTTAACTTACACGTCCAAATGTGCTGTTACACAAAAGGGCTAAAAGTCAGACTTTATGATGTTATATTAAAGTCCAATAATCACCATGGTCAAAATGTTACACAAATAAAAGGCTAAAATGACAAAGAACCATTTTTATTCAAGTCCCCCAACCATGCCTTAACAATAAAAATGGCTAATTCTTCTACAATCATGCCTTACCAATTGCAAAATCCCTACCATATCCTAAACAGAATGCCATTATATAAATAAGGCACAAGAAGATGGTTCAAGAACAATAAGTCAATAACATATCAAGCAATACATACTTGTGCTAAATTTTATATTATGGACAACCAAAGTGAAATAACAATGTTCTTGTCATCTTTGTCCCTTGGCCCACTGTTGAACCTCTTCCAGCCCATGCACCTCTCGCAGTCCCTCTTCCAGTTCAGTATCAAAGAAACCAAGTTGTCGACGTAACATGCTTTATCCAATTTTTATATTTCTTTAATAAACATTGAAGATACCTGTTCAATATAACATTACAATAATTACTAATGTTTACTTGTTTTATATTTCAAATTCAGAAGAAACGTAAAAGGTTCATAAACTTGATGAACTGGAAATGGGACGAAGTCATTACCCTTGATGATGAGGAAGAAACCCCGCCCGAGGCTTCCTCAACAAGGAGTGTGAAACGGAGAAGAACAAATCCCGTTTCAATCTTTGGCAATAACCGAGTTACTTGTTTCAGACACGACAACAATGGAGAAGATGCATAAAATTTCCTGCATTAAGCATTCAAATTGTTATCCACATTAAGCTCTTAGAATCTTACATTCTAAGAACATAATGTATTACTTTGTTTTACTTTTGTGTTTCGACTGTTATGCCGTTTTAAATGTTTACTATTAATATAACTTGTTGGTTTTCATTATAAATTCCATATCTTGGCATATTTGGACTATGAAACATACCTGAGGAAGCAGCATCAGGAGATCATACAAGGCTTTTAACAGCCAAATATATCATCCAGGTCAATCTCTTCAGGCCACAAAAAGCATCTCACAAAGGGTGTTAATCATGTCTTGACTTTCTGTTAGAGTTTGAATAGTTTGAATTATGTTGCTTGGTAAACTTTCAGGCCAACTTAAAGACTCCATATCTGAATTCGGTTATTAGTTAGTTGTTTTGTTATGATTAAAAGAAGTACAACACACCATAACACTAATTGTTTGTATTTATATTGTGAAGTCTTTAAGTACAAAAAAGAATTTTAAAATACCCAATAAATTTTAAAAAAGGCAAGTGACAAGAAGGTCACCACACCAGTATCATCTTCAAAACATTTTTGGAAATTTATATACCACATCCATGCGCCAGGTAGTGTTAGTCCTCGGCTCAAAAATCTCCTAAACTGAAATGAAGCTCTAACTGGACAGCCAAAAAGTATGCATTGCTTGACAAGAAGGTTACCACACCAACTCTAACTGTTTGTAGATCCTCATTAGAATTGGCGTATCTGGACTATGAAACATACCTGAGGAATACCAAAACCAAGTGTCAGGAACAGTGGATGACAGCCAGATGGGTAACTCTAGACTACCATCACTACTTGAATCTGCCTAACAGATTATCACATAATTCAGTGACAATATCACATATACAAATAGTCAAATAGAGACAGCGGAATGGACAGGTTGCTTAGCATATCAAAATAGTACTCCCTCCGTCCCAAAATTATTGTCCACTATTGACTTTTTCAGTCTTTCTTCTTCAACTTTGACAATAATTATTTTTTTCTGTGTTATATAATACTTGATGAAAAATATATGAATATATTGGGCTTAATGTATTTTTCATTAGTATAATTTTCATCAAGTATTATATAACACAAATAGATATATTAATGGTCAAAGTTAAACAAGAAAGACTAGTCAAAGTCAAACGGGACAATAAAAATGGGACGGAGAGAGTAACATTTTGTATTGGGTTGGGTCAGGCAAGGTTGACCCTAACAATTCTTTTTGATAGAAAATATTATATAGTGGAGCCAAGGATCTACTAAGACTAGCATATTTGGATCAAGATCCTCTCAAGTTGTTATACACAACTTGAGTCAAGTTGGACAATCACTAACCATTGATCAAAATCCAATGATCCGAATCAAAAGTTGTGTATAAATTACTAGCCATTGGATTTTGATCAATGGCTAGTAATTGTCCAACTTGACTCAAGTTGTGTATAACAACTTGAGAGGATCTTCATCCAGCATATTTACGCTACATCCTCGTATGGCAATCAAACATGTATAATTATAAACATTATATATATGGTTTTACACCGGGGTCATTGTACTATTAAGGCCTTCATACAATTTTTTTATCTGAACAACTCACTTCTATATAGTTTTACACTGGGGTCATTGTACTATTAAGGCCATCATACAATATTTTTTTTATCTGAACAACTCACTTCTATATATAAATATTTACAGGTCTAATCGATAAAGAGGTTAGAAATGCAGCAAGTTATTCAGACAAACAAAATATTACAATGACCTATATGAAGAGTATAATTGGTAACCTTATATCACATGAGGTCCCTAATGGCATGTGAAGGGTCACTGATGAGAACAAAACAAACTCTATTATGGGTCATGGCTTCCGATATCTATGGGGTCAAACAAATAGCTTCGCACAGCCACTAAAATAAGGTGAATAAACTAGAAGCTACAATAAACAGTAACTTAACACAATAGAGGTTCAACTATGAATCACTACACATTCAAGCATTGCATTTATGACATGATATTCAGTTTATATGTGTTATTAATTCCAAATAATTGGATTTTCAGTTAACATATCAATTTGATTCCTGGAACAAATTTACAGCCCTAATTTCAGCAAAAAAAATATTAAAAATTCAGTTCATATGTGCTATTAATGCCAAAATAATTGGATTTTAGTTAACATATCAATTTGATTCATGGAACAAATTCGCAGCCCTAATTTCAGCAAAAACAAATATTAAATATTTAGTTTATATGTGCTATTAATGCCAAAATAATTGATTTTCAGTTAACATATCAACTTGATTCCTGGAACAAATTCACAACCCTAATTTCAGCAAACTTGTATCATAAGATATGTGTTATTAATGACATTATTACACTTTATGAATTTCTAAAACTGATCACACAGTATATACATAAGATACTACATACTTATTGTTATTCACACATCAATATCACATTACACCACAAATGGACTATCAAAGTGATTCTATGATTGTTGATGAGTGTGTAAATACTCATCATTTTTATACAAAATAAACTGCAAAATCATCTGAAAACACTCAGAAACACATCAAAATGATCAAAATATCACAAATCAGTGTTTTATGTGTTTTAAATGCAAAAATATCAAAATCAGATGAAAAACATATCAAATTTGCAAAAATTGCAGTTTTAGTCCCCCAAGTTTCAAAAATTGTCAAAAATAGTCCCTGAGCCAAAATTTCAAAAGAAAAGTCACCAAAGGTCTTTTTAAAATCATAAATTGTCATATTTAGTCCTTTGGTGAGAAATCTAAAAATTTTGAGAAAATTACAATTTAGTCCCTGAAAAATCCAAAATGTTCAAAATTAGTCCTTGGGAATTTCAGAAATGTCACAAATTAACCCTTGGATTATTTAAAGTTGGCAATACCAACCCTTGACTACATTTTCATAAGTCACATGTTTGGCCCCTGGAAATTTCAGCTTTATATCTTTGATCCTTTGGTTTTGAGATATTACACATATGGTCCTTGTTTTATAAATCCTAAATAAACTAAACCGGACCCTATCTTATAACCCAAGCCCAAACTTAAAAACCTTGGCCCAAATATCTTTACCCGGTCCCTTAACCCGACACCCAACCCAATGTTTAAATAATCTAAATCCGCCTTTCCCTGTCCCCTCCCCGACCAGTTTGTCTGCTCCCACCACCAGCCACCAACAGCCTCCCATAGCTACCCTACACCACCAATTGTCCCCCCCCCCTCCTCACCAACCTTACCAATGCATTTAATGCTACCTTTTCCTGTCCCAGATATCCAAAGTAGGTTTTGGCGCCAAATTCTAACAAAGGGCCAAGATTGATTTTAAAGCATCCAACGGTTGATAATTATGCTGGGAAATCCTCAGAAGGTTAGAGAAAGCACTTTGGAGCTTATAAGAGTCCAAGAGGAAGCTTGAAGTGGGAGTTAGTCTTAGTTTTTATAAAATGTATGTCGTTTTAGTATTAATAGCTTAATCTAAGTTTTCAATTGTAATTTTCTAATTTTATGTACTCATTCTCAAGTTACTTTATCAATATAAACAATTTTCAGGCATAAATTTGTGTGGCATTTTCAATTCATGTATGTCACTTAACTGTTGAAATTTGCAAAGTCTAAATCTTATGAATAAGCTTCAATAAGCTTATTTACAAGCTCAAACAAGTTCAAAATTAGCTTAGTAAGCTTACCCTAGGGTCATATCTCAGTTTCAATAACTTTGAGTTACTGGTCAACAAAAGTCAAAGCCAGAAGCAAAATTGGGTGCAGAAATGATATGGGGCAATTCAAAGCTGGAAATGGGTTGAAATGAAGCAGTGGGTTGAATTTGATAGGGTAGGGTTCTTGGTTTCATGGTTGGCAGGCCACTGTGGCTATGGACTTTTGTAAGTCAATTCAAAGCTTTTTTGCATAATCTGTTTTAATTGATCTCCAGTAGTTAATCTCTGTTTAAAAAGCAGTAATTAGGTTAAGAGAATCTATTTTGATCACTTTTGCATGCTTAGTCAGTTGTGATCTCATTTTAATTTGCAAAACAGTACATTAAGGGGTGTTTGGTTTACCCGCTTAAACTATTTTCAGTGGTGTCTTGGTGTAAGATTTTTGTTGCTTGAATCTCTATTATCACTAGTAAAGTCAATCTAGCCATCTCATTGCACCAAATAACACTGAAAGTCAAAATAAGTATTAATCTGTCCTTGTTGGTTTATCTGTTGGGATCAGTTACACAAAACACTTCAAATAGGATTAAAACTTGTTAAACTTGCTTGATAAACTTTCATTATACAATATCTCATCAAGATCAGTCCTAAGTTTGCATTGGAATCTCAAGAAAGTCAAAGTTCTAACTGTTTTCAAAAAAGTCAAAATGTTAAAAAAATGGGTTTGAGCAGATGTTGCAGCAACTGCATTGGATTCATTAAAGCTTTGTAGGTCTTGATTTTTGGTTTATAAGCAGTCCTTTAGGTGGTATTTAAGTCCTCAAATCTGGTTTTAGCTTTAGCCCTCTGAATTACCCTGTGCATAAGCTCAAAATAAGGTCTTGGTGCCCTGCTCATAGGCTCAGCATAAACTGAGTAATTTCTCAGTTTTTGTGCAGCTTGCACAGAACTTGTATAAACTTGATAAGGTCTGGTCTTTTGGTTCCAAGTAGCTTACTAGGTCTAGTTTAAGTTTTGATAATTGGATTTCAGTTTGTAGCTTATTTGGGTGCTTAATTTTGGTCTGCAAGTTGACACCTAAAAACTGTTTTTAGCTTAATATCAAAAACATCAAATCTGTTTTATCTTGTTAATCAGTAGCTGTAGCTTGTTGATTTCTGTTTGATTTGGTCACATTTAGTATATTGTAGCTTCTGTTCCTGTGTGTTGCTTATTTGGTTCACTTAGCTTATTAAAGAGCTTATTCATAAGCTCATATCATAGCAGATCCATTTTTCTCCACACAACCACTTGTTTTTCCAATTTTCCTAGCTTCTTATCATTATTTTAGAATTTTCCTGAAATTTTCAGATTTTTATAAGCTGTTTTGCTATTTTTCTTAATTTAATCTAGTTTTTAAGCATTTTTAATTAGCAATTAATACAAAAAATTCAGAAAAGGTTCCAAAAAATAATTTTTCAATTTTATTAGGTTTAGATAAATATAAAAAGTAAAAAAAGTAATTTTCCATATTTTTCATAGTTCATTTGGTAATTTTTAGTGATTTAATTAGTTTTTAATAGTTTAAAATTCATAGAAAATAGATAAATAGTCATAAAAATACAAAAATAGTTTTGAAAAGTCTATTTTGATATTTTAGACTTTTCCAAGTGTTAATCTTATTTTTCTAGCCTAATTTCATATTTTCTTGTATTTTAGGTAATTAATTAATAGTTAAAAATAGTTTTTAATTAGATAATTAGTCTTAAAAATAATTTTCTTTTTCCATAAATTTTCTTTTATCATTAGGTTTATAAAAATGTCATTTTCATATTTTTAGGGTTAATATTGAATTAGTTTCACTTTTTTATTTTGTACGTCGCGTAGATTTTAATTTCAGTTTCGTAAAATCATAAAAACAAAAACATCATTTTAATTTTAGTGATAGCGTTTATTTAATAGGTTTTATCTTTTTAATTCCCTCTAGTTTTCATTTTAGCCTTTGTATTTGTTTGATATTTCTGTAGTCATAATAATCTCAAATTCCTTTTTTCGTTCAAACTTCTCGATCACTAGACGTTGATTGATCCATTGCATAGCTCGCTGGGACATAACGACCCGGGGAGACTCTATACTCCTCTGATCTTCATTGATTTCGTGCTGAAGCTGTTTTAAGTTTTCTTACGCTTACGTGAGAGAACTTGACGGTTTTGCGCGCATCAATTGTTGAAGTTGAGGATCAAATACCTGACCTTGATGTAACCAACCTTCTATCATCTTTAACTCTTTCTCCCCTGCAAACCTGATCCAGTTATCGTTCAAGGGATCCCTATAATTCACCCAACTGTTGTGGTAACAAATCATCTCCAATCCTTATACGTACCTAAAACATAAACAACCAAAACACCAAGTCATCTTGCATTGAAATTTAATAATGTTTATATTTGATTTTACAGGAATATGACCCTTACGAAGATATTGAAAGCTTCAAGTTACTTAGCAAACCACGCTTGTGGTACAAATGCAAAGAAGTCCGCGTAGAGTTTGTTTGGATGGACGAGAAAGAAAACGAACTCTGGCTGTTTTTACTCGATAAATTTGTAAGTTAATTTAAGATGTATGTTTAGCAACAAATCTAAATACATGCTTATTAATTTGTTTTGTTAACAAACTACTACTTTATATTTTAGAGACAAAAATTTGCTGCTATCGTCCCCCACCAGTTAATTCCATTTTATGTGGGACGAAACTTGGAAGGTGGTGTGTTTTCCCTGAAACATTTCCATATAGATTATACTGACCCATATGACTACCCAAGATTGGATAACTACAGCTTTGTTCGTAATGATTGGGCAATAATGATAAACAAAAAAACTGAGCTTAGACAGACAACAGATGGAGAATATTACTCGTTTGCCAACTATCCGTTAGTGTCGTCTATTAGGTGCCTTGTGGAGGAAAGGACAACTCGCTAAATGTTGATTGGTATATCTAAAATACTTGCAGACTTTTGTTTATCAAATTTACTTTTTTATGTAATAAATATCAAGTTTTGCACTTCTAAAAATCCATACTTTCCTCGCAGATGTTGTTGGGAAATTGAAGGAAGTATGTTTGAAAACGTACCTGCATGTAATTAATGTTGGTAGAAGAGGTCCTTGTGAAATTATTCTGCAGGATTGTATGTAAGTGTTAATATGTAGTACTTTTCAAATAAATAATAATAATAATAAATAAAATATGAATATACTCACCACCAACATTGAATTGAATCATAACAGGGGACAAGAAATAAAACTGATCTTGCATCACATTCCGGGTGCTCTTCCAGCAATGATTGCAAAAAGAAAGTTATGAAAACGTAAGCATATATGCAGCTCGAGTTAGACTTACTCGTACACAAATAGGTAACAACCAATTTAAAGTATGGTAATTGTTTTCAAATTCAGATAACAGAATATGCTTACGAATTCTTAAAGATTAACATACAATAAATATCTTTCAGGTAACATACTGGAATCTACGGATGTTACTAAGATTGAGTTCAACCCGATTATGCCAGAAGCACAAGAACTAAAACGTCTGCAGAATTTATATTGAAAAATGTGTTTTTAATCTTGTCTTTATTTCCTTTTTGTTCAGAATGGTGAAATAATAAATTTCAATTATCTTGTATTGTCAACAGTTTGTGTCGAAAATTTGAATGAATTTAACAGATTTGAAGTATTTGGGATTTTGAATCATTTGCCCTCTATGGTTAATTTTCTTTCATACAGTATCTCACACTTTTTAAAATGACTTTAAGTTTCTATAATTTAATCACATATAAAATAACATATTAACCACGTATAAAGGACATAAATAATCCTTGAGGTGATCCATGACTGCCATAAAATATCTCATTCATACGTAGGGATGCTTTAAAGCCATATCAATAATACTACGAGTGATTATCGAAAAAGTGCAAACATGGGCTTTTATATAAAGAGTGGGAAAAAACAAAGCCAAAAGAGGTTTGGTACTAGCGGTACTAACTGATTATGATGCAACAACAATAACACAGTGGCAATCATGCATACCAGATAAACCTGCAAACAGATTAAAAATTATTAAATTAAACATTATATGTATCAAATATTTTTACAGAATATGTTGTTTTAATTGAAAACATAAAAACAAAATCAATGTAACAGATGCGTTGATTTTGCAGATATGCAACCCATTATATGTACAGATAAAAACAAAATCAATGCAACCCATACTATCTATCAAATATATTTAAAGATAAAGATATGTTATTATAATATTTTGGCTTGAAGTATGGTCATCAATGCTTTAATTGTCAATATATTTTTTGATACATCTGCTAATTCTATGGCTTAGATTTGGCCTCTCAACTTTACTACTAGATACAAGGGGTACTCTTATATAACAGTAGTAAAAAATACACATCACCCAACTATATTTAGTCTGTCATTTGGACTCTACAGGAATATTCAATGTAGAACCAGTACGGTACGCTCTAAACATTATGCTATATTGACATAATTGTGTTCTTTATTCTTATACTTGTATATTTCCTTCTATTTTCACAAATTGCAAATGCTTGATATGTTGAACGGATGCATAGTCCATGGTCACTATATATAACAGTAGCAAATGATTGATATTTTAAAAACTAATAAAAGTAAAAAAAAACCAGTACCTTATGTTTAGCTAGCCACATTTACATCAAACCCGAGCTGCTTCCAGTTTACAAAGTTCGCTTGCGGTTCTTCCACTTCTACTTCATCCAAACTTGGGTCTGAATCCGTAATAGATGACTTTGGTTCAGGGTCGTCTAGAACTTGTATTTCATCAGCCTGTATAAGACAAGCGATAAAATCATGATATATAGATATTGAAGCATGCTAAATTCGGTAAAGATAAGAATAATACCCGCCTTTATACATTCTGATGAGGACATTGTTAAGTTTAGTTGTAACTTTTTGCTGAATGTTGCATCTTTTAGTTCTTGAACAGAATATGTTGAGTTTTTGTCTTGTATGCCTCCTTTTGGATACATACTTGTGTTATTAACTTTTTGTAGTGTTTTCATCAAAATCTTTTTCTCCTCCGTTTGAGAATGCAACTGTAAGAGAAGAGAACGCATATCAGATGCATTTTCTATGCTCTTATTGATATGTTAGTTATAATTACAAAAAAAAAATGTATTATTACAGTGCTAATCTAATTTTGTAGTAAAATTATTAGAAATGTTGTGTGGATAAAAAATACACTTTGGGTGACTTTAAAAAAGATTGACCTATTCTCTTAACTTCATTATTTATAAAGGACCCATTTGACACATATGATTTAAAAATGTAAGCTAACCCTCCTCATTAATGAGATGGTAAATAATCAATTTATCGATAGGCAGAAGTAGATAAGCAGCTTAAAAAAAGAGAAATCCAAACACCCCAAGTAAACTGGTCAAAGTTGCGATATCTAATACACAAAAGTAAGTGTACCTGCTTCATTATACGTTCACTTTCTGAGGCAAGTTGCATGATCGTGTCCATAATAAGCTTCATCTTGATACCGATATCCTCCACACTAGCCATCTTATCAAGATTAGCATGACTCAACGAAGTTTCAAGTGATTCAACTTCAAATCTCAAAAAGTCATTTTCTTTAGTCAACTTCAAGTTAGTATCAGTCAACAACAAACACTGTTCCTCGGCATTTTCTGCCATTATTTTAGCTGTTGAAACCTTTTGCTTCAGTTCATCTATTAAAGTCTCCATATCCCATATTGCAGAATACAACATGTTTTGTTGCTCTTGACCAGCTTCTGCAAATATTAATAACATGAAATAAATTAGGAACCAACAACGATAATAACAGTATTTTGAATTTGACTATTGTACTCTATCAAACTGCTGAATATTATAGTTCGTATCAACACATAATCATATGATTTTCTATCTGTATATATTGTAGCAATCAATGACGACCGATGAGGAAAATGCAAATGATGTTGATAACCAAAGCAATGTGCATACTTGGAAAGTGTAAATACATTAGCAACTATACTCCACTACAAAAGGATAAAAAAGTACTTAAGAATGGTATTGGTGATGTCTCTCAAGTAGATCTGGATAAACAAATGGGTATGCTTACTATCTATAAATAACAACCCATTTAATGTTATTTGTTAATTATTCTTAATGCATTTTTCCTTAAATATATTCTTGTAGAAAAAAGAAGGGAACGTAATAAACAATATAATGCGCGGAAAAAGGAGAACATACTTAGACAAATAGCTTCTGGTGAAGGCAGTAGTCAACCCACCAGAGTTGCTACAAATGGAACTCCACGAGCAACTACTCAAATGAATATACAAACATCAGAAAGGGTGCCATTAAGAATACTGGAAGACCTAAGAGTACAATGTTCATCGTCACCAATGAATGACAGTCAAGTGATAGATATGACAACGGGTGATAATAACACACTAACCACACCAGGTAATAGTGTATTAGCAAACAAAGAAAACATACCCCCTTCGAAACTGAGGTTCTTCACACATTGAATACCGGAAAAACTCAAAATACTCGACAAAAATCACGTCAAGATAGATTAACTACAAATAGAAATTATTATCAGCGAAGTAAGGAAAAAAAATAGGGTACTGATGCACACCCATACAGGCAGCCAAACATCAACAAGTACAACAAATGCCATTCAGCTTCCTGATCATAAAAATACAACAGGAGCAACAGACATATCCTCGAGATTGACATTTGAAAGTGACAACGGTAACACAATACCTGGTGCCATTATTATTTTTTTACCTTTTACCAAGTTTATAAATAACAGTTTTAATACATTGTTTTTTATTCTTAAAATAGGCATTCGAGGAGAGACTCGTAGACTACTACCTTCATTTGATGTTGTCATGACTCAACCATCACCTTCAACATGTTAGTATTTAATATACGCAATTGAAAACTATCAATTATAGCGTATTCTTACACTTAAATGGCTAAAATGTAGAAGTTTTTACTGATGGCAATGTCAATCCATCGATCACATGCAAAAATTAGGACGAGGATACATACAATTTCATTTACCATGGTGTCCCTAAACAACACCGTGTTTTAGAGGAAGAACCACCATGTGCATTTTGTGGAGCAAAACGAATAAAGTTTGAATTCCCCACATTTTGTTGTATGAAGGGGAAGACAAAATTGGTATCAATAAACATTCCAGAAGAACTATTCAATCTCTTCACATCACAATGTGAATTGGGTCAAGTTTCCAGGCACAACATACATGCGTACAACACAAACTTCTCATTCACGTCGATGGGTGTAAAATTGGATACTTCAATGACGAATATGACATATGGAGTGTATACTTTTCGTGCGCACGGAGGTATTTACCATAGAATCGATCAGTTGGTTCCTAGGGATGGACAACCTAGGTACTTACAGTTGTATTTTTATGACCCCGAAACAGAATTATCGCATAGACTTGTATGGCCAAATCTTGATAGACATATTGTTGAAATTTTGACACGTGTTCTTGCAACAAACCCTTACGTGACGACGTTTCGAAGCCTAGCTGACCTAGGACCGCTCGACGACTATAGAGTCACATTAAATGCATCAGTGGAACTCGATCAAAGGAATTACAACCTTCCAACAACATCTGAGGTTTGAATAAAAATATTGAACTTGCGCACATCTTTAAATATAATTTGAAATATGATGTAGTTTATATTTAACGTTTCGATTTGTACCGTTATGCAGGTTGCTGGCATTTGGGTTGAAGGTAACAACAACATTACTGCATATAAGAGAAGCATTGTTGTGTATAGGAGGTCCGATTACCCAACCCACATTAAACCTCACTGGGCTTCTTACGATCCGTTGTCCTATGTTTTGTTCTTTCCCAACGGTGACCCTGGATGGCATTTAAAAATACCAAGGGATGGCGAATCCATCAATAAAATCATTGGGGATGAAGAAAATAATGAGGAAGATTCTGAAGGTATGAACAATATCACTCAATTTTTATTGCATAACTTATAATTAATAAGAATAAGAATTACAAAAAGTTTATATATATCATATTAAGTAATTTTAAATCACCTCATATTTTTGTAGAGCCTAACGAAACCGGGGGTAGGAAGACCGTAACCATGCGGGAGTACTACTGTTACAAGTTTCAGATCCGCTCTACTCCAAACGTGCTTTTATGTTAGGAATTAGAAATTCCAGGTATTAAAGAGTCGGTCGCCTCAAGTATATGTAATCGTTAGAAAGCTCGTAGTCGTAGTTATTTTAAGTTAAGTAGTATTTAGTTTAGTAACACCGTGGAGGACGGACGAGTCTTTACCCACTGTATGCCTGATCCACAGCCCGTTGTGTGGCGTTTTATTGTAAGACTATAAATACTCTCTACCTTCCAAGGTAGAGAGTTGGAGCTCATAATAAGATCTTTTCTTTCTCTCACTAAGTTCCCTAAACCTCTAACTTTCTCTCTCTAGAACTCACCTTTATACGCCCACTTTGTGTTATGGTTTGATGTGTATGTGAAATCCAATATCCTACAATTGGTATCAGAGAGCCATGGTTAGATCATATCTTACATATCTTTGGATTTCTAGTGGTTTTTAGGTGGTTTTTGAGTTTGAAAAAGTTTAGTGGTTTTTGCATCATTTGGTTGATTTCTAGTGTTAAAGTTTGGATTTTGGTAGTACTTTTGTGTTTAGAATCATCTCAAGTGTTTAGGTTTTGATTTAGAAGGTTTGAATCATAGTGGTTGGGTTGTTTTTGGATTGAAAAGTGGTGTTTATGTGTTTTTCATGCTAGCGACTTGAGCCACGGAAAAGTTTTCTTGGTAGCGACTTGCTTTACAATTTGGTAGCGAGTTGTAGTTGAAAGTCGTAGCGAGTTAGGGTTAGCGACTTGTCTAGTGAGACAAGCCGACAAACAGTACACTTAGTGGATTCTCCACTACGGGTAGCGACTTGGTGGACGTTAGCGACTTGTACTTTTGTTCGTTAGCGACTTGGTGTTAGCGATTTGGTGCATAGCGAGTTGCTATTTAGCGACTTGACATTTTAGCGACTTGGATCTTAGCGAATTGCTGTCAAAATTTTGCTAGCGACTTGTATCTTAGCGAGTTGTTATATAGCGACTTGACTGTGTGTTAGCGACTTGGGATTATAGCGACTTAGTAGTTAGCGGCTTGGTTCAAGATTTCCTAGCGACTTGGGTAATATCCTTTGAATACGGTTTTCTCTTGATTTAGTAAAATCCCGTGAAAGAATCTATTTCCCGGTTTAATCATAGAGTTATAAAATCCCGTTTAATTTGTCATCATGTCTACCAACGCTCCTACAATCATCTCCACTGTTGCCGAGGATGTTCAAGTAGCTGGTTCAGATACTCGTCCACCCATGCTTGACAGAACTGACTACGACTCATGGGCTCAACGAATCAGATTGTACTGTCTTGGAAAGGAAAATGGAGTCAACATTCTCAAATCCATTGATGAAGGACCATATCGGGTTGAGACGACTAGAGACTTAATTGATACAGCTGAAGATGGAACAATGTTCTATGGAATTGACAGACCAAAGACATATGATGAGCTCGATGATAAGGAGAAAAAGAGATTCGATGCTGATATCAGGGCTTCTAACATCGTACTTCAAGGTCTTCCAAAAGATATCTACAAGCTGATCAATCACAACACCGAAGCAAAGGCAGTATGGGATAATGTCAAGATGCTTCTCTCAGGTTCTGAATTAACTATGGAAGACAGAGAATCACAACTCTATGATGAATTTGAACACTTCAAGATGAAACCAGATGAGAGTGTTTATGAGTACTATGTGAGATTCCACAAGCTTGTTAATGATATGAGGAACATCAGAATGACTATGCCTAACATTCAGCTGAACTCAAAATTTGTGAACAACATGAATCCTGAATGGCACAAGTTTGTCACTTCTGTGAAGCTCACTAAAGGATTGAAGGATACAAACTATGAGCAACTCTATGCCTTCCTCCTTCAGAATGAGAGACATGCTATGTTTGAAAAAAGGATTCTTAATCAGTTCAAAACCAACCAGGGAGAGACAAGCTCTTCAAATGACTCAACTACCTTCTACTCAAACATCGGAATCACAACCAAAGCCTCACAAGTCATACCCATGGGTAATGGTAATCACAAACTCATTCCTGATCCTATGTTCAAACAAGCTGATGCTGATGCACACGTGGAAAACTTCATTAATCAACTAGCTCTTCTGATTAGTCAAAACATGAACTCTATTCCACATACCAACAACAATCTCAGAACTGCTTCCAATCCACATAATCAAGCCACTGTCAGAGATGGGAAGGTTATGGTGCAGCCAGTTCAAGAACGACAGTACGAACAAGCAAGAGGTGGAGCTGGTAGAGGTTATGCTGCAAATCAGAATAGAGGAAGGAATGGAAATCAGGGTCAAGCAAAGCCAATCAAATGTTACAATTGTGGAGGTGAGGGACACATTGCAAGGAACTGCACATCACCAAAACGCCCTCAGAATGCTAAGTACTTCAGGGATAAGATGTTGCTTGTGCAAGCTCAGGATAATGGTGCAGCTTTGGATGAAGAGGAGTTGTTGTTCTTGGCTGAGGGAAATGCTAAGACATATGATGTAGATGTGGATGAGCAACCAATTCATGAGATAGGCCATAATCATCAGAATGCCTTTCAAGTAGCTGATTGTGATGCATACGACTCTGATGTTGATGAAGAACCCACTGCACAAACCATCTTCATGGCTAGCATTTCTCCAATGGTCTCTCCTAAAGTCTCTTCATCTCCACAAGCTGGTCCATCCAAAGACAAACTCATTTCTGAGGTATTAAAATTATACGATGAAGTTGATGAGCAAAAGATACATAACGAAGTACAATCAACTGTAATTATTGAGTCAGATATTGAAAATATGGGTAATATCAATGTTGTCCCATATGATCAATATGTGAAACAAAGTGAAAGTGAGATTGTACCAAGTAATGCATCTTCTGCAGTCAACAATGATTATGTTTTTGATGAATTCACTGCATGTGCCCCTGATGATTCTGTCATCTCTGAACTGAATGCCTATAAAGAACTTGTTGCTATTTATGAACAACGTGCCAAATTTGAGTTGACCACCCGTGAGCAGGAAATGGATGACCAAATGCGTACAACTATTAGAAAAAAGTAGGTTTAAAGAAGAAATATTAAAACAAGAGTTAAACTCCTTACAAGAAAAGCTTTCTAAAACTGCTAAGCAAAAACAAGAACTTCAAGAAAATGTTAAAATGCTTAAGCAAGAATTCAGTGCTAAGGAATCAAAACTTTTGAATGATTTTTCTAATCTAAAAACCTTGAAAAACAAGCTTGAAAATAAGTTGACGTACAAGGAAATACCATTCCGACTGCTCACTTAATCACTAAGCATAGAGTCTTAAGCGATAAGCATAGCATTCCCCTTGTTGAGGAACCAAATCCAGAGGTCATTAAAAAGGCTAGAAATGCTCATAAGGTTCTTTATGATGGCAATGAAATCCTTAAACCTTGACAGAAACCTAGTTACGTTGAGTGCACTGAGGAAGATAAGAAATCAGATGAAGTCACTAGGGAAAAGATGAACAAGAAATTAGATGATCCTAAATGTAAAGAAAAGAAAATAAAGATCACACCCCATGATTACAAGAAGGAGAATTGGATTTCTTTGAACATGTTTAAGCCTCAGAAGTTGTTAACACCCGAACAAGTGTTCTGGAAAAAGGATTTAGATAAGCAAAAAGTTGAAAATCTTGTTGTAACAAACCCTCCCTTTAGGAAAATGCCTTCAGCGACTGTGTATCCTCCAAATACACCAATGCATTTAGTACCTAGGACTATTGCCACTAAAAGCAAGACCTTAATCAGTCAATATGTTATTTTTCAACTATTTGTTGATTTTGAGAAAACTTGTAAGAAAAGGATCACACCCACTGGTATAACTGAAGGGGAAAGGGGTTTTGAGCAAACAAAAGAATGTTATTTAACTGAAGTCATGCCTTTCTTTAAACAACTAAAAGATCATTTTGAGAGTCTTAAAAAGGGAATGAATTCAGACATTAAAGAAATGGAAAAGGAATTTGATGCAATGATAGTTGAGGTTAGTGACTATGAGCGAGCATTAAAATACAATGAGATTGAAAGGAAGAACTTGCATACACTAAATGAGAATATGATTTCTGAATATATTGCTCAAGATGTGTTTTTCACTGCTACAAATTGTTCTATTAATGCTTCCCAATTTCATGAATTATCTGTTGCCCTGAAAGTCTTCCATGATCGTGTCATTGAGCTTGAAAAAGCTAATTCTAAACTAAATGAGAAAATTGAACTAGATGATCACGACAATTTGGTTAAACATTTTTCTAAACTAGAAGTTGAGCATTTTAATTTACAACTAAAATATCAACATCTTAAAGAAAATGTCAAAACTTCAAATATCAAGACATCCTCAGATGCTCCAGAGTTTGATGCAATTTTTCAAATTAACAAACGTGATGAACAGATTCAAGCTCATTGCAACACGATCAGAAAATTGAAAGCCCAAATCTCTCAATTAAAGGGTCAAACGAACAATATGACAGGCTCCCAAATGCCTCCTCCTCTAGATTCTCAGAATTCTCAAACGTTTCATCTTCAAAACTTAGTAAATGCATTACAAAAGGAAAACGAAAGTTTTCTAGAAGAAAATGAAAAGGTTAAACGTCATTTCAATGAGTTATTTGAATCAATAAAGGTCACTCGTAACAAAAATCACGAACAAATAGCTTCATTGCAAAAGGAAATTGAGAATCTGAAGAGTCAGGTAAAAGGGAAAATGCCAATGACCAATGGGGAGAATGGTGTATCAAAGGTTCACTCTTGTAATAAATATGCTTTGTCTGTGAAATATGTTCCCCCTCATCTCAGGAATAACAAACTTGCTATTCAAACATATTTATCATCCCTTAAGGATTGTCTAGAATGTCTACGTGAGATTGTTGAAGAGGATAAATTAGAGAAACCACTTGACAATGCAATTGGGCATGCATGCTTATATGCCAAACGATCTCAAGAAATTCTAGAATGCTTAATCACAATATGCCCAAAGTCCTTAGGTGAGAGAGTTAATCCTTTGATTCCATGTTCGATGCCCAATGTTTTGAATGTGAACCTTAGTGTGCCTTTAAGTAGTTCAGATTCCAGATTTGTCAATGCTAAGAAAGCGAACTCTAGTGTGCCTTCTAGGAGTACAAATCCCAGCACTTCTAGTGTTAAGAAAGTGAACCTTAGTGTGCCTGCATGTAATTCAGATCCCAGAACATCTAAACAGGAGATGCAAAGAGTAGCAAAACCAACTAATGTTCCCATTCGCTCTACAGGAGTAATCAGTGACATTAAAGCGAGCAGGTCAAAGTCTCAAGACAATACAAGGAATGATAGGACCTCGCAAGCTAAGAATGTGCATTGGAAGAGAGTAGAAGACCAACCTAGGAACTTTATGCTTGAGTCGAATAAAACGAATCGTGTTGATTCTAGTATTAGCCATAGGCGTACTGTAATTAATTCGAATTCTGATACTATTTGCATTCCTTGTAATGATGTCTGCTTGAATTCTGTTTCTAATCATGAATGTGGTATGAATGTTTTGTCGAATGCTGTCATAACCCCAGTTAACATTACTAATGAAAACAATCATGTTAAAAAGGAAAAGGCGAAAGAGAGTTAGAAAACAGTGGAAACCCACAGGAAGAACATTTAGTAAGATAGGTTATCAATGGATACCTTTTGGCTATAAGGTTAATGAGTCAATGCCCACTAGAAAATGGATGCCTACTGGTAGAACTATTCCCTTAAGAAGTGAACATACTTTGAATAGGGCAAATACGGACACTAGTACTGCATCTATTCATAATGATTCCATTGCCTCAATTTCTGATATGAATGTTTCTATTTCTGATGTGGGTGTTCCAATCACTGTCACTAACCAAATGGAACCCATTCTTGCATAGGGATCCCAATTATCCAGTTATCCATTCTTGTCTGTGTTCAACTGCAGATCGTTCAAATCGTTCTGTGGTACCTGGACTCAGGCTGTTCCAAGCATATGACTGGCGACCGGTCGCGGCTCATGAACTTCGTGAGTAAATTCATCAGGACAGTTAGATTCGGGAACGACCATTTTGGAGCTATTATGGGTTATGGAGATTATGTGGTTGGTAAAAGTGTAATTTCCAGGGTATATTATGTGGAAGGTCTTGGTCATAATTTGTTCTCTGTTGGTCAATTCTGTGATTCCGATCTAGAAGTAGCTTTCAGAAAACATACTTGTTTCGTTAGAGAACTTGATGGTGTAGAATTGTTAAGAGGTACCCGAGGTTCAAACCTATACACCATATCTATCGATGACATGATGAAGTCCTCTCCAATCTGCTTGCTGTCAAAGGCTTCTAAAACAAAGTCTTGGTTATGGCATCGTCGTCTCAATCACTTGAAATTTGGTACCATAAACAACCTTTCCAGAAAGGATCTAGTCAGAGGCTTACCCAGATTAAAATATGAAAAAGATCATCTCTGCTCAGCTTGTCAATTGGGAAAAAGCACGAAATATGTCCACAAAACAAAACCCACAAACTCTGTAATGGAAGTTCTTCATACCCTTCATATGGATCTGTGCGGTCCAATGAGAGTGCAAACTATTAATGGGAAGAGATATGTGTTAGTAGTGGTTGATGACTACTCCCGATTCACTTGGGTTAAGTTTTTGAGGACAAAGGACGAAACTCCAGATGTCATCATTAAACTCATTAAACAACTTCAGATCAGACTCAACAAAACAGTTCGAATCGTCCGAACTGACAATGGAACTGAGTTTGTTAAAAAGTACTCAATGAATTTTATGAAAATGTTGGAATCAGTCCTCAAAGAAGTGTTCCTCAAACTCCTCAACATAACGGTGTAGTTGAAAGACGAAACCGAACTCTTGTAGAAGCTGCAAGGACAATGCTGATCTACTCAAAGGTTCCAATGTTTCTATGGGCTGAAGCTATTGCCACTGCTTGTTACACTCAAAATAGATCTCTAATTCACACATCTCATGGAAAGACTCCATACGAACTTGTCCACAATCGAAAACCTGATCTATCATACCTTCGTGTGTTTGGTGCTTTATGTTATCCAACTAATGATGGTCAAGATTTAGGAAAACTGAGAGCCAAAGCAGACATTGGAGTATTTGTAGGCTATGCACCAAACATAAAAGGTTACCGAATCTACAATAAGAGAACCCGAGATATCATGGAAACAATTCACGTTACGTTTGATGAGCTGACCGGTCAAATGGCTCCTGGACAATCAAGTTCAGGACCCGCACTTCAAAACAGTCCCATTGGTTCATCCCTTGTACCAATTCCTCTCCAGCTATTTCATATGTACCTCCAACTGAAGATGATTTGAAGAAATTGTTTGATCCAATGTTTGATGAACTCTATGAGCCAAGTGCTATTGAACTGACAATTCCCACAACAGAGGTTGCTCATATCGCTGAGAATGAAGTCAATCTTTCAGTCTCAATATCATTAAGTCAAGAAGCACCTGCTGCTGATAACTCAGTCTCATCAACAAATCATCAATCTTCGAATGTACATCATGGAACTGTTTCTGGCATCAATGATGAAGTTAATCCCTTTGCTACTCCTGAAGATACTCCATTTGAAAACATATTTGCTCCTGAATCATCATCAGAACCATCTTCTTCAGGAGACATCGACTCTGCTACCTCAGTCCCTCAACAACTTCCACATGAACACCTTAGAAAATGGACTCACGATCATCCCTTAGACAACATCATTGGAAATCCCTCTCGTCCAGTATCCACACGGAAACAACTTGCAACCGATGCCTTATGGTGCTTCTTCAACTCAGTACTCTCTAAGATCGAACCAAAAGATGTTAAAACCGCCATGAATGAAGATAGCTGGTTCAATGCCATGCAAGAAGAAATTCATGAGTTTGATCTACTTGATGTATGGGAGTTAGTACCTGCTCCAGATTGTGCTATGATTATTGCTCTAAAATGGATCTTCAAAGTGAAACTTGATGAGCATGGTGATGTGTTAAAGAACAAGGCTCGATTAGTTGCTAAAGGATACCGTCAAGAGGAGGGTATTGACTTTGAAGAATCTTTTGCTCCTGTTGCTCGAATCGAGGCAATCAGAATCTTTTTGGCTAATGCTGCTAGTAAGAACATGGTAGTCTATCAAATGGATGTAAAGACGGCATTTTTGAACGGAGATCTTAAAGAAGTCGTCTACGTCAGCCAACCTGAAGGATTTGTGAATCAAGAGCATCCTTCTCACGTTTATCGTTTGAAGAAGGCTCTTTACGGTTTAAAGCAAGCTCCAAGAGCATGGTATGATACACTATCAAAGTTTCTTCTATCTACCGGATTCAGCAAAGGAGCAGTTGATCCAACATTGTTCACCAGGAAGTCAGGCAAACATTTAATTCATGTTCAAATTTATGTTGATGATATCATTTTTGCCTCGACTGACCCCAATGAGTGTGACCATTTTCAAATGAGATGGGTTCAAAATTTCAAATGTCAATGATGGGACAAATGTCATTTTTCTTGGGATTACAAATTTCACAAAGTCCCGGAGGCATCTTCATAAATCAATCTAAATATGCAAATGAAATGTTAAAGAAATTTGGATTTGATTCAAGTGACCCTGTTGACACTCCCATGATTGAACGAACTAAACTAGATGAGGACCACTCAGGGATCATGGTAGACCAAACAAAATATCGTAGTATGATTGGATCCCTGATGTACCTCACAGCTAGTAGACCAGACATCTTGTTCGCTGTATGCATGTGTGCTAGATACCAGGCTAACCCTACTAAAAAGCACCTTGAAGCAGTTAAACGGGTCTTTCGGTATCTCCAAGGATCCATCAATATGGGACTTTGGTACCCGAAGGACACCGGTATGTCACTAACAGCCTATGCAGATGCTGATCATGCAGGATGTCAAGATACTCGTCGAAGTACGTCTGGAGGTGCTCAGTTTCTGGGTGATAAGCTTGTGAGCTGGTCTTCAAAGAAGCAAATGAGTACTTCTATTTCCTCTACAGAGGCCGAATACATAGCCATGTCATCTTGTTGTGCTCAAATCCTATGGATGAGATCTCAATTATCTGACTATGGCTTTGAATTTAACAAAATCCCTTTGTACTGTGATAATAAAAGTGCTATTGCTCTCTCATGCAACAACGTACAACACTCAAGAGCAAAGCACATCTACATTCGACATCATTTCATCAGGGAACAAGTGGAAAACGGTGTGGTGGAACTTTACTTTGTGAGGTCTGAATACCAGTTAGCAGACATCTTCACCAAAGCTCTTCCTAGAGAACGTTTTGAGTTTATTCTTCCACGACTTGGCCTTAAAAGCCTTCAACCTGAAACACTCAAACGTCTTCAAGAGGAAAAAGAGGAGTAAAAGGTTTCCTTCATCTATCTCTTGTAAATATCTTTTCGAAAAGCAAAATACAAAATTACAAAACCTTCAAAAAGCAAATAGAAAAATATAAAACTTTCAAAAATCCATAAAAATTGAAAAATCTTGAAAAATTCAAAAAATATTGGCTTTTTGTCATGTTTTCCTCGATTCGATAATATCTACGGTCTTTGTGATGTCATTCAAAGAATGACACGGGACTTTAGATGTTGTTCGAATGTTTAAAAAAAAAAAAAATCAAAAATTAATTTTGGGAGAAAGTAAAATGATGGTTTATTGTCATTTCAGGCAGTAACCCGCTTTTCAAAGAAAGAACAGAGCCATGCTTTTTCATGTTCTCAAATTCCATGCTCTGATTCTATAAACATTTTTCTGCTGAAAACTAAACTGTTTTGAAAAATAACTCGGACTCTATTTTTGATAATCATCTGGACTTATTTGTTAAAATATCTATCTCTCAATCAACAACCTATGTCATTGATTGAGGGGGAGAATGATTTCAATTAAATCAAAAAGTTATTTGTCATTCAATTGTTTTCAAAAGATATTTATGCATGTTTAATCAATGAAGTTTAAAGTCTTAAAATCCGATCCTTATCAGTTAAAACGCTTTTATAATCAAGTCACAATTCTCCTTAAAAAGCTTTCAAAATCAATTTAAATCTACAGAGATCACAAATCTCAAATGATTTGATATTTGTGATCGGGGGAGAATTTGTGATTGAAATTGAATTTAAACTGACAATTCGGTAAATGGTTTTATAAGAATGTACAAGCTCTCCTTCCCACATGTGACAAACGATTTCAAATTTTCCATGCACATGTTGAGGGGAAGCTTCTATCTTAAACCACAAAGATCCGAAACGTGATCAATTTATATCAATGTGCATGTTCCCTCTAGTATGTGCAAAAATCTTTTCAAATCTTAATGCACATATTGAGGGGGAGCAAAATTGTGAAAACCTCATCCTTCCCGAAAATGCTTTATCTACTTGTTTTGATCAGGGAAGTGATGTTGATATCTTTTAGAAAATGGTAATCAAAGAAGTTAAATTCTTTCTCTTGCCTCCGTGTGCAAAACGATTTCAAACATTTGATGCACATGTTGAGGGGGAGCTCTTATTCTAAAAATATCAAAAACAATTCAGGTACAAAATGCTTTGATAATATATCACAAGTATCTGGATTGATTTTCAAATGGTTTTCAATTGGTTCCAAATGGCAGATGAACAATACCAAATAGACCGACCAACTTTACTTTATGTACGGTGATATAAGGATGATAAGGTTAGGTATTTGTTCCCATGATCCGCCAGAACTGGAGGGATCTACCCAGGGACTATCCACTAGTTAGTGTAGAGTTCTTAGGTATGATGATAAAAGGAGAAAAATGAGATATGGGAAGAGTGCGGACTGAGACAGAGCAATTACTGGAATAAACCCAACAAGGTTCTTGCTATGAAGTATCGGTAAGCACTGAAGGGGTTGAAGAATGAAAAAGAATTGAATGAGAAAAGGGTGAAAAGAAATAGCCCTGCATTTCTTCAACCATAGGGCAGAAACCGGGTACAATTCATATGCTACTGATGGTAACATCGGTATTGAAGACAAGACGTCATGGACCCAGTGACGCTATGCACTACATCTTCCCAAACCACTCAAGTTCCTCTTAAAAGGGCTTGTTTCATTCTCACGGGGAACCTACATTATCTATCGACTTTCTCTTAGAGATTGTTGATATTGAAGAAGGAGACCCTCTCCCTAGTCTTCGATACAGGATCCAAATATGCACTAATTGAGTCTAGAGCCACGAGATCATCTATAAATCTCATTAGGACACTTTCAATGAAGACTCTCTTTTTCACATAATGTGGAAAGAGAGATTATATCTTGATTCCTACGCATTATCCTTGTGGTATTGCCAGAACATCTGAGTGATATGCAAACATATTCATAATGAAGATGGAAAGCCTTCTGGAGCCAACATCAAACAAGCTCCTGGTGGGTGGCATGTGAGGTCTATTCAATAGATCAACCATGTGACAACTGAACAGAAACAATGGAGCGATTCAATCTTTTGAATCAATCCTGGTTCAGGTTATGGATTGACGGATACCTTTGAAAAACCGGTCATTGTGCTTAAAAACTCTTTTCTTTAGCACATCGACCGTGTACGAATATTTCAAATCAAAAGGTGTTTATGATTGATAATTGACTTTCATTAAAACCTTCGTTGTATTGCAAAAAAATTTTCTATTGTGCGATACACGATTATTTTTCAAATCTCTTTTCATCAATCAGTGAATTTCTATTAGCTGGTTCACTCACTCCGTGTTGTCTTCTTTGAGACGTTCCGGTTTGAGAACAGCTAGAGCAGCTACGAAACCCTGTCAAGGAAATTCTTCAGAATTATACCTGATCACAGGCAGTACTTGTACTGATCAACGGGGAACCGTGGGCCGTGTACCTCAATTCAACGAAAGTGATCAAAGACACTTTCGTGCGCTTTATTGCTAACTGTTTTATGTAGGTACACCCGACGTTTGCAGCTGATCAGAATGAAGCGGTCAATCCATAGCCGCATGCTCACACTACACATTCATCTCAAAAGAAATCATGATAAGTGCATCAATGACTCTGATATTTTCACTCCATGCTTCTGCTACGCTGCTGCCAATATCATGAATCAACGAAAGCTTCCACTACTCTGATGAGAAGATTTCATGATCCAGAATGTGAGCATGTCGGTCCGAAAGTTACAACATCACATAATACCAACACCACAATGGATGTCTCAGAGATTTTTTTTAGCTGATGATCTCAAAAGCTGTTCAAAATTATTATCACGTGGATTAGTAAAAGACCTCCACTTGGATTATCCAAACATGCAATGAGAAGAATCAATGACTACGAGCTTCGGAGCAATGTACTACATCAAGAATGCAAGAACAATTGTTAATGTAATATCTATTTGCATTCAATGTAAGTTTAGTCTATGTTTGAAGTGACCTCCCTTAGGGGGAGATTGTTAGGAATTAGAAATTCCAGGTATTAAAGAGTCGGTCGCCTCAAGTATATGTAATCGTTAGAAAGCTCGTAGTCGTAGTTATTTTAAGTTAAGTAGTATTTAGTTTAGTAACACCGTGGAGGACGGACGGGTCTTTACCCACTGTATGCCTGATCCACAGCCCGTTGTGTGGCGTTTTATTGTAAGACTATAAATACTCTCTACCTTCCAAGGTAGAGAGTTGGAGCTCATAATAAGATATTTTCTTTCTCTCACTAAGTTCCCTAAACCTCTAACTTTCTCTCTCTAGAACTCACATTTATACGCCCACTTTGTGTTATGGTTTGATGTGTATGTGAAATCCAATATCCTACATTTTATTAGGTGGCCGATTGTTTCAACAGTTTGTTGTTGACACCTACATAAAGCTTGAGACTTCACGTTTACTATACTGTGAGCGAAACCAAACCAAGATTAGACCAGATTTGTATCAAGGTATCGTAGACTGTGTCAATGCCGGTGAAGTTCAACCAAATAGAGTCGGGCAACAAGTTGTGTTACCTGCATCGTTCATTGGAGGACCCCGTGACATGCGACGACGATTTTTGGATGCCATGGCCTTAGTTCAAGATGACGGGAAGCTTGATATATTCCTTACTATGATGTGCAATCCAAATTGGCCAGAAATCCAGACTCAACTATTGCCCGGTCAGGCTGCACCAGATCGACCAGACCTTGTTTCAAGAGTGTTCCGGGCCAAATTAGAGGATCTAAAGGAGCAACTATTCAAAAAACATGTACTCGGTGTTGTAGGTTCACATGTTTACGTCATTGAGTTTCAAAAGCGTGGGCTACCTCATGCTCATTTCCTCCTGATTATGAGAGCAGATCACAAAATGACAAATCAGATCAGTATGATAAACTCGTGTGTAGTGAAATTCCAGACCCTACAAGGCATCCAGCAATGCACGAGCTGGTCAAAAATCACATGATGCATGGTCCGTGCGGAAACTTACGAACCAACAGCCCTTGTATGCAGGGTGATCCGAAGCAATGTCGTTTCAAATACCCCAGGCAATTCAAAGAGCAAACAACACATGGAAAGGACTCATATCCTTTATATCGAAGGAGAGACAATGGGATCAAACTGGAGGTGTGTGGAAATACCCTAGACAATAGATGGGAGGTCCCTTACAACCCAAAGTTGCTAATGATGTTCAACTGTCACATAAACGTTGAGGTTTGTTCGAGTATTATTTCAGTGAAGTACTTATTTAAGTATGTCTACAAGGGTCACGACAAACAGGTTGTACATGTCGATCCAGAAAGTGAAAATGTAGTTATTAACGAGATAAAGAGATTTCAAGATGCTCGTTATGTGTCTCCCCCTGAGGCAATTGGAGGATTTTTGGCTTCTCTATTTCACAAATCCACCCATATGTGATGGTTTTTCAAATTCATCTCCCAAATAAACAACTGGTCAGGTTCAGAGAAGATGATATAATGACCGACATTGTTGACAGGGAGAGAGGTAAGAGATCGATGCTGACTGCTTTTTTTGAGTACAATAAATTCAATGTTAGTGCGAGACAATACTTGTACAAGGACTTTCCCAAGCACTTCACATGGAATAAGACCTCTCGACGTTGGAATCCTAGAAAAAAAAGGATCAATGAGAGGAAGAATGGTTTCTGCTAATCCCACTAAAGGAGAACGATTCTACCTGCGCATGCTTCTGTTACATGTTTGCGGGCCTACTGACTGGAAAGATGTGTACACAGTTAACGACGTGTTGTACCCGACTTTTCGAAGAGTAGCTCCCAAGAGAGGATTAGTTGAGAATGATAATATTTTATCGGCATGTCTTAGCGAGGGTTTTTTTTCCAGTTTCCACCCACTCTTAGGAGGTTATTCGCAACTCTTTTGATCTTTTGTGGGCTGGGAGATGTTCGGAAATTATGGGATGACCACTACGAATCACTTTTTACAAACGACGGTATCAAAATGTGGAGGTAGTCCGAAATATGGTCCTAAAAGACGTCAAAGTTTTTTTGCAATCTATGGGTAAAGATCTTGATGATTTTGATCTTCCTAAACTAAACATCGATGTGAGTTCAGAATCTGGGGTTGTTCGGGAATTACAAGAGGAGTACTCGATAGTTGTGGAAGAGGAAGACTTGTTTGCTTCTGACTCTCTTAATTCCGAACAAAGAGACACGTATGATGAGATCTTGAGGCATGTAGATAACGATATTCTGGGCATGTTCTTTATAGATGGCCCGGGAGGAACGGGAAAAATGTTTTTGTATAAAGCTTTGCTTGCAAAGGTTCGGTCTCGTGGCCTCATTGCACTCGCGACCGCTTCATCGGGTGCTGCAGCCAATAACATGCCGGGTGGTAGAACATCTCACTCCCGATTCAAGATTCCAATTAACCTTGAAAATAACTCACTCTGTAACATTAAAAAACAAAGTGGGACTGCAAAACTGCTAAAAGCCGCCAAACTAATCATATGGGACGAGGCTTCGATGGCTAAAAGGAAAGCTGTGGAGGCACTAGATCGATCAATGCAAGACATCACAGGGATGAGACTCCCTTTCGGTGGAAAAGTTATGGTTTTAGGAGGTGAGTTTAGACGGGTTTTGCCGGTCGTGAGACGTGGAACGCGATAACAAATTGTAGACTCCAGCCTACGAATGTCACCTCTATGGTATGCGATTAAAAAGATGAGGTTGACTTTGAATATGAGAGCGCGAACTGATTCATGGTTTTATGATTTTCTTTTACGTGTCGGCGATGGAGATGAAGAAGTGGTTGACGAAAATTATATTCGCATCCCTGATGCCATAACCATTCCATACAGGATACGGCTCAATCTAAGGAAGATTTGATCAATGCAAATTTTCCTTCTTTGCCGGTCAATGGTAATTCATCAGATTATATCATTTCTAGGGCGATCTTATCAACCAAATATAAGCATGTGGACGATCTTAACGAAAAGTTGATCGATAGATTTTGTGGAGACGAGAAAACCTATTACAGTTTTGATGAAGCACAAGACGACAAAAACAACTTCTATCCTATCAAATTCTTAAACTCGCTTAATGTTAGTGGTGTGCCCCCTTATGTTCTCCGGCTCAAAATTGGGTGCCCCATTATACTGTTAAGGAATCTCGATCCCTCAGATGGATTATGTAATGGCACAAGAATTATATGCAGAAAGTTTGAGCCAAACCTAATTGATGCGGAAATAGCTGTTGGACAGCATGTTGGCAAAAGGGTATTCTTGCCAAGAATTCCTTTATCTCCGTCTGAAGCCGACATGTTTCCTTTCAAGTTGAAAAGAAAACAGTTTCCGGTTCGGCTAAGCTTTGCTATGACAATCAACAAAGCTCAAGGACAGACAATTCCTAATGTTGGCGTTTATCTTCCGAAATCGGTTTTCTCACATGGACAACTTTTCGTTGCACTGTCGAGAGGAATTTCACGTCACACGACAAAAGTATTAGTAAATCCAACGAAGAAGTTTAAACTCGACGGAGTTTACACATCAAACGTGGTGTATCGTGAGGTTTTACATGATGACTAACACATGTTAGCAGTCATTTTATTTTGTTTAAAAGCACTTTTATAATAAATTACGTTTCTTTTGTTATAATGAGTAACATTGAAAAATTCATGATTTGTTGTATTATTATAACCCATGTATGCCTATTGGACTTTTACATAAAACAAATTCACATATTCCTACTAATTGTGATAACCTGGTTCAAACATTCAACTAATGTAATAAACAGAATCAATTATTGATTGGTGCTAAACCAGTCAAGTCTAAACAGACTTAAAACTGCTCAGACACAAATGCAATGAAGTCCTGGAGAATAGATTGAATTCTCGGGTCGTTAAGTCCCACGGAGACTCAATGGTGTGTACAACACTTGATCAGACGATAGATTGATCACTAATGATAGTGATCTGTAAAGGTTATGATTAGAAATTACACTACTGATTGATTTGGAATAGAATTGGACACAGAATTGGAAAGCACAACAATCAGTAGAAAGAAACGTAAACGTAAGTTTTAAAAACTACGTATACGCACAAAATAAAAAGTGAAAACTAAAAAGTAAAAGGCCTAAAAATATAAAAATGACATTTTTGGAATCCTAAAAATAAAAGAAAATTATTAGAAAAAGAAAATTATTTTTAACACTATTTAATTAATTACTATTAATTAAAAACTATTTTAACTATTTAATAAATACTCTAAATTAGAAGAAAATACAAAATAAGGCTAGAAAAATAAACTTATGATTCTGAAAAATCTAAAATACTATAAAACTAATTTTAAAACTAAAAATATATTTTTCACACTTTTTATCTAATTATTACTAATTAATTATTATTTAAAATACACTTAAATACTAGAAAATAGAAAATAAACTTGGAAAAATAAAATTTTAACTTTGAAAAATCTAAAATATGATAAAACTAATTTTAAAACAGAAAATATATTTTTTTGACTTTTTAATTATTTATTACTAATTATTTATTATTTATTAACTATTTATAATTATAATAAATACTAAAAAGATAGAGAAAAATCTGAAACTTTTTCTAAAAATCCTAAATGATAACAGAAACCTAAGAAAAAGAGAAAAACAAGTTTTGCTTATTAAAAAGTTGAAAAGAAAAATCAAAAAGCTAAAAAATCTTAAATAAACGCTATCACTATTTTTATATTGATGTTTTTGTGATTTTTATTTTTGAAAACTACTTATATACTAATAATATGAAACTTTAACAAAGACAAAAAATTTACAAAACTCAAATAAGCTGATTTGAAAGCTTATGAACCCAACAGTAGCCTTAACAAGCTTATTTGGGTGAAATAAGCTCAAATAAGCTTGTTCACTGAAACAGAAGCTAGAATAAGATGGAATAAGTCACAAGCTATTGAAATGAAACTAAAAAATGAAAAGAAGCACACTGATAAGCTAAGAATAGGCAAATAAGCACTTGACTTATGTAAAGAAAAACAGAAAATGGGACAAGCTTTAAGCCCTTAGCAGCCCTAGCTAATAAGCTCAAAAGTGAAAACTAAGACTTGACAACTCAAGAGGACCAGGTTGGCTTTCCAAAGAACTAGAGAACACAAGATTTGAAGCACTAACAAGCTCAATGCAAGCTTATCAAGTTTGGCTTAACCACTGTGCACAGGACAGTTTCCAGAACAGGTACCCCACAAAAAGCAGAAAAATATGCACTTAAACAGCTGAGAAACCAAGAACTAGCATTTTTCTATTTTTATACACCAACCAAACTATAATTCCCCAAGAGCTTATAAACTGAATCTTGATATTAAACCCCTAGTGAAATTCCAAAGTTTATTCAAAAACGACCTATTTGAAAGTTTTGACTTTTTAATTACTCTACTCAGTTGACCAAAATGAGCTTTGAGTTGATCTAAATCACTGAATATGATGTTATGATGTGAACTAAGACTGATTAGAGCAAGATTATCAACTTTCTAACACAAAATGATGATCATGGATCATGAAATCTCAACAGTAACTGCACAACTAAGGATTTGAAGAATTTTTGACTTTTTTGCTATTGAGAACTTGTTTTATGACTGAGCTAAGTTGTTTAGACTTATTTAGACAGAATTCCAACAAAGACAATGACCAAAGAACTTGCAAACTCAAAGAACCAAACACCCTTTATACTTGACTGTTATGAAGGTTTAACAAAGCAACTCTTAAATTTAAAACATGAGCTTAATTTCAGACCTTATATAATCATTAACTAAGACTAAACAAGCTTGAATCCACATTAATAATAACTTAAAACCAAGAAATTAGACTTAAGCTATTATGACTGCTCAAATAAGATTTTAAAGCAACTATGAATTCCAAAGAACAAGCTATTGATTTTAATGATCAAAAACACTAATTTATAACTAGTAAACAAGTAGAAAAAGAAATTAGAGCTAATAAACAAGTAGAACAATGAAATGCCAAATTGGTCAAAAGTGCTTACAAAAGCTTCCAAGCTTAAAATTAAGAACCAGGACCTGAAACCAATTCCTATAGCTTCCCAAGAAGCACTATACCAAGGCCATCCAAGATAAACCCTGCTCCAGCTTCTTGATCTTCTTCACCATGGATTTTTGATTTTTCAAGTATTTAATTTGGATTTTTGGTAATTTTTGATTTTTTTAGTCTAAACTAATTTTTATTGTTTCTAATAGCTTTTATAAGCTATTTGGGAGCTTATGTGACCTATTCTAATCCTTACAAACAACAAACAACAACATTTAATCCAACATGAGATTTTGCATAAAAATGAGAAATTGCATAAACTTGAGAAGTGATTAAAACTTTAAATTGCTACTTGAAAAAGTCTTATAATACACTGAAATACTCAAAACAGAATGCTTGAAAGCTTTTAATTACACTTAAACTTAAAAATACTTGAAACGACAACAATAAACTAAAATTTACTCTAGATAGTTGATACAATGCATCATCTCCCCACTTTATAGACTTTTCCACCTTCCCACATGTCTCTGATTGTTTCCCACCACATTAGAGCCCTTGGATCACTCAAATTAATCAGAACCGTCCAAGTTGCTTTTTTGGCGCCAAATAATTCTTTGAGCAGGTTTAAGCTTTAATTGGGTTTGGTTTGAGCAATTAAGAATATTTGGAGTGTAGAGGAGTTGGAGGGGACATGGAATGGGAGGGGGGTTGAAATTGGAGTGAAAACCACTCTGGTTTTGGAGTTTCAGGCATGGAAGAGAGAGTGCTACAGTGGTAGCTGGTTTTTGAGCGCGTAGTGGGTTTTGACTTTGGTTTGACCGGGTGGTATTAATAACAAAGGGGTCAAATTGGTTTGTGGCAGGGCCAAAATGGAGTTGTGACCTGGGGGTCAAGGGTCAAGGGTCAAAGGCAGTTGGGTTGGGCTTGTAATTGGATTGGATTTTGGGCCTTAGTAATATTTAAAGTGTCCGTTTGGTATTAGCTTAGTACAAGGACCAAAAATGCAAATTTGCCAAACTTCAAGGACTGAAAGTGATATTTTTCCAATGCTCTCACAAGGACCAAACTTGACAACTTTTGATAGAACAAGAACCCTTTTTGCATAAAATCATTTTTAAAGGTCCAAGGACTAAATTTGCAAATTTCCAAAGTTTAGGGACCTTTCTTGCCAATTGACCAAAGAATCATTCAAGGATCATTTTAAACAACTTAGAATACTTCAGGGACCTTGAATGATAAATTTCCACATTTTTGAATTTCCAGGGACTAGATTTGACAACTTTTAAAACTTGGGGGACTAAAACTGCCAATTTTGCAAACTTTATACATTTTTCATCTGATTTTGATATTTTTGCATTTAAAACACATAAAACACTGATTTGTGATATTTTGATCATTTTGATGTGTTTCTGAGCGTTTTCAGATGATTTTGCAGTTTAGATTGTGTAAAAATGATGAGTATTTGGACACTCATCAATTATTATTACCAATAAGCAATTTGTTCAAACATTCAACTAATGTAATAAAACAAAATCACATATAGCAGCTACATTGCTAATTCAAACACTGCTAAAAACAATTTGTTCATACTTCTAATTTACCAATAAGCCCTACCAAATTGACAAGTTAATTTAAAAATTACAAAAAAGCCTTACCAAATTATTATATGTCTGTTCTGTTGGTAGGGTGTATGTCAATTATTATTATAAGTATGAACAATTATTTTAAGGATAGCAACAGACATATAGCAGCCACATTGCTAATAATAGGATAGCAACAAACAATAACTGAAGGAAAATGCATAGGCCCAATCTTATGACACTAAACACAACTGAAATCTGTAACATAAGCATAGCCATCAAAATACAGTTACGAGCTACAAACATGAAAAGTAAATTGAACATAGTAACGTTCATAATTAAACATAGATTTAAAAAAAACCAAATCACTTGAAAAGTAAGGGTTAAAAAAAAATAGTTGCTATCATACCTTGTTTATGAAAAAAAAAAACAATGCATTTCCGGTGAATCAAGGACATAACAAGTAACACACACGAACATGAGAGCAAATGGCCAAAAGAGGATGGAAAATGATACGATGAGACATACCTAACTTCACCGGTGAATGCACCACCCTTCTTAACCCAACAATTTTGGGCAGCGACTTGGATTTCAGACCTCAATTCACTTTTGACAGTGGAAAGAAACACAAAAGGAGGGCTCACCACCACCTCTGCACATACATACAGCAGATTGTTCAGAGCTAAACAATCAATAATGCAAATAAACAAGACTACACGTTATAAAAAAGCCATGATCTCTACCTCGACACAGTAAAAAATGAATGATATTATTTACACGTTATTAAAGTAATCACACTAGCACATTTTAACAATATATAGTTTCACAACCAGATTTATTTTTTTGTTGTTGAATATGATGGCATAAATACTTACCAACGACATCGGTGGATGGAATGTCACCAGCATTAAGTGTTGCGACAATTTTCTTGACATCATCAACAGTTCCATTCTGTGAATGAATAACCATAAGAAACAAATCAGGTTCCAAATACTTTAAGCACATTGTATTTAAGATTTAAAACACTGATGAGTGCTTATTCACTCATCATTTTTTGTCAAATCTGAGCTGCAAAACATCTAAAAACACTCCGAAATGCATCAAAATACTAAAAGTATCTCAAAATTGTGTTTTATATGTTTCAGATGCAAAATTATCAAAAACAAATGAAAAACGAGCAAAGTTTGCATAATTGGCAGTTTCAGTCCCCCAACTTTTAAAAATGGCAACTTTAGTCCCTGGAATTTCAAAGAATGACAGAATTCACCCCTGGACATTTTAAATTGGAAAATGAACATTTTTAGTCCTTTGGTAATTCTTACTTGTCAAAATTGGTCATTTTGAGAATTTTTGGAAAATTACAATTTCAGTCCTTCAAGTTTCGCAATTTGGCAGATTCAGTCCTTGCATTATTTGAGGTTGTCAAATTTAGGCCCTTGGATTATACTCATCAGAAATTACGCGAGTGGTCCCTGAATTTTTAGTCTTGGCAGTTTTAATCCCTAAGGTCTCATATGGGTTCAATCCAAGTCCAAATAACCATCCCAAGGCCCAAAATAAACAACCTGATCCAAGTCCAAACCCGGTCAACCCAACCCTTTAACCCAGTCAACATATATACACCCAATCCCCTGTCTTCTCCACTTCCCGCCCAAACCATAACCCAGAACCCTAGATACCTTTTCTCTGCTTCCCAAACACTCCACCTCTCAACTCTCTATTACCCAGCTTCATCAAACCCAAAACCACCTTAATTCTTTTACCCAGTTAAACCCTTATCCCAAACCCACTATTCTTTTTTTCCCCACTGCCACCTCACCAATCCCAGCTTCAAGAAACCAATCAATGGCTTGGATGTACCAATATTGGTACCTACTTAATGGATGGCTTGGATCATCTCAAGAAAGCACAAATGGCTCTTAGCTTGCTTGTCTCACAGAAGAAACACAACACAAGAAGCACATGTGAAGACCTTAAGAGATTGAAGACTCTAGTTGTAGTATAAATAGGAGTATGTAGCCATGTTATAAGGCATCCCTTACTTAGTTTTCAAAAAGTTGTTTTTTTTACTTTTCTTCTGTAATGCAAGTTTTTTAATGAATGAAAATTTATCTTTGTTACATTGTCTCTCTTTTCATTAGTTAAAGCTAGTGTTAGATACTCCAACTCAGTAGAATTAAGTTGAATGCATTTTTTTTAGGGATCAAAATCTGTTTTGAAGTAAAAACCCCAATGAAGGAGTGTTTGGTTTAGGCAGGCTTGGGTCTCAAAAACCCATTTTACCAGTTTACCTTCTGAAGTCAAAAGTTTTTTTTAGTTCTAAGTTAATTGCCATAAGTAGGCAGTAATAGAATAAGTTTTTCAAATGTTTGGGTGACAATATAAGTGCTTTTTCTGTCATTTTTATGCAGTGCAGTTTATCAGCATAAGCTGCTACCGTTTGTCTTTCTATCAGCTTATAGGAAATCTAAATTGGAAAGTGTTGTTGCTTCTTAAATCCTCACTTTGCTAAAACATCTTGAGTCCATTTTTGTTGAGTCAAAATCCTCCTAGCATAGCTTAAGTTAAAAAAAAAATGAAACTGATGTTGTCTTTTTGGGTTCTGCACCAGCAGCAAATAAAGCTCACAGTTAGCTGATCTCAGCTTGATTTTATGCCATAAAAAGCTTCTTTCTTGGTCCAATCAGTGTAACTCTGTTCCTTGCTGTGCTAACTTTGTTGTTGTAGCTTTTATCTGGTTTGGAAGTCCATTTCCTAGCTTAAAACTAAGCTCAAAAAGCCACTGTTGAACCTGGTGTCAGCCTGCAACAGTAAACAGCACAGGTCACCAATTGTTTCTCATTTAAGCTTTTCAAGTGTTGTTAAATGCTTATGAGTTATATTCTAGTACAATAGTTTAGTTTTAGCTTAAATATTGCTTATTAGGTGCTTATTTTTCTTATCCATTTAGTGCTTATTTGTAAACTTTAGAAGCTTATGTTTAGTCATTAGCTTAGGATTTCCTTAGAGTAGACTAATGCCAACTGTTTTCCCATAGTTAGGTGTTTTAGCTTATTTAGATTTAGGTGAGCTTAGTTTAGCTTGTTTGACTTCATAGTTAGCTTATTAATTCTACTGCTTGACTGGTGAAATTAAGAGATTCTAAATGGGTGTTTGGTTGGATAAGGACTGAGGTCCAAAAGGGTGTTTGTCTTGCTTTGCTGTCCACTGTTTGGAATAAGCAGTTTTAACTGCTTATTCTAAAACTTTTCACACAAAAAGTTTTTACAAAATCTCTTTATTTTGATCTTATAAACAAGTTTCAAAAAGAAAATCAAGAAAAAAAATGTTTTGCAAAAAGGGTAGAGGCCAGGATTCGAACCTGTGACCTCTAGCCTTCCACGACCACAACACAACACCACTCAACCAACTGCGCCCTTGGGACTTGTCTCACAAGTTTTACACAAACTACTCTTTTATAGACTTGTAGTCAGTTTGCTCTATAAGCTAAGTTTGGCTTATTTACTGCTTATTTCCTAGGGCAACCACCATCTTTTCCATTTTTCTTAGGATCAGCTAACATTAGAATAGTTTTTGTGAATTTTTCAGATTTTTCAACATTAGTTTAATATTTTTAATCATTTAATTAGTGTTTAATGGTTTTTAATTCGTAGTAATTATTTTAAAAGTCAAAAAAATATTCCGCTTTTTCCTAAAATTAATTTTAGTCAAATAGATCGTAGGAAAATTGATTTCACACCCGTTGCCCTTAAATTGCAAAAGTTTTACGTTTATGGCTCGGGTTGTTTCCCGGTTTTTACGTTTTTACGTTTTTGCACCCTAGGACTTAGTGTAGCTTCGTTTTATCATTCCTTAGGCTTAGTGATAGTTTATTTTTAGTTATTTAGGGTTCCCTTGCCTTAATTACCTTCCCGTTAATTAATTTGTAGAATTCGTAATCAAACTCAAACAAATCATTAAAATCCAATTCAAGTTCAAATCACGAAACTCAACGAATCCTTCCATTCACATCTCGTTGGGACACGACCCGGGGAAATCACTTTCCCGGTATCACTTTTATCACACCCGTGAGGTTTGGCACGTTGACCTTTTTCCTAAAGGGTTAATTTGTCGGATTTTACGGTTATTTTGATATACGTTGATATTGTGTTTTATACCACTCACTTCACAACGAATCAAACACCGTTCCAATCTTAAATAAACTAGAAGAACTAAATAACTGATTCCGATCCACTACATATATATTGTATAGCAGTAGGATACATCAACAGATCTACTAATCAGTAAGCACTTTGAAGGTGTTTGATTAAACTGATGTCAAATGGCTTATATCATTTTTGCGAAGGTAATAAGCTAATTAGAAGAATCCCTTATAATGGGGATTTTTGAAAACACGTAAGCTTACCCAAATGTACTCATTATTTTGCTTATATAATACTAAACTCACAAACTATATGAAAATGCTATTAGCATGACAATGTGCATAGTTCAATAACATATTGCAGTATCTTTTCCAATTTTTGCAACTATTAGGTGGTGTTTGGGGTTGCATATTAAATGCAATGCAAGAACAGTGTTTTATGCAAAAGCTGTTAGACAAGCAACTGATACCGTTGAGTGATTGGCAGTTCAAGAATTTAGTTTTTGATAATCAACTCCTAAATTGCCTATTCAAAACTGCAAATTTCACCCCAAGTACCCAAATGGCTTATCGGCTATCGAGCATCTAAAATACAGTAAGCAGATAACCGGTTTGAATTAGCAGCTTATTGTGTGGGATTATCAATCCTAACAAACATTAGATGCATCAAAATTAAATAAGCTCTCATACACTACTTAAACTCAAAAAAACAAATTTATCAAAAGCGCACTACTATTAAATATCAGTAGAGTAAATACAGTTAAATGAGTGAATCATAAACAAATCTGATTAAATCAAAACCAATCAACACTTGTAACACAAATACATAATCTGTAACATATTGGATTTCACAAACACATCAAACCATGATACTAAGTGGCGTATACTATAGGTTTTAGAGAGAGAAAGGTTAGAGGTTTAGGGAACTTAGTGAGAGAAAGTTAAATCTTATTATGAAGCTCCAACCCTTTACCTTGGGAGGTAGAGGGTATTTATAGTACCATACATAAAACGCCACCTACGGGCTGTGAATCAGGCATACAGTGGGTAAAGACCCGTCCGTCCTCCACGGTGTTACTTAACTAAATACTAACTAACATTAAATAACTACGACTACGAGCTTTCTAACGATTACATATACTTGAGGTGACCGGCACTTTAACGACTGGATTTTATAAATCCTAACAATCTCCCCCTAAGGGAGGTCACCTCAAATTACATAGAATACAAACAGATATTACATTAAGATTGTTCTTGGATTCTTGTTTAAGTTCATTGATCTGTAGCCCGTAGTCTTTGATTCTTCATGTTTTGCATGTTTGGTTAATCCAAGTTGAGGTCTTTAACTGATCCACGTGATAATGATTTTTGAGCCAGCTTTGAGATCATCAACTTCCATAAATCTCTGACTCTTCCTTTGTAGTGTTGACATTATGTGATGTTGTGACTTTTGGACCGACATGCTCACATTCTGGATCATGATTTCTCCTCATCAGAGTAGCGGAAGCTTTAGTTGATTCATGATATTTGCAGCAGCGTAGCAGAAGCATGGAGTGTAAATATCAGAGTTGTTGATGCACTTATCATGATTTCGAAGTGAATGTGATGTGTGAGCATGCAACAATGGATTGACCTCTCAATTCTGATCAGCTGCAAACGTCGGGTGTACCTGCATACAATAGTTAGCAATAAAGCGTACGAAAAGTGTCTTTGATCACTTTCGTCGAATTGAGGTACACGGCCCACGGTTCCCCGTTGATTAGTACAAGTACTGCCTGTGATCAGGTATAATTCCGAAGAATCTCCTTGATAGGGTTTCGCAACTGCTCTAGCTGTTCTCAAACCAGAACGTCTCAAAGAAGACAACACGGAGTGAGTGAACCAGCGAATTTGAGATTCACTGATTGATGAAAAGAGATTTGAAAAAAAATCATGTACTGCTCAAAATAAAGTGTTTTTGCAATACAACGAAGGTTTTAAGGAAAATCAATTATCAATCATAAACACCTTTTATTTTTTTGAATTATTAATACACAGTTGATGTGCTAGAGAAAAGAGTTTTAAGCACAACGACCGGTTTTTCAAAGGTATCCGTCAATCTATTACCTGGACCAAGGTTGATTCAATAACGAATCGCCCCATTGTTTCAATCCAGTTGTCACATGTTTGATCTATTGGATAGATCTCACATGCCACCTACCAAGAGCTTGTTTGAAGTTGGCTCTAGAAGGCTTTCCATCGTCATTGTGAATATGTTTGCACATCACTCAGATGTTCTGGCAATATCACAAGGATAATGCGTAGGACTTATAAGATATATCCTCAGTTTCCACATTGTGTGAAACAGTAAGTCTTCATTGATTGTGTCCTAAGTAGATTTATTAGATGATCTCGTGGCTCTAACTCAGTTGTGCACATTTGGTTCCTATGTCGGAGACTAGGGAGAGGGTCTCCTTCTTCAATATCAACAATCTCTAAGAGAAAGTCGATAGATAATGTAGGTTCCCCGTGAGAATGAAACATGTCCTTTTAAGAGGAACTTGAGTAGCTTGGGAAGTTGTAGTGCAGTGCGTCACTGGGTCCATGACGTCTTGTCTTCAACACCGGCGTTACCTTGGTAAACACCAGTAGCATATGCATTGAACCCGGTTTCTGCCCTAAGGTTGAAAAATTGGAGGGCTATTTCTTTTCACCCTTTTCACATTTATTTCTTTTTCATTCTTCAACCCCTTCAGTGCTTACCGAGACTTCATTACTAGAACCTTGTTGGGTTTGTTCCAGTACTAGCTCTGTCTCAGTCGGCACTCTTCCCATATTCTCATTTTTCTCCCTTTTTCATCATACCTAAGGACTCTACACTATCTAGTGGATTGTCCCCGGGTAGATCCTTCCGTCTCTGGCGGGATTGTGGGAACGAATACCTAACCTAACCATCCTTATATCTCCATACATAAAGTAAATTTGGTCGGTCTTTTTGGTATTGTTCTTTTGCCATTGGAACCAATTGAAATCCATTTGAAAATCAATCTAGGTACTTGTGATATATTATCAAAGCATTTTGTACCTGAATTGTTTTTGATATTTCAGAAAAAGAGCTCCCCCTCAACATGTGGATCGTATATTTGAAATCGTTTTGGCACATGGAAGCAAGAGGAAGAATTCACTTCTTTGATTCACATTTTCTAAAAATATCTACATCGCTTTCCCGATCAAGATTAGTATTTTTCATACTTAGTTAAAGATATTTTTGGGAAAGGATGTGGTTTTCAAAAAGTTGCTCCCCCTCAATATGTGCATCGAGATTTGAAAGTGTTTTGCACATATTAGGGAAAACCTACACTTAGAGACAAATCAATCACGCTTCAATTCTTTTTGGTTTGATATAGATGCTCCCCCTTAACATGTGCATGGAAAATTTGAAATCGTTTGACACATGAAGGGAGGAGAGCTTGCTAATCACTTATAAAACCATTTATCGAATTATTAGTTTAAATCCAATTTAAATCAAAAATTCTCCCCCGATCACAATTTTCAAGTCATTTAAGATTTGTGATCTCTATAGATTTAAATTGATTTTGAAAGCTTTTGAGGAGAATTGTAACTTGCTTATGAAAACATTTAACCGATAAGGATCAAATATGAGACTTTGCACTCCAAAGATTAAACATCCTTGAGTATCTTTTGAAAACATGACATTAGCCTTGGTCTGAACGAATTGTATGACAAATAACCTTTTGAATTAATTGAAATCATTCTCCCCCTAATCAATGACATAAGTTGTTGATTGAGAGATAGAGATTTTGACAAATGTCAAGTCCAGATGATTTACAAAAATTGAGTCAGAGTTATTTTTCAAAGCTATTAGTTTTCATTAGATAACAAATATTTTTCAGAAGAATTTATAGAAGGAAAAATATTTGTGAAGGAAACATTTGTCTTTTTGGTGACAAAAATTTGTTTTTAGAATCAGAGCATGAGATTTGAAAAACAAAATAAAGCATGGCTCTGTTTTTTTCTTTTAAAAACGGGGTATAGTCTGAAATGACTATAAACCTTTTGTTTTTTTTTCTCTCAAATTATTATTATTATTATTATTATTATTATTATTATTATTATTATTATTATTATTATTATTGTTTTTAAATTATGAACATTCGAACTTCATCTAACGCCCCATGTCACTCTTTGAATGACAACACAAAGACCGTAGATGAAATCGAATAAAAGAAGAGATGGGAAAAATATTTTTAGCTTTTTCAAAGATTATTTGATTTTTTATGGATTTTTTTTGTGGGTTTTATAATTTTGTATTTTGCTTTTTGAATAAATATTTACAAGAGATGGATGAAGAAAAACTTTTACTTCTTGTCTTCCTCTTGAAGACGTTTGAGTGTTTCCGGTTGTAGACTCTTTAGACCAAGTCGTGGAAGGATAAACTCAAAACGTTCTCTAGGAAGAGCTTTGGTGAAGATGTCTGCTAACTGGTATTCAGTCCTCACAAAATAAAGTTCCACCACACCGTTCTCCACTTGCTCCCTGATGAAATGATGTCGAATGTCGATATGCTTTGCTCTTGAATGTTGAACGTTGTTGCATGAGAGAGCAACGACACTTTTGTGATCACAATACAGAGGGATTTTGTTGAATTCAAAGCCATAGTCAGATAATTGGGATCTCATCCATAGGATTTGAGCACAACAAGATGACATGGCTATGTATTCTGCCTCTGTAGAGGATATAGAAGTACTCATTTGTTTCTTTGAAGACTAGCTCACATGCTTATCACCCAAAAACTGAGCACCTCCTGACGTGCTTCGACGTGTATCTTGACATCCTGCATGGTCAACATCTGCATAGGCTGTTAGTGACACACCGGTGTCCTTCGGGTACCAAAGTCCCATGTTGATGGTTCCTTGGAGATACCGAAAGACCCGTTTAACCGCTTCAAGGTGCTTTTTGGTAGGCTTAGCCTGGTATCTAGCACACATGCATACAACGAACAGACTGTCTGGTCTACTGGCAGTAAGGTACATCAGGGACCCAATCATACTACGATATTTAGTCTGGTCAACCATGATCCCTGAGAGGTCCTCATCCAGTTTAGTACGCTCCACCATGGGAGTGTCAACAGGGTCACAAGAATCAAATCCAAATTTCTTTAAAATCTCATTAGCATATTTAGATTGATTGATAAAAATGCCTCCGGGACTTTGTGAAATTTTTAATCCCAAGAAAAATGACACTTGTCCCATCATTGACATTTGAAATTTGGAGCCCATCTCTTTAGAAAAATGATCACATTCATTGGGGTCAGTCGAGGCAAAAATAATATCATCAACATAGATTTGAACGTGAATTAAGTGTTTGCCTGACTTTCTGGTGAACAGTGTCGGATCAACTGCTCCTTTGCTGAATCCAGTAGATAGAAGAAACTTTGATAGCGTATCGTACCATGCCTTTGGAGCTTGCTTCAAACCGTAAAGGGCCTTCTTCAAGCGATAGACATGAGTAGGATGCTCTGGATTCACAAAACCTTCAGGTTGGCTGACGTATACGACTTCTTTAAGATCTCCGTTAAGAAAGGCCGTCTTTACATCCATCTGATAGACTACCATGTTCTTACTTGCAGCGTTAGCCAGGAAAATTCTGATTGTCTCGATACGTGCAACTGGAGCAAATGATTCTTCAAAGTCAATACCCTCCTCTTGACGGTATCCTTTTGCAACTAATCGAGCCTTGTTCTTTAACACATCACCATGCTCATCAAGTTTTACTTTGAAGATCCACTTTAGAGCGATGATCATAGCACAATCAGGAGCAGGTACTAATTCCCATACATCTAGTCGATCGAACTCATGAATTTCTTCTTGCATGGCATGGAACCAGCTGTCGTCATTCATGGCAGTTTTAACATCTTTTGGTTCGATCTTAGATAGAACTGAGTTGAAGAAGCACCATAAGGCATCAGTTGCAAGTTGTTTACGAGTGGATACTGGACGAGAGGGGTTTCCAATGATGTTGTCTAATGGATGGTCATGTGTCCATTTTCTAAGGTGTTTGTGTGGTTGTTGTTAAGGAACTGAAGTAGCAAAGTCGTTTTCCCCTGACGAAGATGGTTCTGATGATGGTTCAGGAGCAAATATGTTCTCAAAGGGAGCATCTTCGGGAGTAGCAAAGGGGTTATCTCCATCATAGGTGCCAGAGACAATTGCATGATGTACACTCGGTGATTGATGATTTAATGATGAGACTGAGTGATCTTAATGACATAGAAACTAAAGGGTTATCTACGTTGACTGGGATAGGAGCAGCCTCTGTTGATGGATTTGATTGATCATTAGCAATAGGCTCATAGTGTTCATAAAACATTGGATCAAACAATTTCTTCAAATCATCTTCTGAAGGGGGTACATATGGAGTTGCTGGTGAGGGATTTTGTACAAGAGAAGAACTAATGGGACTACTTGATGAAGGTTGTGATGCGGGTCCAGAACTTGATTGTCCTAGAGCCATTTGCCCAGACAGCTCATCGAACGTGACGTGAATAGTTTCCATGATATCTCGAGTTCTTTTTGTTGTAGATTCGGTAACCCTTCTTGTTTGATGCATAACCCACAAAAACTCCAATGTCCGCCTTAGCTCTTAATTTACCTAAATCTTGACCGTCATTCGTTGGATAACACAAAGCACCAAATACACGAAGGTAGGAGATATCAGGTTTTTGTTTATGGACAAGTTCGTATGGAGTTTTTCCATGTGTGGTATGTATGAGGGAACGATTTTGGGTGTAGCAAGCAGTGGCAATGGCTTCAGCCCAAAGAAACATTAGAACCTTTGAATAAATTAGCATAGTTCTTGCAGCTTCAACAAGGGTCCGATTTCGTCTTTCAACTACACCATTCTGTTAAGGCGTGCGTGGAACACTTCTTTGATGACTGATTCCAATGCTTTCATAAAATTGACTTAGGTCTTTGTTAACAAACTCAGTGCCATTTTCTGTTCGAATAATTCTAACAGTCTTGTGAAGTCGAACCTGCAGCTGCTTGATAAGTTTGATGATGACATCTGGAGTTTCATCCTTTGTCCTTAAAAACTTAACCCAAGTAAATCGAGAGTAGTCATCAACAACGACTAAAACATATTTCTTCCCATTTATCGTTTGCACTCTCATTGGTTGGCACAAATCCATATGAAGAGTATGAAGAACTTCCATAACTGAGTTTGCAGGTTTGGGTTTGTGGGCATATTTCCTGCTTTTTCCCATTTGACATGCTGAACAAAGATGATATTTTTCATACTTTAATCTGGGTAAGCCTCTTACAAGGTCCTTTCTGGAAAGATCATTAATGGTACCGAAGTTCAAGTGATTGAGACGACGATGCCATAACCAAGACTTTGTTTTCGAAGCCTTTGACAACAAGCAAATTGGAGAAGACTTCATCATGTCTTCGATAGAGATGGTGTATAGGTTTAAACCACGTGTTCCTCTTAACAGTTCCACACCATCAAGTTCTCTAACGAAACAAGTATGTTTTCTAAAAGCCACCTTTAGATCGGAATCACAGAATTGACCAACAAAGAACAAGTTATGACCAAGACCTTCAACATAATATACCCTGGAGATTACACTGTCACCAACAACATAATCTTCATAACCTATAATTGCACCAAAATGGTCGTTCCCGAATCTAACAGTCCTGATGAATTTACTCACGAAGTTCATGAGCCGCGAGTGATCTCCAGTCATATGCTTGGAACAGCCTGAGTCCAAGTACCACAGAACGATTTGAATGACCTGCAGTTGAACACAGACAAAAATGGATAACTGGATAATTGGGATCCCCATGCAATAATGGGTTCCACTTGGTTAGACAAAGAGATTGGAACATCCACATCCGAAACTGAGTCAATAAAATCATTAGTGGTAGATGCTGGGCTAGTAGAAACAGTAGATCTATTCAAAGTATGTTCACTTCTTAAAGGTATAGTTCTACCAGTGGGCATCCATTTCCTAATGGGCATTGAATTAGAAAATTTAGGGCACAACTCATTAAGATTAAATTTGCGGCCAGTAGGTATCCACTGATAACCTATATTACTAAATTTTCTTCCTGTGGGTTTCCAATGTTTTCTAACCTTCTTCCGCCATTGCTTTCTAGCCTTCTTAGCTTGAATTTTGGCATTAATAATTTGATAAGGTTTTATAATGTACCATTTTGAGGGGTCGTTTAAGCCCTTATTTGATCACTTTTGTATCCGTTATTATTTAATATCGTTCCTTTTCACTTTTTAGGTATCTTGAAAGCAAAATGCTGGAATGACACTTATTCGGATGAAAAGGCGCGAATATACGAAGAAAATGGCCAAAGTCAAGAATCAAGACACTCAGGCTGCTGGAACTTAAGGGGACCGTGTCAGGATTTACAAGTGACGGCGTCAGGTTCTACTAAAGACGTCGTTGGACAAATTTTGTGACGACTTAGTAGCCAAATTGCTCATTTACAAGTGACGGCTTCAGGTTTTAAAAGAGTAGGGCGTCGCAACTCAGACGGCCTAGATTTGATCCAGACGACGTCAGAGACTGAAGGGGACGGCGTCACAAGCATAAGGTGACGCCATCGCAAGACTAACGTGGCCAAGATGAAACCCTAATAACGGCGACCCGACGGCGTCACAAATCAAAGGGTGACGCCGTCGCATGTGTAATCTTATATATAGAATCCGAATTTTTTAGTTTTCAGAGTGTAGTCTTTGGAGTAAAAACCTAAACCGAACCAAGGCTGTCTTGTACAGTATTTTAGGGTTCCATACCCTATCTTACATCAAGATAAGTGTTTTACTTCATTAATTTAATTATGTCTTCAATTGATTGTGTGTATGCTTGCATGTTCCCCATGTCCGGCTAATTTACGTGTGTGTTTGCTTAGGTAATATGAAATTTAGTTATTGAATATTGATTGGTTGTATCTTATCTTAATTGTGATTGACCTAGTATTGTGATAGGTCAATCGTTGTGCTAATAATGCTTGATTAATCTTTGTTGAACTTTAGTTTATAATCACCTAGAGTAATTGTAGGCTATACATCCAAAGAATACCTTAGAGTTAAAGTTTATAAATCCTAGAGATTTTGTAGTCATTAACCTTTGGTAGCTTCAAAGAGTTAGGGATAAACGCATACCCTACGACCTTAGAAACACAACGCGATTAAGAATAAGGACGTGACAATTCAACCATCAATAGGAGATAACTAGGGAGTAATAAAGCCTAAGCAAATACATTTTTAACTATCATACGAGCACACAACAATAGACATAGACTACCCTCACCTTAGTTTAGATAATTAGATAAGTAGAAGTAATCGGTAGAAATACCAAAAACCCCCAAATTCAAACCCCGAGATTCGTACCTTTCCATTTCCTAAAAAACATAAAAAAGATAAAAAATAATCTTCCTCAACCCCAACCTTAGCGTAGTAACTTCTCACTAGCATTCCTATTCACCTAGAGAACGATATCAATTCCCGTGGCTTACCCTAATACTACACTACAACGATTAGGTTCACTGCCTAGGGTGTTAAAAAACTTGCTCGATGAAAAGGAATTTCCTTTGACCCCGAACGCGCTGTGTAAGCGTATCACAATTTTAACTGGGTATTTAACAGCATTAATCAAATCATTCACACCACATACATGATTAGTAACAGAAACCAAGCAATCATCATTACATGTTTTGCCAAAAGTAGCAGAATTCACATTAATTACAGCACGCTTAGAGCTAACACTAGAATCAACACGATTCGTTTTATTCAAATTCTTCCTAAGGTGATCTTCTACTCTCTTCCACTGAACATTCCTAGCTTGCAAGGTCCTATCATTCTTTGTGTTGCCTTGAGGCTTTGACCTGCTCGCTTTGGTGTCACTTTTTACTCCTGTAGAGGGAATGGGAACATTAGTTGGTTTTGCTATTTTTTGCTTTTCAGGTTTAGAAGTGTTGGGATCTGAGCTACTTGAAGGCACATTAAAGTTCACTTTCTTAATACTAGGCATTTGATGGGTTGCATACTTAGCACTAGGCATAGAACAAGGCATCACAGCTTTATCTTTCTCACATAAGGATTTAGGACATGTTGCTCTTAAACATTCTAACAGCTCTTGAGATCGTTTGGCCTGAATGCAAGCAAACCTAATTTCACTATCAAGTTTCTTATTTATGTAATCCTCTTCTACAATCTCACGGAGACATTCTAGACTATCCTTAAGGTGAAAGAAATAGTTATGAAACACAAGTTCGTTATTTCTAAGATGAGGAGGATTGGATTTAACAGTCACAGTATATTTAGAATCTGCAGATGACTTTGATGCAACATTCTCATTAAAGACAAGTGGCATTTTCCCTTTTACCTGACTCTTCAGATTCTCAATTTCCTTTTGTAACGAAGTTATTTTTTCATTGTTTTTGTCACGAGTGACTTTCATTGAATCGTATAACTCTTTGAAGTGTCGTTTGACCTTTGCATTTTCTTCAATAAAACTCTCATTTTCTTGTTGTAATACGTTAATGATGTTTTGAAGATGAAAGTTTTGAGAATCCAAAGGAGGAGGCATTTGGGAGCCAGTCACATTGTTCTTTTCACCCTTTAATTGTGAAATTTGGGCTTTCAACTTTCTGATCGTGTTACAGTGAGCTAGAATCTATTCATCGCGTTTGTTTATTTCAAAAACTGCATCAAACTCTGGAACATTTGAGGATGTCTTGATGTTTGAGGTTTTGACATTTTCTTTGAGATGTTGATATTTTAGTTGCAAATCAAAATGATCAACTTCTAGCTTAGAAAAATGTTTTACCAAATTATCGTGATCATCTTGGTCAATTTTCTCATTTAGTTTTGAGTTTTTGTTTTCAAGCTCAATGACACGATCATGGGAAACTTTTAAAGCAACAGATAATTCATGAAATTGAGAAGCAGTAATAGAATGCTTAGTAATAGTATAAAACACATCTTGAGCCACACAACTTAATACTAAGTTCTCATTTAAGATATGCAGATTCTTCCTTTCAATTTCATTATATTTGAGTTCCCGTTCATAATCATTGACCTCAACTATCATTGCATCAAATTCCTTTTCCATTTCTTTAATATCTGATTCTGTCCCTTTTTGAAGACTCTCAAATTGACCTTTTAATTGTTTAAAGAAAGGTATGACCTCTGTTAAATAGCATTCTTTAGTTTGCTCAAAATCCTTTCCCCTTCAGTTATCCCTGTAGGTGTGATTCTCTTTTTACATGTCTTCTCAAAATCAACGAATAGTTGATAAACAACATACATGCTGATTTAGGTCTTGCTATTAGTGGAAATAGTTCTAGGAACTAAATGCATTGGTGTATTCGGAGGATACATAGTAGCTGCAGGCACTTTCCTAAGGGGAGAGTTTGTTTCAACAAGTACATTTGATTTTTGCTTATCCATGTCTTTCTTCCAAAAAATTTGTTCTGGGGTTAATTGAGTTTGAGGCTTAAACATGTTCAGGGAGATCCAATTTTCTTTAGTGTAATCATGGGGTTTGATCGTTATGTTTTTCATTTTACACTCAGGATCTTTTAGCTTCTTATCCATTTTCTCCCTAGAGGCATCTTCTAAATTTCTATCCTCTTCCGTGCTTCCAATACATGATGGTGTTTTCCTAGGCTTGAGGATCTCATTACCATCATATACAATCGTATGGAAAGTTTTAGCCTTTTTACAATACTTAGGATTTGGCTCCTCTACTAGGGGAATACTATGCTTATCGCTTAAGACTCTGTGCTTAGTGATCATGTGAGCAGTCTGAATGGTATTCCCTTGTACGTACAACTTATTTTCAAGCTTGTTTTTCAAAGTTTTTAGATTGGAAAAGTCATTCAAAAGTTTTGATTCCTTAGCATTAAATTCTTGTTTAAGCACTTTAACATTATCTTAGAGTTCTTGCTTTTGCTTAACAGTTTTAGAAAGCTTTTCTTGTAAGGAGTTTAACTCTTGTTTTAACACTTCTTCTCTAAAATTACTTTTTCTAATAATTGTACGCATTTGGTTATCCATTTCCTGCTCACGGGTAGTTAACTCAAACTTAGCACGTTGTTCATAAATAGCAACTTGTTCTTTATACGCATTCAGGTCAGAGATAACAGAATCATCAGGGGCACATGCAGTGTATTCATCAAAAACATAGTTATCATTGACTGCAGAAGATGCATCACTTGGTACAATCTCACTTTCACTTTGTATCACATATTGATCATATGGGACAATATTACTGTTACCCATATTATCTATATCTGATTCATAAGTTTCATGAGATTGTACTTCGTTATGTATCTTTTGCTCATCAATTTCATCGTATAGTTTTAATACCTCTGAAATGATTGAATCTTTGGATGGACCAGCCTGTTGTGGTGATGAGACCTTTGGTGAAATGCTAGCCATGAAGATTGTCTGGGCAGTAGGTTCATCATCGACATCAGAGTCAAATGCATCACAATCAGCAACTTGAAAGGCATTTTGATGATTGTGACCTATTTCCTGAATTGTCTGCTCATCCACATCAGCATCATAGGTTTTGCCATTTCCCTCAGCAAGAAACATCAACTCTTCTTCATCCAAACCTGCTCCACTTTCCTGAGCTTGTACCAACAACATCTTGTCCCTGAAATACTCTGGATTTTGAGGGCATTTTGGAGATGTACAGTTCCTCGCAATATGTCCTTCACCACCACAGTTGTAGCACTTGATTGACTTTCCTTGTCCTTGATTTGCATTCCTTCCATGATTCTGATTAGCCACATACCCTCCACCCACTCCACCTTTTCCTTGTTCATACTGTCTTCCTTGCACTGGTTGCACCATGATCTTACCATCTCTGATAATAGCATGATTGTGTAGATTGGATGCAGTTCTGATCTCATTGTTAGTGTGTGGACTGAGGTTCAAATTTTGCTTAACCATAAGAGCTAGTTGATTGATGAAATGTTCCATGACTGCATCAGCATCATGTTGCTTAAATCTTGGATCGGGAATGAGTTTGTGGTTACCATTTCCAGTAGGTATGATTTAAGATGCTTTGGTGGTTATTCCTACATTGGTGTAAAAGGCTGTTGAATCATTTGACGAACTTGCATTACCAGAATTTGAATTGAATTTTTCCAAGATCATTCGTTCAAACGTAGCATGTCTCTCATTCTGAAGCAAGTATGCATACAACTGCTCATAGTTAGTGTTCCTCAAACCTTTTGTTAACTTGACTGAAGTGACAAATTTGTGCCATTCGGAATTCATGTTGTTCACAAACTTTGAATTTAGCTGAATATTTGGCATAGTCATTTTGATATTCCTCATGTCATTCACAAGCTTGTGGAACCTCACGTAATATTCAGTGACACTTTCCCCTGGTTTCATCTTAAAGTGCTCAAAGTCATCATACAGTTGAGATTCCCTGTCTTCTTTGGTTAATTCAGAACCAGAGAGAAGCATCTTAACATTGTCCCAAACTGCCTTGGCTTCAGTGTTGTGATTGATTAACTTGTAGATGTCTTTTGGAAGACCCTGAAGTATAATGTTTGAAGCCCTGATATCAACATCGTATCTCTTTTTCTCCTTATCACTGAGCTCACCATACGTATTTGGTCTGTCCCAACCTAAGATCACTGTACCATCCGCAGCAGTTTCAAGTGTGTCTCTTGTAGTCTCAATCTGATAAGGTCCTTCATCAATTGATTTGAGAATGTTAACCCCATTTTCCTTTCCCAAACAGTACAACCTAATTCGTTGAGCCCATGAGTCATAGTCAGTTCTGTCAAGCATAGGTGGACGAGTATCTGATCCAGCTGCTTGAACATCCTCAGCTACAGAAGAGATGATTGTAGGCACGTTGGTAGACATGATTACAGATTTCACGAGATTTTATAACTCTATGATTAAACCGGGAAATAGATTCTTTCACGGGATTTTACTAAATCAAGAGAAAACCGTATCAGAAACAATAATTAACCAAGTCGCTTCAAACCTAGAAGACAAGTCGCTAAGTCACCAAGTCGCTAGGTATACAAGTCGCTTCAATGGACAAGTCGCTAGGCTCACAAGTTGCTAGAGTGACAACTCGCTAGAAGAACAAGTTGCTAGTGACACAAGTCGCTAAGAAGACAAATCGCTAGTGACAAATCGCTAGACCCAGAAGTTGCTAGAATAACAAGTCGCTAGATTGACAAGTCGCTAGGGATAAATCTCTAGACAAAACAGTACGACCACTACTTTGTACTATTTGTCGCTTTGTCTCAAAAGACAAGTCGCTTCCCACAACAAAGTCAAGTCGCTGAAGAACATAGAGACAAGTCGCTGGCCAAAACAGTACGACCACTACTTTGTACTATTTGTTGCTTTGTCTCAAGAGACAAATCGCTAAGGCTCAAGTCGCTTCCACAACAAAGACAAGTCGCTGAATAACTTAGAGACAAGTCGCTACGAAGAATTCTAGTCCGTGACTCAAGTCGCTAGGTAGAAATGTTCAAAAACACCACTTTTCAATCCAAAAACAACCCAACCACACAGATTCAAGCCTTCCAAATCAAAACCAAAGCACTTATAATGATTCTAAACACAAAAGTACAATCAAAATTCAAACTTTAACACTAGAAATGATTCAAATGATGCAAATACCACTAAACCTTTTCAAACCCAAAAACCATATAAAACCACTAGAAATCCAAGAACATGTAAGAGAGATGATCAAACCATTGCTCTTGATACCATTTGTAACATATTGGATTTCACAAACACATCAAACCATGATACTAAGTGGCGTATACTATAGGTTTTAGAGAGAGAAAGGTTAGAGGTTTAGGGAACTTAGTGAGAGAAAGTTAAATCTTATTATGAAGCTCCAACCCTCTACCTTGGGAGGTAGAGGGTATTTATAGTACCATACATAAAACGCCACCTACGGGCTGTGGATCAGGCATACAGTGGGTAAAGACCCGTCCGTCCTCCACGGTGTTACTTAACTAAATACTAACTAACATTAAATAACTACGACTACGAGCTTTCTAACGATTACATATACTTGAGGTGACCGACACTTTAACGACTGGATTTTATAAATCCTAACATAATCAAATTCATAGTCATGTGCTTAACTAAAAACAATTATAACATAATATAACATGCATGAGATAAAAACGAATCTAATTCAAGCTGATAAAAACTAAAAACATAGTGTTTCATTTACCACTAGTAATAACATCAAATCAAAAAACCGACTTAATCAGTATGAATCTAATCAAAGATACATATCTTAAATTTAAAACAGACATACACCCTACCAAATTGTCAAGTTAATTCAAAAATTACAAAAAAGCCCTACCAAATTGATAACGTAAATTAAACATAAAAAGAAAAGAAAAGAAACAAACAGCTATGATGTTTTTACCTTAGCATATAAAAAATAACACTCGAATCAAGAAGAATTGATAATCAGAAGCTTGTGTGTTGATTTGTTGTTCTTCATCTTGAATCCTCGGTGTCCTTTTATATACTCCATTTACAGTTTTGTAGATCAATATTATGTTATCGATATCAATAGTTTATTTACGGTTTTATATATTCGAATCAAGAAGAATGTGTACTGGTAATTAATTTGTTGTTATCTTATCAGCCAACGACTCGTATCTTGAGGTATATGGGATGATTTGTTTTTAAGGTTTAAAACCTTCATCTTCTAATTAGAGTGATGTGGGTGAATTTATTTTGGGGATGACGTTGAAGTGATTGTGTTGGAATAAGGCAGGTGAAAGACTAAAATTAGGGTGCGTTTGTTATGAGGGTTTAGCATTTAAGGAATGAAATCAAAGAAAAAAAAATTGTTTGTTTTAGGGTAATGGGTGTGGAAACAGTAGTTGACACCCATAGATAAGGGTTTCCATGAATCATGAGTGAAATGGTTGGTTTTATACTGTTGGCTTCTGACAATTGTCCTCTTCTATTATTTTTTATCTAACCAAATGGGACCACTTTATTATTTAAAACGTTGGCTTCTACATTTTTTGTCCTTTTCCTTTATTTTTTGTATATCCAAAATTTACTTTTTTGTCATCTTCTCACAACAAACGTTTTAAAAATATAATTAAATAGCCCCACTTTATTAAATAATAATATTAAATAAAAACATATTCTCAATTACATTTTACAAAACAAATAACATTAATACAATTATTCAATAACTTTTCTTTCAAACATTTCCCAAATACAAATCCAATTCCAATCCCACTTACAAACCAAACACACCCTTAGTTTGTGATAAACAATGATTTGGATAAGGTAGGTTAAAATCTAATAAAATATAAAAAAGAGTTCTTAAATATACATATGAGCAAAATGGTTTTACAAATAAAAGTCAGAGTATGTGTTTGATTTTATTTAGGGATGAGCATTTCGACCCGAATTTCAAAACCGAACCGGAATTGTACAGATTCCTGATATATGGTACGGTACCGGGACTATGAAATAAGGTGAAAAAAATCGGGACCACTAATTCGGTACGAGGCCGGTACCAAATCGGGAAATTCCTGAAAAACGGGGAAAACCCGATTTCCCGGTACCGATACCGGTACCAGTATCCGAATCCCGTTCGGTACGGTACCGGTACCACTAATTTATGCTCGGGAAAAAATTGGTACCACTAATTTGGTACGAGATCGATAAGGGATAATTCAATTTGTAAATTTATAAAGCTTAACTAATATATAATAATGTCTTTATTAGTAATTTTACCTATAAGCACTATAAATAATTCAATTTGGCAAACACTAAAAAAATGATTATTTGATTTTTGCGATATCAAACAACATAATAAATCCAAACACCATGTTTTAAGATCACGTTTTGTAACAACTTATTATCTGATTATTCATTTCAAAACGAATAATCTATTTTTAATAAGCAATCCCAAACACCCCCTTAACCTCTTGTGCTTTGGGCCGAGTATGCATTGATTTCAGTATGGTTTATAATTTGGCTTGTACCTTTAGTTTTGACTATTGATAAATACAAATATGACAATATGCTACTTAAATCATGTCTTAAAGATGCTACTTATGCTACTTTATATGTTTATTTGGATATGAAATAGTTTGCATCGTTATGGTTTCTAGTTATTTTAATAAAAAATTATCATTCGTTCGTAAAGTTATTGTTAAAAAAATGTATAAATGAATAACATTTTCTCGTAACAAAATTTAGTCACAGGGTACCCACCGCCGCATCTCGCGGGTACACTGCTAGTAAGATGTTAACCAATATAAGTTCATATCCACCTCTCAAAAAATTTGATTGATTAAAAATTAAAAAAAATTTGATTGGTTAACTGATAGAATAGATTCAACACTCAAAAAAAAATATTATGATTTAAAAATGCTACAAATATGACGGAATAGATATGAAATATGGGATTTAGCCTTTTTTGTGATGTTGTTTTCTCACAGTTATGGTGTTTGTGTGGCCTACATTATTTTGGTCTGCGGTGCCGGCTACATGGTATACAGTCTTCTTTGACTTTTTAGTAGTGTGACTCATGACTCTAGCAGGGTTCTTGTGTTGAACTTCACATGGTACCTTCATTAGTTGGTCCTCTCTATTAGATTATGTTGGGATTCTTGTGAGGTATGTATTGAACAGGTCTGGTGGTGCTCGGGCCTTCTTTTTATCTATACTTCTAGCAGCTTTGGTGATTTTCACAAGTTGTTATTTGATCTTGGCACCACTATTTTGGGGAGGTTTAGGGGAAAGTTGCACTCTTTTCCTACCCTAAGAGTGTTGGGTATGGTAACTAGCAAAGGGATAATAACCTTTAACATTTTCGAGTTAAGCCATGTTAACCACACCGTGTGTGGTGTTAAGAGGGGCGTTAACGGGGCATGTTAAGCCTCTAATGCTACGTTAAAGGCTTGTTTGATTTTTATTTTTTTTTCATTTTTGACCTCTAAATGAAGGGTTGTTTTTGTAAATTGTTGATGAGTTAACGTTTAACTTGGGTAAGTTATAATAAGGGGTGTTTTTTGTTGAGTTAAGGTGAAATGTTAAACCTGATGTGGCACTGACGTGGCAAGTGTTAAACCTTAACACAAGGTTACCACACCTTGTGCTCTAAGGTTTTTCCCATTGGGTTTTACTTTGGGTAGGTTTTTTAAGAGGCAATTTCCATTAAACTTGCTACTTTGGCACTCCTCAAATTTGTTGTTACTGGAGTTATGATGAAGTCCTGGATTGTTGTTTTTTGGTGTTCTGCATTACTTTTTAAGGATGCTATCCTCGTGATGTTTATGGCCTTGGATGTATGGACTTATTAGTTTTTTATAGTTGTATTTGAGTCTTCAGATTACTGTTGAATCTCAGTGTATGGTGGTGGTTTAGTGTATTTTGATTGGTCTCATTCTACACTATTGATTGAGAGTATGTTGTGATTCTCAGTTGGTTTGTGCTCGTTGTTCTTGTCTGTTTTGTTATTTGTTGTTTAGTATGATCTCTATTGTTTGTACTATGGATGGTATTGTAGTTGTTGCATTTTGAGCCTGGGAATTGTCCATGGCCATATGTTGTTGAGCCAAACATGGCTAGTTAGGGATGTGTCCTAACAACCTTGTTGTTTTGTGCTTTGTTTCTTGTTTATTTTGTCTTTTTTGGCCCCTTTTTTTAATAAATTTACCTTAAAGGAAAAAATGGGTTTTAGCATTTCTAGATTTAATCAGTTTGAAAAGGACTAAAGAATGAAATGAAAACGTGTCAGAACAACATATTAGAGTTATTGTAGGACCTTGTTTTTATCAACCTTATCACGTTACCAACCTTAACACACATGTATAACACGTAAATATTAAGCACGAAATAAGATGAAGAAAGGTGGTGACTTGAAATATGTATATGGGGCGTGTATGAGTAGAGAGAAATAAAGATGAAGAGAAAACTTGTATTGGTTAGAAAACACACACACTTACACACTCAAGCACACCCCTCAAATGACACATTTGAGGGGTATTTATAGTTCAAGTACAAAACGCCCTAATGGGCTTGGCATGGGCTTCGTGTGGGCTTGGCATGGATTACAACTTAATAAAGGCATGCTTAACTTAACTTCTAACCATTTAGCTTAGCCCAATCCACGAGCCCATTGACTATTCTATTATGATATATAACACACATTACAAAGTTCCTAAACGTGAATGACCATCACTTCTATTAATTACTATTAAGGCTAACAATCTCCCCATAAGGGGTGGTCATTCAAAAGATGCTCCACTTGATAAGGTCTTTAGTTTTATTGAGCTTGAACTTTATGTGTTGACATAGAATAGTCTTGATTATTTGTTCCTTCATGCTTTGTGATCAATTAATGGTGTTGTCTGCCTTTCGTCAGCTTCTTTGGAATATGTGTCTCCACGTCTTTCTCCACCATGCTCACACTTCTTTTAACTTTGAAATTTCAATGATGTGAAGTTCTCTAGTCTTTGAACTTTGTAGATTCTTTGACATTGACGAAGAATTATTTTTTAACTTTGTTTTGCCTTTGATATTGATGAGAACTTTCATGTTATGTGATGTTGGTATGAGCATGGGAAGATGGTGCGGTCTTTCCTCCAAGAGACAATCATCAGTACCTGCATAAATATGTTAGTGAAAAATACCAATCGATCATTGTGGACTTTTCTTAAAGAATTGACCACAACGATTGTTTTACTGATGAATGTCTTGATTCAATTCACCTTGGTCGGGCGAATCAGCCGTCCGAATCCCGTTGAAGCACAATTATCATTACTATGAATAGATTCAAGTAACGACCCACGTCTTCAGGGTTCAATTCGTGAAAGGAATCTCCTTAGCGGGATTTCCAGCACTTACATGTTCGAATGTCGAGGGGGTTAATAGCATAGTGTGAAAACACATCTCTAATTCTTACAAAGGCTGTTCCTGAACTGGAGGCCCTCAAGTAGGCTAACACGATATACCAAACTATATCTACAATTCAGGTGAGTCGCTGAGGTACACCGAAGCACCACCTCACGACTGTAGACCATTTGAGATAACACTAAGCGTAATCCATAAAGAATTACCGAAGTGACCTGCTGTCAGGGCTGTTTGATGTTGACCCTGGCAGGAATTTCCATTCAATCACTGAGGATCACATATGTGAATCCCCTCATAAATGTTCTGGCAGATTGCTAAGATCTGCGTAGGACTCTAAAATATATCACTTGAGTTCTTATTGTTGAACAACGAGTGATGAAGAATTAAGTGTTCCTAGGAGATCTTTTAATGAATCTCGTGGCTCTAGAATCGACTAGTGCATTTTGGTTTTCCTAAGTGGAGACTAGGGAGAGGGTCTCCTTCTTCAATACCAACGATCTCTAAAAGAAAGTCGATAGATTATGTAGAGTTCCCAATGAGAATGAAACAAATCCTTTTAAGAGGAATTGAGTGGCTAGAAGGTTTAATGCAGTGCGTAACTGGGTCCATGACTTCTTTGTCTTCAATACCGGCTTCATCTTAGTGACAACCAGTAGCAGATGAATTGAACCCGGTTTCTGCTCTAAGTTGAATTATGGAGGGCTATTTCTTTTCACCCTTTTTCTTTACTTTTCTTTTTAATTCTTCAACCCCTTCTTTCTCCGTTCTCACATTACTCCTTTTTTCAATCATACCTCAGGAATTCTAATACTACCTATGGGTATTGTCCTTGGGTAGATCCCTCCGAATCTGGAGGATCATAGGACGGATTTTCCTATCCTTAGTCAGCTTATAACTCTATGACTATCCTATGTTGCCATAAAACCATTTTCTTTGAAAATCTCTCAAAGTGTTTATGATTATAAAACATATTTTGTTAACACCTTGAGAGTTTTGTATTTTCAGAAACACTCCCCCTTCACATGTGCTTATATTATTTTAACTTAAATCTGCACAGTGAGGGTAGAGTTCGCACTTTTTGAATTGATCGACTTTCAATGAACTAGACCGATTCGAGACACATTTACATCACTAGAGAACTAGCTTGAAATTATTACCCGTCTTGGTCAAGTGCATAGAAAGTTTCTCGAAATGGTACATATCCTGACTTTGATTTCTCGTCAATTCATTGGTAACGACTGAGTCGAGCTCTTTTTCTTTAGAAATAGCATATTCGTGATATTTTTGATATCAACGGATTAAACAACATTTTTTTGAATCTTTTGAGGAGACAAACGGATTTGAATTTTAGCATGAAATTGGAATACTTTGGTTTTTTACTCCCCCTTCAAGAAAACATAATCAATAAAGGGTTTTGGAGGGAGTTATCTTGAGCACAAAATATTTTGAAAGATTTTGAAAAATATTTTTGAACAATCTTGAAGAGGTGCTCAAGATGATGATGATTTATCACCAGTTTTCTTACTAGTGATTTTCTTTAGAAACACTAGTTTTGATTTTAAATAATCAAAAGTCATCATTTTTAGTCCGGGTTTCGTAATGAAGTATACGAAAGCCATTGTAAAAGAAATTTTTGAGAAACGACATGTTTTAGAAAACATTTAAAGAACTCTCGCTCAAGCATCTGTACATGTCCGTATCATTGTTGAATGACATTTCTAGAAACGTACAGAATATCGATTATACGAGAGACATGTCGTGAGAAGAATATTTTTGGATTTTTTATTTTTTATTGTTTTTGTATTTTTTGAAAGTTTTATATTTTTATATTTTGCTTTTGTTGGTTTTTCAAATTTTGTATTTGGTTTTTCAAAAATATTTACAGCGAAGCTTTTTGGAAATCATTTTCAAGAAGATTCGAGAAGACGTTCTAACTCCTTTGGGGTTAGGCTTCGCATTCCAATTCGTCGAACTAAATCGTCAAACCTTTCTTTTGGAAGGGCTTTAGTAAATAGATTGGCGAGTTGGTAGTCTGTCTTCATGAAAAATAATTCAACAGTACCTTCTTCTACGTGCTCTTTAATGAAGTGGTAGCGGACACGAATGTGCTTAGTCTTTGAGTGATGAAAAGGATTGCACGATATGGCTGTGGCACTTTTCGAGTCACAATACATAGGTATTTTATCGAAAGTAAAGCCATAATCTGTGAGTTGTGTTCTCATCCATAGAACTTGAGCACAACACGCAGATAGAGACACATACTCGGCTTCAGCGGTTGAAAGTGCAGTACAATCTTGTTTCTTTGAAGACCAGCTTACTAACTTTTAACCCAAAAATTATGCTCCTCCTGATGTACTTTTTGCTTAACTTGATCACCTGCGTGGTCCACATCTGAAAAGGCTATTAGATCAAATCTGGATTCCTTCGGATACCAAATTCCCATGTGAATGGATTTCTTTAGGTACCGAAAGATCTGTTTAACTTCTTTGAGGTGAAGTTCGGTAGGCTTTGCCTGAAACCGTGCTAATAAGCAAACAACAAATTGAATATCAGGTCGACCAGCAGTGAGGTACATGAGAGAACCAATCATGCTCCGATATTTCTTTGGATTGATGGGTTTCCCAAATAAATCGGCTCTAATTTTTGGTGAAGTTACCATTGGTGTACCGACCGAATCACAATTGTCCATACCATGATTTTTCAAAATCTCAGTTGTATATTTAGATTGATTAATGAAAATTCCACGAGGGGATTGATGTATTTGTAAACCAAGAAAAAATTTTAGTTCCCCCATCATGGACATTTCAAATTTTCTTTTCATGAGATTTTCAAAATGTTTTGAAAGATTCAGATTACTGGACCCAAAAATGATGTCGTCTACATAAATCTGAACAATCAAAATGTCATTGTTATATTTTCGAGTAAACAAGGTACGATCAATAGTTCCTTTGGTGAAATTGTTTTTGATCAAGAAAGAGGATAGTTCGTCATACCACGCTCTCGGAGCTTGTTTCAAACCATAGATTGCCTTTTTGAGTTTGTAGACGTATTCTGGATGTTCCATGTCTATGAAGCCTTCTGTCTGACTCACATACACTTCTTATTTAAAAGTTCCATTCAAGAATGCAGTCTTGATGTCCATCTGATAATCCGTGATGTTTTTTTGAGCTGCATAGGCTAAGAATATCCTGACTGCTTCAAGTCGAGCTACCGGAGCGAATGACTCTTCGAAATCTATTCCTTCTTCCTGTCTGTAACCTTTGGCCACAAGACGAGATTTATTGCAAATTAAAGTAATTTCTTCATCCTTTTTATTCTTCCACAACCATTTGAGATCAATGACTCGAATGTCAATTGGTCTTGGAACCAGATCCCAAGAGTCATGTAGATAGTATTGGAGAAGTTCCTCATGCATCGATTCTATCTATGTGTTTTCTGCCATTGCCTCCCGAATGTTCTTTGGTTCTTTAATGCTAATTGAGCAAAGGTAAATGCACAAGTCGCAGTCTGTGGCAAGTTGGCTTCTCGTCTGAATTGGCCTTGAAGTTTCACCAATAACTTGTTCAATTAGATGGTCTTTTGTCCACTTCAGAGTAGAAGGATACCGTTGGTTTAACGTATGCGAGTTAGATGGTTCTCGTAGGCTTGAAGATGATTCAGCTGATTCCGTATCAAACGGGTTTTCGAGTATGTCTTCATCTAACGTTGCATCGTTTTGGTTTTGAGTAGGTTCTTCTTGAAATGATGTGATTTGGTTTTGCTCATCAACTGTTGGTAGAACGGTTGCAAGAACTGGAGTTGTTGTAGATAACGTTGATGGAGTTGGAGCATTGGTTTCGACTGTGGTAGATGCATCTTTTATTGGTGGTGGTGGATGTTGATTTTGAGCGGATGCAGCGGAATGATGATTTGATGCATTTGTCGAAGTTCCACCATAGTATTCATCGAACATTAACTCGAAGAAATTCTCCCATTCTTGTTCTGAAGGTTTGTCAAACGAAGTTGATAGAGCGCTTTGGGGTACGAGTCCTGAACTGATGTGTCCAGAATTCTGCGGGTTAGGTGCGGGTCCTAATCTGTTTTGATTAGAAGCCATCGGATTAAGTGCGGTTTCTAGAGCGAGTCTCTCAGAAGCCATTTGTGAAAGTTCGTCAAAATTCACATTCATCGTCTCCATTATCTTCTTAGTTCTTATGTTATACACCCTGAATGCCCTCGAGTTTTCTGAGTATCCAATGAAGATTCCAATATCACCTTTAGCTTTCAGTTTACCTAGATCTTCTCTGTTGTTCGTCGGATAGCACAAAGCACCAAACGCGTGAAGGTAACAGATGTCAGGTTTTCTGTTGTTCACTAGTTCATATGGGGTTTTATTGAATCTTGGATGGATTAGGTGTTACATATTGGCTTTCACAATCACACAAACACACAATATAAGAGGTGTATGAAATGAGTTTTAGAAAGAGAAAGTGGAAGAGAGTTAGGAACTTTAGTGAGACAAAGAAAAATGAATTATGAAAGCTCCAACCCTTTGCCTTGCTAGGCAAAGTGTATTTATAGGTTCATACAAGACACGCCTCCTACGGGCTGTGTATCAGGCATACAATGGGTAAAGAACCGTCCGTCCTCCACGGTGTTACTTAACAAACTACTTACTAACACTAAATGACTACGACTACGAGCTTTCTAACGAATACATATACTTTAGGTGACCGACTCTTTAACTACAGGATTTTCTAAATCCTAACAATCTCCCCCTAAGGGAGGTCACCTCAATTACACACAGATATTACATTTTGGTGTTCTTAGTTTCTTGATTAGGTTCTTTGCTCTGTATCCCATAGTCTTTGATTCTTCATGTTCTGCATGTTTTGATCATAATGTGGAGGTCCTTAACTGATCCACGTGATGGTGAGTTTTGAGCCAGCTTTGAGATCATCAGCCATAGTAAGTCTCTGACTCATCCTTTGTTGTGTAGCCATTATGTGAAGTTGTGACTTTTGGACCTACATGCTCACAGTTTTGGATCATGATATCTTCTTATCAGAGTAGCGGAAGCCTTGGTTGATTCATGATATTTGCAGCAGTGTAGCAGAAGGATGGATTGAAAATATCAGAGTCATTTGATGAAGATTAGCACTTATCATGATTTCTTTAGAAGTGATTGTGATGTGTGAGCATGCGGCTATGGATTGATTCCTCAATTCTGATCAGCTGCAACCGTCGGGTGTCCCTGCAAACAACAGTTAGCAACAAAGCACACGAAAGTGTCTTTGATCACCTTCGTTGAATAGGTTTCAAGAACCACGGTTCCCCATTGATCAGTACAAGTACTGCCTATGATTAGGTAGAATTTCGAAGAATCTCCTTGACAGGATTTCGTAGCTGTTCTAGCCGTTCTCAAACTAGAACGTCTCAAAAAAGACAACACGGAGTGAGTGGACCAGTGAATTGAGATTCACTTATTGATAAAAATGATTTGAAAAACAATCGTGTATTGCTTAATTGAAAGGGTTTTTCAATACAATGAAGGTTTTATAACAAACGTCAATTTTCAATCATAAATACCCCTTTTTAAGTACAACGACCGGTTTTTCAAAGGTATCCGTTAATCCATTTCCTGGACCAAGGTTGATTCAAGAGTGAATCGCCCCATTGTTTCTATCCAGTTGTCACAAGCTTGATCTTTTGAAAAGATCTCACATGTCACCCACCAAGAGCTTGTTTGATGTTGGCTCTAGAAGGATTTCCATCTTCATCGTGAATATTTTTACATATCACTCGGATGTTCTGGCAATACCACAAGGATAATGCGTAGGACTCTCAAAATATATTCTCACATTCCACATTGTGTGAAACTGTGAGTCTTCATTAATTATGTCCTAATGAGATTTATGGATGATCTCTTGGCTCTAGACTCAATCGTGCATATTTGGTTTCCTATGCCGGAGACTAGGGAGAGGGTCTCCTTCTTCAATATCAACAATCTCTAAGAGAAAGTCGATAGCTTATGTAGGTTACCCGTGAGAATGAAACAAGCCCTTTTAAGAGGAGCTTGAGTGGCTTGGAAAGTTTTAGTGCAGTGCGTCACTGGGTCCTTGACGTCTTGTCTTCAATACCGGTGTTACCTTCGTAACAACCAGTAGCAAATGAATTGAACCCGGTTGCTGCCCTAAGGTTGAATTAATGGAGGGCTATTTCTTTTCACCCTTTTCTCATTCAATTCTTTTTCATTCTTCAACCCCTTCAGCGCTTACCGAGACTTCATAACTAGAACCTTGTTGGGTTTGTTCCAGTTCTAGCTCTATCTCAGTCCGGACTCTTCCCATATTCTCATTTTTCTCTTTTTTTCATAATAGCTAAGGACTCTACACTATCTAGTGGATTGTCTCTGGGTAGATCCCTCCGGCTCTGGCGAGATCGTGGGAACGAATACCTAACCTAACCATCCTTATATCTTCATGCATAAAATAAATCTGGTCGGTCTTTTGATATTGTTCATTCCGCCTCGAAACTAATTGAAAACCATTTGAAAATCAATCAAGGTACTTGTGATATAAAATCAAAGCGTTTTGTACCTTAATTGTTTTTGATATTTTAGAAATGCTCCCCCTCAACATGTGCTTCAAGTATTATACATTATTTTAGCACATGGAGGCAAGAGGACTTTTGAAATCTTAGATTGAGAATGAAAGATCCAATCTTTGATTAACATTTTCTAAAATGATTATCATCCCTTCCTGATCAAATATAGTATTTTAAGTATTTTGGATAAGATATTTTGGGAAGGATGAGGTTTTCTTTTGATTGCTCTCCCTCAATATTTGCATCGATATTCGAAAGAGTTTTGCACATATTAGAGGGAACCTGCACTTTGAGACACATCAATCACGTTTCAATACCTTTTGGTTTAAGATAACTGCTCCCCCTTAACATGTGCATGGAAAATCTGAAATCGTTTGGCACATGTAGGGAGGAGTGCTTATTGTTATATTTCTAAAACCACTTATCGAATTATCAGTTTATATCCAATTTAAATCACAAATTCTCCCTCGATCATAACTTTCAAACCCTTTGAGATTTGTGATCTCAATTGATTTAAATTATTTTTTGAAGGCTTTTAGAGGAGAAGTGTGACATGATTTTGAAAACATTTCACTGATAAGGATCAGATTATGAAACTTTAATCTCCAATTATCAAACATGCTTAAGTATCTTATGAATACACAATATTAGCCTTGGTCTGGTTCCAATTGTACAAAATATTCCTTTTGATTTTCCAACTGTAGACCTTGCTTGTTTACGTGCCAATTGTTTAAAAAATAACCTTTTTGTTTTGATTGAAATCCTCCTCCCCCTCAATCAATGACCAAAGTTGTTGATTGAGTGATAGAGATTTTGACAAATGATAAGTCCATATGATTTTCAAAATTAAGACCGAGTTATTTAAAAAAAACAATTTAGTTTTCATAAGATGACAAAAAATTTTCAGAAGAATATTTAAAAGAAAAAATATTTGTGAGGAAACATTTGTCTTTTTGGCGACAAATTTTTCTTATGAACTTTTGTTTTTAGAATCGGAGCATGATGTTTCAGAATCAAATTAAGCATGACTCTGTTCTTTCTTTTAAAAGCTGGTTACTGCCTGAAATGACAATAAACATTCATTTTTCTCCATCTCATTTTTTTTATAAATACCATCTACCTCCCAAGGTAGAGGGTTGGACCTTTCATTTTCTCAATCTAATTTTTTTTTTTTTTTTTTTTTTTTTTTTTTTTTTTGCGTAGAAAATAAGATATATTACAACTGATCGAAGTTCATCTAAAGACCCGTGCTATTATTTGAATGACAAATCTAAGTCCGTAGATGTTATCGAAACCAGATAACATGATATATAAAAAACAATATTTTTTTGGACTTTTTCAAAATTTTTTGATTTTTTATGGGTTTTGAATTTTTTTATATTTATCAATTTTCTTTTTGTTGGTTTTATAATTTTGTATTTTGCTTTTTAATAAATATATTTACAAAGAATAGTTGAAGTGATACCTTTACTCCTCTTCTTCTTCTTGAAGACGTTTGAGTGTCTCAGGTTGTAGACTCTTTAGCCCGAGTCGTGGAAGAATAAACTCAAAACGTTCTCTAGGAAGAGCTTTAGTGAAGATGTCTGCCAACTGATATTCAGTTCTTACAAAGTATAGTTCAACCACACCGTTCTCTACTTGTTCCCTGATGAAGTGATGTCGAATGTCGATGTGCTTTGCTCTTGAATGTTGAACATTGTTGCAGCAGAGAGCAATGGCCCTTCTGCTATCACAGTACAGAGGAACTTTGTTGAATACAAAGCCATAGTCAGATAATTGAGATCTCATCCATAGGATTTGAGCACAACAAGATGACATGGCTATGTATTCTGCCTCTGTAGAGGATATAGATGTACTAATTTTTTTCTTTGAAGACCAGCTTACTAACTTATCTCCCAAGAATTGAGCATCACCTGACGTACTTCGACGTGTATCTTGACACCCTACATGGTCTGCATCTGCATATGCTATTAGTGACATATCGATGTCCTTCGGATACCAAAGTCCCATGTTAATGGTTCCTTGGAGATACCGAAAGACCCGTTTAACCGCTTTAAGGTACTTTTTGGTAGGCTTAGCCTGGTATCTAGCACACATGCATACAGTGAACAGAATATCAGGTCTACTGGCTGTGAGGTACATCAGGGATCCAATCATACTTCGATATTTCGTTTGATCAACCATGATCCCTGAGTGGTCCTCATCCAGTTTTGTGCGCTCCACCATGGGAGTGTTAACAGGGTCACAAGAATCAAATTCAAATTTCTTTAGAATTTTATTTGCATATTTAGATTGATTAATAAAGATGCCTCCGGGACTTTGTGAAATTTGTAATCCCAAGAAAAATGACATTTGTCCCATCATAGACATTTGAAATTTGGAGCCCATCTCCTTTAATTTCAAATCGGTCACATTCATTAGGGTCGGTCGAGGCAAAAATAATATCATCAACAAAAATTTGAACGTGAATTAAGTGTTTGCCTGACTTTCTGGTGAACAATGTGGGATCAAATGCTTCTTTGCTGAATCCATTTTTTAAGAGAAACTTTGACAATGTATCATACCATGTGTTGGGTTCAGTAAATACCCAAACCCCTTAATCGAGGATTTGAATAGAAAATACCCTAAGTGTTTAGACCGTTAAACACTAACAAGTCACTGAGTGCATAGTCTCTCAGTGAGCCATCTTCAGGATACTCAGTAAGAGGCGTAGAAGTCTCTCCACTCAGTAAGGCGGAACTTAAAGGGTGAAGACTGAGTCAAGAAGGAGATGGTGGATTCGGTGAGTGATGACAATAACTCACTGAATCTCTAAACTCCTCACCAACTACTTACACTGAAGACAAACTGAAGTAGTAGACTGAAGACAATGAAGACTGAAGAATGAGCGGGATAAGGCGGGATAAGTTTGAATCAGATAAAACGAAGTCTGTATCAACCAAAGTCAACTTTCCCAGAATGGCAAACTATCAGGCTCAGTGTCATCACTGAGTTATGGAAAGCTGCCTTGTCTCTTACTTGATATAGTCTTTGTAAACAGAGACAAAATACATCAGTATTTTGTCTCCTGCAAATGTCAGTTTGTCACTTAGGATAGAGTTAAAACTCATACTTGTATAAATAGCATAAGAGATGGAGTGAAAGATTAAGCTTGTGAATTGTAAAACACACACACACACAAGCCATCTTTTACTCCTCCAAATACAACTCAGTCCCTGAGATAGCTCAGTGGTTCCATAGTAGTTGTGTTCAGACTTAGCCTGAACTTAGTGAGGAGTACCAACCCTTTGTCATTTCAATCCCAAGTACTATTCCGCAAGTACTTGGGTAATGTATTATTTTTGATTGATTTCTAATAAAGAATATCATGTTGAAATTTTATCAGTGTGTTTTGCTTACATCTTACTTCAGTCATTGATTCACTATTATCTATTTTTAATACTTAACCGTTTTTACGATAGTGAATAGGGAACAACACCATGCCCTTGGAGCTTGCTTCAAACCGTAGAGGGCTTTCTTCAAGCGGTAGACATGGGTAGGATGCTCTGGATTCACAAAACCTTCGGGTTGGCTGACGTATACTACTTCTTTGAGATCTACATTCAGAAATGCAGTCTTTACATCCATCTGATAAACTACCATGTTCTTGCTAGCAACATTAGCTAGAAAGATTCTGATAGCCTCAATTCGTGCAACCGGAGCAAATGATTCCTCAAAGTCAATACCCTCCTCTTGTCGGTATCCTTTAGCCACTAGTCTTGCCTTATACTTCAGAACATCACCGTGCTCATCAAGCTTTACTTTAAGATCCACTTGAGAGCAGTGATCATAGCACAATCTGGAGCAGGTACTAATTCCCATACATCAAGACGATCAAACTCATGGATTTCTTCTTGCATAGCACTAAACCAGCTGTCCTCAGACATTGTGTTTTGACATCTTTAGGTTTGATCTTTGATAACACAGAATTGAAGAAGCACCATAAGGCATATGTGGCAAGTTGTTTACGAGTGGATACTGGGCAAGACGGGTTCCCAATAATGTTGTCCAAAGGATGATCATGTGTCCATTTTCTAAGATGTTCATGTGGTTCGTGATGAGGAACTGAAGTAGCAGAATTTGGATCCCCTGATGAAGATGGTTCAGGTGTTGGTTCAGGGGAAAATATATTTTCAAACGGTGCATCTTCGTGAGTGGCAAAAGGGTTATGTCCATCAAAATAGGAAGTAACATTTCCATGATGTACACTCGAAAGTGAGGATTTGAGGATGATGACGAGTGATCTGCAGCAGGCGCTTCTTGAGATAGAGACACAGAAACAGATGGGTTATCTGCGTTGATTGGATTAGGAACCACCACTGTTGATGGTGTAGAATGACCATTATCAAGAGGTTCATAGTATTCATCAAACATTGGATCAAACAATTTCTTCAAATCTTCTCCCGATGGAGGTACATATGGAACTGTAGGTGAGGGATTTTGTACAAGAGAAGAACTAATGGGACTACTTAATAAATGTTGAGATGCGGGTCCAGAACTAGATTGTCTAGGAGCCATTTGCTCAGACAGCTCATCAAACGTGACGTGAATAGTTTCCATGATATCTCGGGTTCTTTTATTGTTGATTCAGTAACCCTTCCTGTTTGGAGCATAACCAACAAAAACTCCAATGTCCGCCTTAGCTTTTAACTTTCCTAAATCTTGACCATCATTCGTTGGATAGCACAAGGTACCGAATACACGAAGGAAAGAAAGATCTGGTTTTCGATTGTGGACAAGTTCGTAAGGATTTTTTCCATGAGTGGTGTGAATAAGGGAACAATTTTGGGTGTAGCATGCAGTGGCAATGGCTTCTGCCCAGAGAAACATTGGAACCTTTTAGTAGATAAGCAGAGTCCTTGCAGCTTCGACAAGAGTCCGATTTCATCTTTCAACTACACCGTTCTGTTGAGGAGTACGCGGAACACTTCTTTGATGGCTGATTCCAATGCTTTCATAGAACTGGCTTAGTTCTTTGTTTACAAACTCAGTTCCATTTTTTGTTCGGATAATCCTGACTGTTTTGTTAAGTTGAACCTGCAGCTGTTTAATAAGTTTGATGATGATGTCTGGAGTTTCATCCTTTGACCTAAAAAACTTAACTCAAGTGAACCTGGAGTAGTCATCAACCACGACTAGCACATATTTCTTCCCCTTTATAGTTTGCACTCTCATGGGTCGGCACAAATCCATATGAAGAGTATGAAGAACTTCCATAATTGATTTTGCAGGTTTGGGTTTATGGGCATATTTCTTGCTTTTTCCCAATTGGCAATTCTGAACAAAGATGATCTTTTTCATACTTTAATCTGGGCAATCCTTTCACGAGGTCCTTTCTAGAAAGATCATTTATGGTTCCAAAGTTCAAGTGATTGAGACGACGATGTTATAACCATGACTTTGTTTTGGAAGCCTTTGATAACAAGCAGATTGGAGAAGACTTCATCATATCTTCGATAAAGATGGTGTACATATTAGTCCCACGTGTTCCCTTTAAAAGTTCAACACCATCTAGTTCTCTGACGAAGCAAGTATGTTTTCTAAAGGCCACTTCAAGATCAGAGTCACAGAATTGACCAACAGAGAACAAATTATGACTGAGTCCTTCAACATAATATACTCGGGAGATTACACTGTCTCCAACTACATAATCTCCGTAACCCATAATTGCCCCAAAGTGGTCGTTCCCGAATCTAACAGTCCCGATGAATTTACTCATGAAGTTCATGAGCCGCGAGCGATCTCCAATCATATGCTTTGAACAACCTGAGTCCAAATACCATAGAACGATTTGTACGACTTGCAGTCGAACACAGACAAATATGGATGACCGGATGTAACACCCCGAAAATACGATCTAGCGGAAGCATACGAACCTTTGGGTGCCACAATATTGGTATCACAACATAAGGTTCAAAGAATGGTTTTTATCCCGTTTATTTAGAATAAGATTCATTAATTGAAAACCATAAGTTTAAATTAATGAAAGTAGTGCGGAAATAGGCCCAAAAGATAATTAAAGCGGTCCCGTTTATTCATCAGAGTCGCCGATGACCATGCCCCTTTCCAAGCGTCTTCCAATAGTGAGCTATCGCCTTAAACCTGAGAACACATGCTAAAAAGGTCAGCTTACGCTGGTGAGTTCATATAGTTTTGTTATAAAAGTAATAGTGGACCTGATAGAGTATTGCTACATGCGAATAAGGCAGAAATCTAATAAACATTCCAACCATCAATCATCCAATCAATAATCAATCCAATCAATAATCAATCCAATCAATAATCAATCCAACAAATAATCAATCCAACCAATAATCAATCCAAATCAACAATCTATCCAAATCAACAATCTATCCAAATCCATAATCTATCCAATCAATAATCTTTAACACGTTTGAGATCTCAATGCAGGGCCCCGGGCGACTCTAGCCAGCGCAGTCGTAGCAAGGCCTAGAACACAAGCTACCCTAGACTAGGTCGGTCTATTCTTAGCTAGGAATCGCGTTATAGCATAGAGATGCTACCCTAGTCTAAGTCAACAAATGTCGCATGTCTAACCTTTCCTAGTCAACACATTAGCAATTCAAAAGAATAGTGGCAGGTCCAAGAAATAGTTTGCATTCACATAAACACATAAAATATCAATCACTAATTCAAATATACCGAACAATAGTCATTCTCAAAGCATATTCACATATCCAGTTATGGTTCGTTAAAAGCAGCATGTATTCTCCCCCAAAATAGTTATGAAAACTTTTGAAAATAGGGGCTATGAAATTCACCTTAGCCACAGCAATGCACTATTCACTATTAACACGACTGGCATCTAAAGCTAATCTCCACAGCATCCAGAAGAGTATACGACAAGTACGATAGAATAAAAGTGACGCAACCTAATGCGTATACAATTATCTTAAATTATGGCTCATATGATAAAGAAGTCGATAAAAGATAACGTGTCATAGTTTTCGTGGATCATTCATGTTATTACTTTCAAAAGTCCATTATCGTTTCCAAAAGTTAATAATTAATATCTCAAAAGTCTAGTTTTAACGTTTCGTGTGGTGGTAAGAAACATAGACGCGACGCACAACTCACGCGAAAAGGGAGAAGACGTCGACACAGTCGAGACATACTTAGCTAGAACGCATGCCAAAAGGAAAAGATATTGACAAAGTCAAGAAATACTGACCATACGCAAGCTAGTCAAAGACTAGGTTATGATGACAACTATTTTTGACACATAAATAGATTAACTTTCGATAATTTCCCCATAATCCCAAACGTACATGTTAACAATAAAAGATAAGTTCCATTTATCGCTCAATTAATAAAGGTTTCATAATCGTTATTCGTAATTACACAAGTTTATAAGAAAGTACTTTATATATGACACATTCGTTTATCAAACGTTCCTCAAACCATTACAACTTTACTAAGTTATCTTATCCAAATAATATCCCTCGACAAGTTTATAAAGATTAACTCGTATTTATAAAACATAAGTTACATTCTTTAATCAATAAGAGTTTACGATTAAATAAAATCATATTCATCGACAATATATAACTAGATATCTCGTTATTAGTTAAAATGTGAAAAAAAAGAATACTTAGGCATATCGCGAAACAAATATATCAAACTCATTTCCGAGTCTAACATACTATACTCGTTTAAGCCAAAACATTTGATATAACCCGTATATCAAATGTTACTTCAAGTTTATAAACCGTATTAAATGTTATAACGTATGTTTATCACTTTGTTTTACAAATATTTACACACAAATTGCCTACTTAGTTCCCAATGTTTATCACTTTGTTTTACAAATATTTACTCATCATTAACTTAAGTTTTATATCATTTATCCGATAGTTCTATTCCGTTTATCGTTGTATAAGTGATTTGTTACCAAATCATGTCGTTAAGTACATATATATGTATATAGTTAACCCGTGTTCTATTACAAGTTTTACCCGTGGACATATATTATTTACCGTATCCTTGGTAACCGATAATTCATGTACATTTAAGTAGTCACATAATTTCAATTAGTCCATTAGTATCCGTTTCGATATTCTATATTAATAACTGTTTACGACTCACAATTTATCAAGTCTTATTCAAGTAATACTCGTAACCCATATCGACTTATATCATGATCAAATAACCCATCAAGACCCGACAACAATTTGCCAAAACAAACGAAATCAAATGAGCACCCATTAGTATACTAGTTGACTCAAAACTCAATTAACTAACTCTACACACCTTTTTATTATTTTCCCTTATCATTAGTTTAAGTACAAATAAACCCGAAAACCAATCAAGGCCATAACATGCATATAAAATCTGACCCGAGGTCAAACCATTCTGACCCGACCCGGTTTCATACCCAAAACATTCCACAAACACATTCAATCTCATTATACCACACGAAACATAATCAAAACCGTTTTTAAATTCATTTGATATAACCCGTTAGTTATTTTATATCCACGAAGACCACACATCAACAAATATATAATATAGTAGTCGGTTGTAACAATAATAAAAACATGAGATGAGTTGTGGGTGACGGCTTACCCACAAGGACGATAGAAAGAAGAGGGAGACAAGAGATAGCGATAAGGAGGCGGAGGAGTGGTGGTGACAGTCACGGCTGTGGTGGCCGTGACCACAGTGACGGTGGTGACGGTGTATCACAAGCGTCCTAATCATCCCAAGACAATCCTACCCAAACGTATAACCATTAATACATGTTCTTATTCGCAAACCCTAGAAATCCGATTCTTGAAATCAAGATATAGGGCGAGTTAGAAGGTATTGAGACGCGTGTGTTGCATAAACGGGGTCATAAGACCCCGATCTATCATGTAGAAGGGGTGATGCAATTGTTGGTGGTGGCCGGAAAAAGTAGCGGCGCCCGAACCCTAGTTTGGGTGGTGGCCGGAATTTTTAGAGAGAGAAAGAATATGTGTGTGTGTTTTGAAGAGAGAGAAAGAAATGAGAGAAATGAGAGAAGTGGGAAGGTTGTGTGGTATTTATACCACCAGGAGGGACCTAACATATGAAATAGAAAGTGTAGGGGCGGCTGTGAAACATTCAAAGGGACCATTATTGTAACTTCCTAAAACTTTTGATATATTAGGTTCGAGACTCATTTTGACTAGCAAATGAAGGATTCGTGACTCGAGAGTTACGCCAATGTTCTCAGAATATTATTTCTAATAAAAACGATATATAATACGAATCGTATCTCAAGTTTATAAAACGATCGCTCTAATTGTTGTTTTTCTAATTACGACGCGTCAAGGAATTTACGAGTTGTCACAGTCTCACCTTCTTAAAAGGAATCGCGTCCTCGCGATTCAATTCGAGTTATTCGTTGAGGTTTAAAAAAGGTGAGTGCATACGCACGAGGATTTATCTTCACGTTTCCTACGGGAATTCAGGATATTACTGCGAGTTTCTACGAGCTTCGAAGATAGAGATGAGACTTTACTAAGGTCGCTCGGTTTCATAATCTATGGTTTTGATAGGTCAACGAAGTTTAAACGTTCATAGATTTGGATTTCCCAGAGGGATAACGATTGCCTTATCGGCGAGTTATTTCTTCCTATTACGCACGAAAATGTTGGAAATACTACTGAGTCTTGATGGTAGCTCAAAGCTCTGACTATTGGTCTAATTCCATCAAGGATTTCGAAAGGATCGATATAACGAGGACTAAGCTTCGGCGTTTACCAAACGCTTCACACATTCTCATGATGAATTTCTAGGCTTAACCCAGGTCATGGAAGTCAAGAGGTTTACGTTATCTGAGTCTCCTACGGTTTGTGAGCAGCTTGCATATCCATCACAACTTAGAATGGTTTCCTTGGTATCATTTCGAATAGGTTTGAGGTTGCTAAGTTGGGTATTTCCATTTCTTCCAGATCATCGGAATCGGCACTTACGACCATAGAGGATCTCTTACGGTGTCCTTGAGGTACTAAAGCGATAAGTATGGTTATAGGAGAATTTGGCCAATGGAAGGTGTCTGTCCCAACCGTTGTCAGACTCGAGGGATGCCTATAAGAGAGTTTGGCCAACGAGAGGTGTCTATCCCAACCTTTGCCAAACTTGACAGACACGCGATGTGTTCTACTGATGAGTACGTAAATACTCATCATTTTTGTACCAAATAAACTGCAAAATCATCTGAAAACACTCAGAAACACATCAAAATGATCAAAATATCACAAATCAGTGTTTTATGAGTTTTAAATGCAAAAATATCAAAATCAGATGAAAAACATATCAAATTTGCAAAAATTGCAGTTTTAGTCCCCCAAGTTTCTTAAATTGTCAAAAATAGTCTCTGAGCCATAATTTCAAAAGAAAAGTCACCAAAGGTCCTTTTGTAATCACAAATTATCATATTTAGTCCTTTGGTGGAAAATCTAAAAGTTTTGAGAAAATTACAATTTAGTCCCTGAAAATCCAAATTGGCCAAATTTAGTCCTTGGGAATTTCAAAAATGTCAAAATCAACCCTTGGACTATTAAACATTGGCAAAACAAACCCTTTTTACTACTCTTCATAATTTACAGTTCTGGTCCTTTGGTTTTGAGAAATTGCATATTTGGTCCTTATTTGTTAATATTTCTACTTAACCATCCGGACCCTATTTATATCCCAAGCCCAAAACACCCCCTTGGCCCAATCACTTACCCGGTCCAAAACCTTGACCCGACAACCCAACCCACCATTTAAATAACTAAAAAACCCGCCCCCCCTAGCCTGTCATCCCCGACAATCCTGTCCACCTCCCCCCTCCTCAAGCTTTTCCCATAGCAACCCTACCTCACCCTTTGTCTCCCACCACCTCACCTACCCATCCCACCACATTAAATGCAAAGCTTTCCTGTCCCAGATATCCAAAACAAAAAATGGCGCCAAAATTGCATAAATGGCTAGGATTGCTTCTGCACATCCAAGGGTCCAGATTGTTGCTGGGATTTGTTCAGAATGAAAGAGAAAGAAGCATGAAGCTTATAAGAGGCCAAGATGAAGCAAGTTAGATAGTTAGTCTTAGTTTAAAAAAGTTGTATGTCGTTTTATGTTCTTTAAGCTCAAATTAGATTCTCAGTTGTTATTTTTAGTTTGAATGAATCAAAATACTTTGCTCAAGTGTATTGTAACTTAATTTAAGCATCAATTCAGTTCTGAGTTCAATTTCAAAATCTTGTGTTACTGTTGAATCTCTAATTTTCAAAAAGTCTTGTTAAATCTGTTATCAGTCCACTTTGTAGCTTAAACAAGCTTCAATAAGCTTGTTAAAGCTTTAATTAAGCTTACATTTACATCTCACTCAACTTTGGGTATTGGTCAATAAAAGTCAAATTTGGAAGCAAAACTGGTGCAAGGATGAATTGGGTTGATACAGCATTGGAAATGGGTTGAAATGGATGCATTGGGTGGAATTTGATAGGGTAGTGTTTCTTGTTTTCAATTTGGCAGGCCATAGTGGCCATTGGACAAGTTGTGAGAAAATTTCAATGAACTTATGCATAATATGTATTTGTAGTTTTAATTAGCTAAAACCTGTTCTAAAAGTAGTAATTAGGCTTAAGTAATCTAGTTTGATCATTTGTGTATGATTAGTTAGGTGTTATCTCATTTAAATCTGCAAATCAGTAAGTTAAGGGGTGTTTGTTTTACTGTCATACCTGTCTCACAGGGGAAATCAGTGGTAGTTCTTTGCTTGTTTAAGTTTACTTAGCATATTTGAGGTAAATTGAGTCATTAAAACTGAGTGTGCAACCTTAAAAGTCAAATTCTTTTGAAATCTGTCTTATTCAGTGATCTGTGGTAGATTTTGATTTGCAAAACCTTATTTTGTGCTTAAAAGTCCTAAACAAAGCTTGCTTCACTCTCATTTCATCAAAATACATTAATATCAGTCTTAAAATTGGATCCAAACTTCAAGAAAGTCAAACTGGTGTCTTATTTCAAAAAGTCAAAAGGTCAAAAAATTTGATTTGTGCAGAACTTGCAGCTTCTACACAGATCTCATTAAAGCTTTTGAGGTTCTGAATTTTTGGTTACAAGTAGTGCTCTAGGTTGTCTATAAGACCTAGTATCTGTTTTAAGCTTTAGCCCTCTGGATTTACTTGTGCATAAGCTCAAAATCAGGTCTTATTGCCCTGCTCAGGACTCAGTGTATACTGAGTAATTTCTCAGGTTCTGTGCAGCTTGCACAGAGCTTGTAATAGCTTGTCAAGGGCTGGTTTTCTAGTTATAAGCAGTCACTTAGGTCTAGTTTAGGGATCAATAGTTGGTTTTTAGTTAGTAGCTTGTTTGACTGCTTATTTGTTGCCTGCAAGTTAGCACCAAATCTGTTTTAAGCTTAAACTCAAAATCTCCAAATCTGTGATATTGGGTTAATCAGTAGTTGTAACTTGTTGATTTTAGTTTAATTTGGTCATTTTTAGTGTATCTTAACTTCTGTTAACAGTAGATAGCTTGTTTGGTTAATTTGCTTAACAAGTGCTTATTTCAATAAGCACTTGATTGAGCAGTTTCATTTTCTTCCACATAGCATACTGTTCTTCCATTTTTCATAGCTTCTTAATATTATTTTAGAATTTCCCTGAAATTTTCAGATTTTTCCTAGCTGTTTTACTATTTTTCTTAATTTAATCTAGTTTTTAAGTATTTTTAAATAGCATTTAATACAAAAAATTCAGAAAAGGTTCCAAAAAATAAATTTTCATTTTTCTTAGACTTAGATAAATATAAAAAGTAGAAAAAGTAATTTTCTAGATTTTTCATAGTCCATTTGGTAATTTTTAGTAATTTAATTAGTTTTTAATGGTTTAAAATTAATAGAAAATAGAAAAATAGTCAAAAAAATACAAAAATAGTTTTGAAAAGTCTATTTTGATATTTTAGACTTTTCCAAGTGTTAATCTTATTTTTCTAGATTAATTTCATATTTTCTTATATTTTAGGTAATTAATTATTAGTTAAAAATAGTTTTTAATTAGATAATTAGTTTTAAAAATAATTTTCTTTTTCTAAATATTTTCTTATATCATTAGGATTGTAGAAACATCATTTTCATATTTTTAGGGTTAATATTGAATTAGTTTCACTTTTTATTTTGTACGTTACGTAGATTTTAATTTAAACGTACGTTTTAGGTTTTAAACGTTCATCACTTTAATTATAGTGATAGCGTTTATTTAATAGGTTTTATCTTTTTAATTTTCTTTAATTTGCATTTAAGGCGTTTTTAATTTGTTTTTGCTTTTTCTTAGTTATAATAATCAAATCATAATCCTTTTTCGTCAAACTTCTCGATCACTAGACGTTGATTGATCCATTGCATAGCTCGCTGGGACATAACGACCCGGGGAGACCCTAAACTCCTCTGATCTTAATTGCATTAGTGTTTGAGCAGTTTTTAGTCTTTTAGACTTGACTGTTTAGCACCGATCATCTACTAAGGTTCGAATGGTTTCTTTACTTCAGCCATTAGTATGGAGATGATAAACTGTAAGCATATCCATATCTGTTCTCTCGGCTCCATGAAGTGATAGATGAAAATGGGTGTGTGACTATTGCCATAATCCGGAAAGGATATAAATCAGCATTTCCTAAAGCACACGGTTTCCTTTACGTGTGGGGAAGTCTATTTGTGTAACTCAGGTTTTCCGATTGCACTTCTTCCTTAAAGAGTATCGAAGGGAGTTGAAGGTTGAGAAAGAATAATCAGATGTGTACTAACCAAATGAATCTCAGATAGAGAAAACGGACCAGGGGGGATTCCATTTTCAATCGGAGTTCCATAGTGGAAAGAAGGTAAGGAGCTAGAGTTCGTAAGTGAGGACTAGCTCATCGGAGTGAAGCCACTCTACTAGAGGGAGAGGAATGAGTACACTCTCACCTCCTTAAAATAAGATTGAGGGATTCTTTAGAACTGCAAAACAAAAACTATATGAGGAGAGACGAGCAAGGTCGTCCGTACTTTCTGTCTTGTTGATTAGCGAGGGGTGAACAGGTTAGGTAGGACTACCAGTAACTACTCAGGTAAGGGTGTGGAGTTTTACTTCCATGGTTTCGTCTACGGTGTAGCTTATCATTCGGTTAAGAGGACCGAAAGGATAGCAGGTGGTTCTCGAAGGATGAGAAAAGGATTAGGTGGTTGTCCCAAGGAACGCGGTTCAGGTTACTCCTTAGGATTTCAAGATTTTCCTTGGGGACAAAATCTCTACTGGACGAGAAGTCTAGGAAGTTCAGGGTATATCTCTGTTAGAAAATGTTGATTGCTACTAGCAATTAGTTGGTTGACTTAGCATGCTATCTAGGTTAGAGGCGGAAAGTAAGACTCCTAAAGAGAGCATTTATTACTAACCGCAATCAGTCAGTTGACTCACTGTTGCTCTTAACACTTTATGCAGAAGGGTTCCATATTCAACTCCAAAATCATAATTTCCAAAAGAGGTTCGACTATCGATCAATATCAATTCAACTCCTATATATGAGTAAAGGTTAATGGCTCTAAGTTGGTTTACTAAAGAATTTCGCATAGATGGAGTGTAAGGTACAACATCGATAGGACAGTGTAGGTAGTACCGCAATTGGCAGTATGACATAGCAGACTATTGTTGATAAAATGATATTGAGAGTTCAACGTTGCTAGAGCAACATCGACAGAACAATATCTAAGGATAAACTCGGTGAACAACTTCACTAAAACAAGTCATTAGATCGTTATCGATAAGGGTACCTAAATAGAGGATAAAGTATGTTAGCCTTAATTGTTTTATTAGAAGTGATGGTCATTCACGATTAGGAACTTTGTAACGTGTGTTAGATATCGTGATAGAATAGTCAACGGGCTCGTGGACTTGGGCTAAGCTAATTGGTTATAAGTTAAGTTAAGCTAGCCTTATGTATGATGTAATCCAACCCAAGCCCAAACGAGCCAATGGAAAGCCTTTTAGGGCATCAAGTCCCTTGGACTATGTTAGGAATTAGAAATTCCAGGCATTAAAGAGTCAGTCACCTTAAGTATATGTAATCGTTAGAAAGCTCGTAGTCGTAGTTCTTTTAAGTTAAGTAGTATTTAGTTAAGTAACACCGTGGAGGACGGACGGGTCTTTACCCACTGTATGCCTGATCCACAGCCCGATGTGTGGCGTTTTATGTAAGACTATAAATACTCTCTACCTCCCAAGGTAGAGAGTTGGAGCTCATAATAAGAATTTTCTTTCTCTCACTAAAGTTCCCTAAACCTCTAACTTTCTCTCTCTAGAATTCCACTTATTCGCCACCTTGTTGTTATGGTTTGATGTGTATGTGAAAACTAATATCTTACAATTGGTATCAAGAGCCATGGTTAGATCATATCTTGCACATCTTTGGATTTCTAGTGGTTTTTAGGTGGTTTTTGAGTTTGAAAAAGTTTAGTGGTTTGTGCATCATTTGGTTGATTTCTTGTGTTAAAGTTTAGATTTTGTTAGTACTTTTATGTTTAGAATCATCACAAGTGTTTAGGTTTTCATTTGGTAAGCTTGAATCATCTTGGTAGGGTTGTTTTTGGATTGAAAAGTGATGTTTATGTGGTTTTTCTTGCTAGCGACTTGACATTCGGACTTCTTTCTTCGTAGCGACTTGCTTCACAATTTTGTAGCGAGTTACAGTTTTGGAGCTAGCGACTTAGACCTAGCGATTAACAGTACAAGTAGTGGACTCTCCACTACGGGTAGCGACTTGGTGGTAGCGACTTGGTCTATAGCGAGTTGCTCTTTAGCGACTTGAATCTTTAGCGACTTGAGTAGCGAATTGCTGCCAAAATTTTGCTAGTGACTTGAGGCTTAGCGAGTTACTACTTAGCGACTTGCATTTGTCTAGCGACTTGGGACTTTAGCGACTTGGGGGTGTAGCGAATTAGGTGTTAGCGACTTGGTGCATTATCTTCTAGCGACTTGGGTGATTGTTTACGGTTTTCTCTTGATTTAGTAAAATCCCGTGAAAGAATCTATTTCTCGGTTTAATCATAGAGTTATAAAATCCCGTATTATCTGTTAACATGTCTACCAACGTTCCTACTATCATCTCCACTGTTGCCGAGGATGTTCAAGCAGCTGGGTCAGATACTCGTCCACCCATGCTTGACAGAACTGACTACGATTCTTGGGCTCAACGAATCAGATTGTACTGACTTGGAAAGGAAAATGGTGTCAACATTCTCAAATCCATTGATGAAGGACCGTATCGAGTTGAGACGACTAGAGATGTACTTGATACTGCTGAAGATGGAACTCTGATTTACGGAATGGACAGACCAAAGATGTATGATGAGCTTGATGATAAGGAGAAAAAGAGATTCGATGCTGATATCAGGGCTTCTAACATTGTTCTGCAAGGTCTTCCTAAAGACATCTACAAGCTGATCAATCACAACACCGAAGCAAAGGCAGTATGGGATAATGTCAAGATGCTTCTCTCAGGTTCATAATTAACTATGGAAGACAGAGAATCACAACTCTATGATGAATTTGAACACTTCAAGATGAAACCAGATGAGAGTGTCTATGAGTACTGTGTGAGATTTCAGAAGTTGGTGAATGAAATGAGGAACATCAGAATGAATATGCCTAACATTCAGCTGAACTCAAAATTTGTGAACAACATGAATCCCGAATGGCACAAGTTTGTCACCTCTGTGAAGCTCACTAAAGGATTGAAGAATACAAACTATGAGCAACTCTATGCCTTCTCCTTCAGAATGAGAGACATGCCATGTTTGAAAAATTGGTTCTTAATCAGTTCAAAACCAACCAGGGAGAGACAAGCTCGTCTAATGACTCAACTGCATTCTACAAACATCGGAATCACTACCAAAGCCTCACAAGTCATACCCATGGGAAATGGTAATCACAAACTAATTCCTGATCCTATGTTCAAACAAGCTGATGCTGATGCACACGTGGGTAGCTTCATTAATCAACTAGCTCTTCTGATTAGTCAAAACATGAATTCTCTCCCACAAACCAATAACAACCTCAGAACAGCATCTAACCCACACAATCAAGCTACTGTCAAAGATGGGAGGATCGTGGTGCAACCAGTTCAGGAAAGACAATATGATCAGGGAAGAGGTGGAGCTGGTAGAGGTTATGTTGGTAATCAGAATCGAGGAAGGAATGGTAATCAAGGTCAAGCTAAGCCGATCAAATGCTATAACTGTGGTGGTGAGGGACACATTGCAAGGAACTGCACATCTCCAAAGCGTCCACAGAATCCTGATTACTTCAGAGATAAGATGCTGCTTGTTCAAGCTCAAGATAATGGTGCTGCTTTGGATGAAGAGGAATTGCTGTTTCTAGCTGAGGGCAATGCCAAGACCTATGATGCAGATGTGGATGAGCAGCCTATTCAGGAGATAGGTCACAATCATCAGAATGCCTTTCAAGTCGCTGATTGTGATGCATACGACTCTGATGTGGATGATGGACCTACTGCACACACAATTTTTATGGCTAGCATTTCTCCAATGGTTTCTCCCAAGGTCTCTTCTTCACCACAAGCTGGCCCATCCAAAGACAAACTCATCTCAGAGGTATTAAAACTATACGACGATGCTGATGTGCAACAGATGCATGACAAAGTACAATCAACTGAAACTATTGAATCAAATGTTGAAAATATGGGTAATATCGATATTGTCCCATATGATCAATATGTGAAACAAAGTGAAAGTGAAGTTGTACCAAGTGATGCATCTTCTGCAGTCAACAATGACTATATTTTTGATGAATACACTGCATGTGCCCCTGATGATTCTGTAATTTCTGAACTAAATGCCTATAAAGAACGTGTTGCTATTTATGAACAACGTGCAAAATTTGAGTTGACCAGTCGTGAGCAGGAAATGGATGACCAAGTGCGTACAGTCATTAGAAAAAGTAATTTTAGAGAAGAAGTATTGAAACAAGAATTAAATTCCTTGCAAGAAAAGCTTTCTAAAACAGCTAAGCAAAAACAAGAACTTCAAGAAAATGTGAAAATGCTTAAGCAAGAATTTAATGCAAAGGAATCAAAACTCTTGAGAGACTTTTCTAATCTGAAAACTTTGAAAAACAAACTTGAAAACAAGTTGTACATACAAGGAAACACCATTCAGACTGCTCACATGATCACTAAGCATAGAGTTCTAAGCGATAAGCATAGTGTTCCCATTATAGATAAACCCAACCCTGAGTACGGAAAGATAGCAAAAGCAGCTCAAAGTGTGATCTATGATGGCAATGTGATTCTTAAACTTAGACAAAAACCTAGTTGCGTTGAGTGCACTGAGGATGATAAGAAATTAGATGAAATCACTAGGGAAAAGATGAATAAGAAACTAAATGATCCTAAATGCAAAGAGAAAAAAATTATTATCACTCCCCATGACTACAAGAAGGAAAACTGGATTTCCTTGAACAAGTTTAAGCCTCAGACATTGTTGACTCCCGAACAAGTCTTCTGGAAAATGGATTTAGATAAGCAGAAAGCTGAAAATATTGTTGAAACAAACCCTCCCCTTTGGAAAATGCCTAGAGCGACTGTGTATCCTCCTAATACACCAATGCATCTTGTTCCGAGAACAATTGCCACTAAAAGCAAGACCTTAATTAGCCAATATGTTATATTTCAACTATTTGTTGATTTTGAGAAAACTTGCAAGAAAAGGATCACACCCACTGGTATAACTGAAGGAGAAAGGGGTTTTGAGCAAATGAAAGAATGTTACTTAACTGAGGTCATGCCTTTCTTTAAACTTCTAAAAGATCACTTTGAGAGTCTTAAAAAGGGGATAGAAACTGATATTAAGAGAATGGAAAAGGAATTTGATGCAATGATAGTTGAAGTTAGTGACTATGAGCGTGCACTAAGATATAATGAGATTGAGAGGAAGAACTTGCATACATTAAATGAGTCTCTTATCACTGAATGTGTTGCTCAAGATATGTTTTTCACTGCTTCAAACTGCTCTATTAATGCTTCTCAATTTCATGAACTATCTGTTGCCCTGAAAGTCTCCCATGATCGTGTCATTGAGCTTGAAAAAACTAATTCTAAACTAAACGAGAAAATTGAACTGGATGATCACGACAATTTGGTTAAACATTTTTCTAAACTAGAAGTTGAACATTTTAATTTACAACTAAAATATCAACATCTTAAAGAAAATGTCAGAACTTCAAATATCAAGACATCCTCAGATGCTCCAGAGTTTGATGCAGTTTTTCAAATTAACAAACGTGATGAACAGATTCAAGCTCATTGCAACACGATCAGAAAGTTGAAAGCCCAAATCTCTCAATTAAAGGGTCAAACGAACAATATGACAGGCTCCCAAATGCCTCCTCCTTTAGATTCTCAGAATTCTCAAACGTTTCATCTTCAAAACCTAGTAAATGCATTACAAAAGGAAAACGAAAGTTTTCTAGAAGAAAATGAAAAGGTTAAACGTCATTTCAATGAATTATTTGAATCAATAAAGGTCACTCGTAACAAAAATAACGAACAAATAGCTTCATTGCAAAAGGAAATTGAGAATCTGAAGAGTCAGGTAAAAGGGAAAATGCCAATGACCAATGGGGAGAATGGTGTATCAAAGGTTTACTCTTGTAATAAATATGCTTTGTCTGTGACATATGTCCCTCCTCATCTAAGGAACAACAAACTTGCTGTTCAAACATACTTCTCATCCCTTAAGGATTGCCTTGAATGTCTGCGTGAGATTGTTGAAGAGGATAAGTTAGAGAAACCTCATGATAATGAAATTGGACATGCATGCTTATATGCCAAACGATCTCAAGAAATCTTAGAATGCTTGATCACAATATGCCCAAAGTCATTAGGTGAGAGAGTTAATCCTTTGATTCCATGCTCGATGTCTAATGCCAAGTATGATATTCATTCTATTCCTAATGCTTTGAATGTGAACCGTAGTGTGCCTTTAAGTAGTTCAGATTCCAGATCTGTCAATGCTAAGAAAGAGAACTCAAGTGTGCCTTCTAGGAGTACAAATCTCAGTACTTCTAGTTTTAAGAAAGTAAACCTTAGTGTGCCTGCATGTAGTTCAGATCCCAGCACATCTAAACAGGTGATGCAAAGAGTAGTTAAACCAACTAATGTTCCCATTCCCTCTACAGGAGTAATCAGTGACACTAAAGGGAGCAGGTCAAAGTCTCGAGACAATACAAGGAATGATAGGACCTCGCAAGCTAAGAATGTGCACTGGAAAAGAGTAGAAGAACAATCTAGGAACTTTAAGTTTGAACCGAATAAAACGAATCGTGTTGATTCTAGTATTTGCCATAGGCGTACTGTAATTAATTCGAATTCTGATACTATTTGCAAACCTTGTATTGATGTCTGCTTGAATTCTGTTTCTAATCATGAATGTGGTGTTAATGTTCTACCTAATGATGTTAATTGTCCAGTTAATATTGTTAATGCTAAAATTCATGCTAAGAAGGCTAAAAGGCAAAAACGAAAGAAAGTTAGAAAACAGTGGAAACCCACAGGAAAAACATTCAGTAAAATAGGCTATTATTGGATACCTGTTGGTCATAAGACTAATCAGATAATGCCCACTAGAAAATGGATGCCTACTGGTAGAACTATTCCCTTAAGAAGTGAGCACACTGAGAACAGGGCTAATTCAGACACTAGTACTGCATCTATTCACAATGATTCCATTGCCTCATTTTCTGATATAAATGCTTCTATTTCTGATGTGGGTGTTCCAACCATTGTTACTAACCAAATGGAACCCATTCGTGCATGGGGATCCCAATTATCCAGTTATCCATTCTTGTCTATGTTCAACTGCAGATCGTTCAAATCGTTCTGTGGTACCTGGACTCAGGCTGTTCCAAGCATATGACTGGCGACAGGTCACGGCTCATGAACTTCGTGAGCAAATTCATCGGGACTGTTAGATTCGGGAATGATCATTTTGGTGCTATTATGGGTTATGGAGACTATGTTGTTGGCAAAAGTGTGATCTCCAGAGTTTACTATGTAGAAGGTCTTGGTCACAACTTGTTCTCTGTTGGTCAATTCTGCGATTCGGATCTAGAAGTAGCCTTCAGAAAACATACCTGCTTCGTTAGAGAACTTGATGGCAAGGAACTTTTAAGAGGCTCACGGGGTTCAAATCTATACACCATCTCCATCGAAGATATGATGAAGTCTTCTCCAATTTGCTTGCTGTCAAAGGCTTCTAAAACAAAGTCATGGTTATGGCATCGTCGTCTCAATCACCTGAACTTCGGCACCATCAATGATCTCACCAGAAAGGACTTAGTTGTAGGTTTACCTAGACTCAAGTACGAAAAGGATCATCTTTGTTCAGCATGTCAATTGGGAAAAAGCAAGAAGTATGCCCATAAACCCAAACCTACTAACTCTGTCACAGAAGTTCTTCATATGATTCATATGGATTTATGTGGACCAATGAGGGTGCAGAATATCTTTGGGAAGAAATATGTGTTAGTTGTGGTTGATGATTACTCTAGATTCACCTGGGTCAAGTTCTTAAGGACAAAGGATGAAACTCCTGATATCATCATCAAACTCATCAAACAGCTGCAGGTTCGACTTAACAAAACCGCCAGAATTATCAGAACAGACATTGGAACTGAGTTTGTCAACAAACAACTTAGTGAATTCTATGAAAGCGTTGGAATCAGCCATCAAAGAAGTGTTCCACGAACTCCTCAACAGAACGGTGTAGTTGAAAGACGAAATCGAACTCTTGTTGAAGCCGCTAGAACAATGCTGATTTACTCAAAGGTTCCAATGTTTCTCTGGGCTGAAGCAATTGCCACTGCATGCTACACACAATATCGTTCCCTGATTCACACTGTTCATGGAAAAACTCCATATGAACTTGTCCACAACAAAAAACCTAATCTCTCTTTCCTTCGTATGTTTGGTGCATTGTGTTATCCAACTAATGAGGGTCAAGACTTAGGCAAACTTAGGGCTAAAGCTGACATTGGAGTATTTGTAGGATATGCACCAAACAAAAAGGGATACCGAATCTACAACAAAAGAACCCGAAATATCATGGAAACAATTCACGTTACGTTTGATGAGCTGACCGGTCAAATGGCTCCTGGACACTCCAGCTCAGGACCCGCACTTCAAAACAGTCCCATTGGTTCATCCCTTGTTCCAAACTCCTCTCAAGAAACTCCATATGTACCTCCGTCTGAAGATGATTTAAAGAAATTGTTTGATCCTTTGTTTGATGAACTTTATGATCCAAGTACTAATGAGGTGTCGATCCCTACAACAAAGGCTGCTTATATTCCTGTGAATGAAGTCAATCCCTCAGTCTCAATATCTTTAAGCCAAGAGGCGCCTTCTGCTGATCCTTCAGTCTCATCAACAAATCATCTTTCTTCAAATGTACATCATGGAACCGTTTCTGGCATCAATGATGAAGTTAATCCTTTTGGTACTCCTGAAGATGCTCCATTTGAAAACATATTTGCTCCTGAATCATCATCAGAACCATCTTCTTCAGGAGACATCGACTCTGCTACTTCAGTCCCTCAACTACAGCCACATGAACACCTTAGAAAATGGACTCACGATCACCCACTAGACAACATCATTGGAAATCCCTCTCGTCCTGTATCAACACGGAAACAACTTGCAACCGATGCCTTATGGTGCTTCTTCAACTCCGTACTATCTAAGATCGAACCAAAAGATGTTAAAACCGCCATGAATGAAGATAGCTGGTTCAATGTCATGCAAGATGAAATTCATGAGTTTGATCGACTTGATGTATGGGAGTTAGTACCAGCTCCAGACTGTGCTATGATTATTGCTCTTAAATGGATCTTCAAAGTGAAACTTGATGAGCATGGTGATGTGTTGAAGAACAAGGCTCGATTAGTTGCTAAAGGATACCGTCAAGAGGAGGGTATTGACTTTGAAGAATCTTTTGCTCCAGTTGCTCGAATCGAGGCAATCAGAATCTTTCTGGCTAATGCTGCTAGTAAGAACATGGTAGTCTATCAGATGGATGTGAAGACGGCATTTCTGAACGGAGATCTTAAAGAAGTCGTCTACGTCAGCCAACCTGAAGGATTTGTGAATCAAGAACATCCTACTCACGTTTATCGTTTGAAGAAGGCTCTTTACGGTTTAAAGCAAGCTCCAAGGGCATGGTATGATACACTGTCAAAGTTTCTTCTATCAACCGGATTTAGCAAAGGAGCAGTTGATCCAACATTGTTCACCAGGAAGTCAGGCAAACATTTAATTCATGTTCAAATTTATGTTGATGATATTATTTTTGCCTCGACAGACCCAATGGAATGTGATCGTTTTTCGAATGAAATGAGTTCAAAATTTCAAATGTCAATGATGGGACAAATGTCATTTTTCTTGGGATTACAAATTTCGCAAAGTCCCGGAGGCATTTTCATAAATCAATCTAAATATGCAACTGAGATCTTAAAGAAATTTGGATTTGATTCAAGTGACCCTGTTGAGACTCCCATGATTGATCGAACCAAACTAGATGAGGACCACTCAGGGATCATGATTGACCAAACAAAATATCGTAGTATGATTGGATCCCTGATGTACCTCACAGCTAGTAGACCAGACATCTTGTTCGCTGTTTGCATGTGTGCTAGATACCAGGCTAAGCCTACTAAAAAGCACCTTGAAGCAGTTAAACGGGTCTTTCGGTGTCTCCAAGGAACCATCAACATGGGTCTTTGGTACCCGAAGGACACCGGTATGTCACTAACAGCCTATGCAGATGCTGATCATGCAGGGTGTCAAGATACTCGTCGAAGTACATCTGGAGGTGCTCAGTTTCTGGGTGATAAGCTTGTGAGCTGGTCTTCAAAGAAGTAAATGAGTACTTCTATTTCCTCTACAGAGGCTGAATACATAGCCATGTCATCCTGTTGTGCTCAAATCTTATGGATGAGATCTCAATTATCTGACTATGGCTTTGAATTCAACAAAATCCCTCTGTAATGTGATAATAAAAGTGCTATTGCTCTCTCATGCAACAATGTTCAACACTCAAGAGCAAAGCATATCGACATCCGACATCATTTCATCATGGAATAAGTGGAAAAAGGTGTGGTGGAACTCTATTTTGTGAGGTCTGAATATCAGTTAGCAGACATCTTCACCAAAGCTCTTCCAAGAGAACGTTTTGAGTTTATTCTTCCACGTCTTGGCTTGAAAAGCCTTCAACCAGAAACACTCAAATGTCTTCAGGAGGAAGACGAGGAGTAAAGGTCTATCTTCATCTATCTATTGTAAATATTTATTTGAAAAACAAAATACAAAATTATAAAACCTTCAAAAATCAAATAGAAAAATATAAAAAAACCTTCAAAATCCATAAAAATTTGAAAAATTCGAAAAATCTTCAAAAAATATTGTCATTTTTTGTCATGTCTTTCTCGATTCGATAATATCTATGGTCTTTGTGCTGTCATTCAAAGAATGACACGGGTCTTTAGATATTGTTCGAATTTTTAATTTAAAATATATATATATATATATATATATATATATATATATATATATATATATATATATATATATATATATATATATATATATATATATATATATATATATATATATATATATATATATATATATATATATATATATATATATATATATATATATATATTTGGGAGAAAGAGAAACAATGGTTTATTGTCATTTTCAGGCAATAACCCGATTTTAAAAGAAAGAACAGAGCCATGTTTTATCATGCTTACAAAATTCCATGCTCTGATTCTATAAACATTTATCTGCTGAAAACTAAATGCTTTGAAAAATAACTCGGTCTCTATTTTTGATAATCATCAGGACTTATTTGTCAAAATCTCTATCTCTCAATCAACAACCTATGTCATTGATTGAGGGGGAGAATGATTTCAATTAAATTAAAAAGTTATTTGGCATTAAATTGTTTTCAAAAAATGTACATGCATGTTTTATCAATGGAGTTTAAAGTCTTAAAATCCGATCCTTATCAGTTAAATCGCTTCCATAATCAAGTCACAATTCCCCTTAAAAGCTTTCAAAATCAATTTAAATCAATAAGAGATCACAAATCTCAAATGATTTGATAATTGTGATCGGGGGAGAATGTGTGATTTAAATTGGATTTAAACTGATAATTCGGTAAATGGTTTTATAAGGATGTTCATGCTATCCTTCCCACATGTGACAAACGATTTCAAATTTTCCATGCACATGTTGAGGGGGAGCATCTATCTTAAACCAATGATTTGAAATGTGATCAACTTATCTCAATGTGCAGGTTCCCTCTAGTATGTGCAAAATTTTTTTCAAACCTCGAGGCACATATTGAGGGGGAGCAAATTTATGGAAACCTCATCCTTCCCGGAAATGCTCTATCTACTTGATTTGATGTGGGAAGTGATGTTGATATCTTTTAGAAAATGGTAATCAAAGAAGTTAATTCTTTCTCTTGCCTCCGTGTGCAAAACATTTTCATATACTTGATGCACATGTTGAGGGGGAGTTCTAGTTCTAAAAATATCAAAAACAATTCAGGTACAAAATGCTTTGATAATATATCACAAGTATCTGAATTGATTTTCAAATGGTTTTCAATTGGTTCCAATGGCAGATGAACAATACCAAATAGACCGACCAACTTTACTTTATGTACGTTGATATAAGGATGATAAGGTTAGGTTTTTGTTCCCATGATCCGCCAGAAACGGAAGGATCTACCCAGGGACTATCCACTAGTTAGTGTAGAGTTCTTAGGTATGATGATAAAAGGAGAAAAATGAGATATGGGAAGAGTGCAGACTCAGACTGAGCTAGTACTGGAATAAACCCAACAAGGTTCTTGCTATGAAGTCTCGGTAAGCACTGAAGGGGTTGAAGAATTAAAAAGATTTGAATGAGAAAAGGGTGAAAACAAATAGCCCTCCATTTATTCAACCTTAGGGCAGAAACCGGGTTCAACTCATATGCTACTGATGGTAACATCGGTATTGAAGACAAGACGTCATGGACCCAGTGACGCACTGCACTTCAACTTTCCAAACCACTCAAGTTCCTCTTAAAAGGGCTTGTTTCATTCTCACGGGGAACCGACATTATCTATCGACTTTCTCTTAGAGATTGTTGATATTGAAGAAGGAGGCCCTCTCCCTAGTCTCCGGCACAGGATCCAAATATGCACAAATTGAGTCTGGAGCCACGAGATCATCAATAAATCTCATTAGGACACTTTCAATGAAGACTCTTTGTTTCACACAATGTGGAAAGAGAGATTATATCTTGAGTCCTACGCATTATCCTTGTGGTATTGCCAGAACATCTGAGTGATGTGTATACATATTCACTATGAAGATGGAAAGCCTTCTGGAGCCAACATCAAACAAGCTCCTGGTAGGTGGCATGTGAGATCTATTATATAGATTAACCATGTGACAACTGAACAGAAACAATGGGGCGATTCAAGTCTTGAATCAATCCTGGTTCAGGTTATGGATTGACGGATACCTTTGAAAAACCGGTCTTTGTGCTTAACAACTCTTTTCTTTAGTACATCGACCGTGTACTCATTTTTCAAATCAAAAGGTATTTTTATGATTGACAATTGATTTTCAATAAAACCTTCGTTGTATTGCAAAAACAATTTCTATTGAGCAATACACGATGGTTTTCTTTAAATCTTTTTTCATCAATCAGTGGACTTAAAATTTGCTGGTTCACTCACTCCGTGTTGTCTTCTTTGAGATGTTCCGGTTTGAGAACAGCTAGAGCAGCTGCGAAACCCTGTCAAGGAAATTCTTCGGAATTATACCTGATCACAGGCAGTACATGTACTGATCAACGGGGAACCGTGGGCCGTGTACCTCAATTCAACGAAAGTGATCAAAGACACTTTCGTGCGATTTATTGCTAACTGTTGTATGCAGGTACACCCGACGTTTGCAGCTGATCAAAATGAAGCGGTCAATCCATAGCCGCATGCTCACTTAACACATTCATCTCAAAAGAAATCATCATTAGTGCATCAATGACTCTGATATTTTCACTCCATGCTTCTGCTACGCTGTTGCCAATATCATGAATCAACTAAAGCTTCCGCTACTCTGATGAGAAGATATCATGATCCAGAATGTGAGCATGTCGGTCCGAAAGTCACAACATCACATAATACCAACAACACAATGGATGTCTCAGAGATTTTTGATAGCTGATGATCTCAAAAGATGGCTCAAAATTATTATCACGTGGATCAGTAAAAGACCTCCACTTGGAGTAACCAAACATGCATTGTGAAGAATCAATGACTACGAGCTCAGGAGCAAAGGACTACATCAAGAATGCAAGATCAATTGTTAATGTAATATCTATTTGTATTCAATGTAATTTTGGTACATGATTGAGGTGACCTCCCTTAGGGGGAGATTGTTAGGAATTAGAAATTCCAGGCATTAAAGAGTCGGTCACCTCAAGTATATGTAATGGTTAGAAAGCTCGTAGTCGTAGTTCTTTTAAGTTAAGTAGTATTTAGTTAAGTAACACCGTGGAGGACGGACGGGTCTTTACCCATTGTATGCCTGATCCACAGCCCGATGTGTGGCGTTTTATGTAAGACTATAAATACTCTCTACCTCCCAAGGTAGAGAGTTGGAGCTCATAATAAGAATTTTCTTTCTCTCACTAAAGTTCCCTAAACCTCTAACTTTCTCTCTCTAGAATTCCACTTATTCGCCACCTTGTTGTTATGGTTTGATGTGTATGTGAAAACTAATATCTTACAGATTATATAAACCCCTCAAAGTCTCATTTGAGGGGTGTGCTTGAGTGTGTGTGTGTGTTCTTCCTTTGCAATAAACATCATCTTTATTGTGTTTATCTTTTCTTTCCACATACACGGTTTGTATAAACATCAAGTCACCAACATCTTTATCTTTTCTTCTTCATCTTGTACGCTTTATGTTTGTGTTTGTGATTAACGTGTTATACGCATAACGTGTTGGGTTTGTGATAAGGTTGATAAAATTAAGGTCCTACAATTGGTTTCAATCGCTTAACAATGGTTTAGGAGTGTTTTGGTTGAAGTTTTTTGTAGTGTTACGCGTAGCTTCGTTATCAAAGTTTTCACGCTTAAAGCTTTAGTTTTTGCACTTAAAAATTCAAGATTCTTATGGTTTAAGGTTTATTTGGTGCTAAAGTTTCAGTTTTTTGCAAAAAGTTCAAAGCTTTGCGTGTTTTTCTTCATCTTTAAGCTCGTATTTGGTTCATTGGTCATTTCTACGCATAAGCTTTCTAAGCACTTTGGGTGAAAAAGGTCAGCATTTTTGTGTTATTCGAGTGTTTTTAAGGCTATCTGTGCAAGAGAAATAGTTTGAATCACTGGAAATTTTTTACGCGTAGGTCAAAACCCTAGTTCTAAGCGTAAGAAAAGTCAACGTCCTCTGTCTACGCATAACTTTCTACGCATAAGCTTTTGGTGCAGATTCTTCGAGCTATAACGATTACTCAGTGCTTCCCTCACTTGGATAAGTTTGTGGAACACTTCGACTTTTGGATATCTTTTACACTGTGATAGTGTAAAGGATTTTTGGGCAAAACCCTAATCTTACGCATAAGCTTAGACTTACGCGTAGAACACTTTACGCTTAAGTATTTTCTTACGCCTAAGCTTGTCTTACGCATAACTAAATCTTACGCATAAGTTTTTCTACGCCTAACTTTAAACTTACGCATAAGCATTTCCTACGCCTAAGGAATCCTTCGCCTAAGCCATCCTACTCGTAACTTCTTCGGTCTACGCCTAAGTTAAAAAAAAAAAAATTTGGCGGGAAAATTTGAGTAAAATTTAATTTTTAGAGGAGACTAAACGTTCAATTTTTACGCGAGATTCAAATTTTGGTTTAACTGTGAAAATTTTGTTCAAAAATTCAAATTTTTGGGCCTAAATACAAATTTTTCGGGTCAAATTTGGCGTCAAAATTGTCATAACTCAAAATTTTCATATGACCTTAGAATTGATTTTTATAGTGAATTTCAAATTTTGTGAGAAATTTTTTTTTACGCCTAAGAACCAAGGTTACGAGTACGACTTTCAGAAACACCTCAACCGAGCTTAATCTTCATCAACCACAACTCCTTTATCGTTGAATCGATCCTACATCAACTTTATCAGATCATACCTTCATCAATGGCAACTCAACAAGACATTCATGCAGCCGGTGCCGAAAACCGTCCTCCTATGTTGGCAAAAGGTGGTTATCTTCAATGGACAATTCGTATGCTTCGTTACATAAAGACCAAACCTAATGGGAAACTCATGATTCAATCCATTCAGAATGGACCCTTCAAGCCTCGACAAGTCCATGTCCCTGGAAATGCTGATGCAACACCTCCCATCCCACCATCCTCTCGTCTTCAAAATGAATCAGAATACACTGAAGAGGATCAGAAGCAAGTCGATGCAGATGACATGGCAATTCATATTGTCCAACTGGGTTTACCAATAGACATCTTTGCTGCTGTAGACAGTTGTGAAACTGCTTTTGATATGTGGGAACGTGTTAGACGGCTTTGTCATGGAACAGAAATTGGTCAACAAGACATGGAGAACAAGCTGCTAACTGAATGGGAAAAGTTCACTTCAACTCCAGGAGAATCCATTGAATCCTACTATGGTAGGTTTTGCACTTTGATGAATGAGCTAATCAGAAACAAGCTAGCACCCAGAACTATCGTTCAAAACATCAAGTTCCTGAACAATCTTCCAGAAGAATGGGGACGATATGTCACTATTGTCAACCAAACAAAAGACTTACATCAGGTGAACTTTGATCAACTAAACGATTTTCTGAAACAAAACCAAACTGAAGTGAATGAAGTCAGGAAAGAAAGATTGGAAAAGAATCATGATCCATTGGCACTTATTGCGACAAGTATTTTCTTTATTGGGTAAAGCATTCAGCAGTCGCTATTCCACACCAACTAACAACAACCAAAAGATTTCATCAAACACTCGCAACAGGCAAATTGCACAGCCGGGTGTGAATAGGGGTAATCAAGGACAAATGGTTGGAGTTATTGGGAATCAGCAGGGATATGCTACTGGATTTCGCATGGGTAATCAGGCGGTTCCGAATCAGGGTAATCAGTTGGGTCAGAATGTTGGGAATAGAGCAGTAGGTAATCAGAATGGGAATGTTGCAGCTCCAGTCGTTGGGAATTATGGAAATGTGAATCAGGGTAATCAGGTTAAGTGTTATAACTGTCAAGGAATGGGTCACATGGCACGAAACTGTCCCACTAAGCCGCACAAGAAGAATGATGAGTTTCTTCGGAAAGCTATGCTGTTAGCACAGAAGCAAGAAGCAGGGATGCAGTTAAGTGCTGAGGAAAATGATTTTTTCGCTATTGTGGATGATTTGGAAGACCTCGAGGAAATCAATGCGAACTGCATCTTCATGGTAAATCTTTAGGAGACTAAGTACGACACTGACTCTGACGCACCTCCTGTCTATGACGCCAATGCAGTATCTGAGGTACCAATCATTGATCCATGCTATAACAATGTCATATTTGATGTGTTTACTCATGACGAACAGCATTCTGTGACGCCAGCACCTACTTATGATACATACCTGGACAATCCGTGTTGTAGCAATACTAACTCTGAAACCCCAGATGTGGATCCTAGTGGAGGCTGTGTTTCAAAAAATACTGAGACTGATGAGGAAAAACGTGCTTACTTTGAATCATTAATCAATAATTGTGGCATTGAAATTGAGAAAGTTAGTAAGGTTAATCGCGAGGTTAAGGCCGCGAATGCTAAATTGACCGCTGAGCTTGAGAGTTACAAAGAAAACGCCAGAGCCTTTGAATTTCATACAAACAAAGTATCAGAATTAGAAATTGGTTATCGAGATTCTGTTTTAAGAGAAAAACAATTGCAACTCAAGTATGACACACTTGATGTGAATTTGAACTTGAAAATAAAATCTTTAAACAAGGAAATTTCTGATCTAAATGACCAATTTTCTAAACAAAAAGCACTATTTTCTGATCTTGAAAAAGAGAAGAAACAGTTGATTGCTGATTTTTCAAAACGAGAAGATTCTCTTCTTGATGAAATTCTTGATAAGAATGAACAGATAAAATCTTTGGACAATTTGCTTCTTACAACGGGTCATTCCGCTAAAACAAACAAGATGCTTTCTAATAAAGTAAATCCGATTTTCCATACTGCACATAAAATGGCTCTTGGTAACAACCCTTCTTCGTTCCTCAAGAAAGCTCAGAAATCTCAGAATGTGTTAAACAATGGAAAACCTTTGCATGAACCCATAATTGTGCATGATTCTCTTGAAACGTTGGAACTATCTGAGGAGAGTAGATCAAAAATGAAACAAAAACATCCGGAAATCAAACCAATTGATTATAACAAATGGAACAAAATTAATGGTATTTCGTTTGTTTCTCAATCAACGTTTTCCACCAAACCAAGTGTTTCAAACAAAGTGTCAACACCTGTTTCAAAATCAGTTTCAAAACCAGTTGTTGTCTCCAAATATCTTTCGAACATTGAACAAATGTCTTCAAACAATCCTTTTAACACAAGTAATGCGCGAAGTATTTTAGAAAATGTGAAAACTAGAATTGCGGATCTTCAAGAGACTGTTAAAACTAAAACCAATATTACAACAAACATCTAGTTTAATAGTTTTGATAATGAACAGAAAAAGTTTTTTGAAACTCAAATTGCCCCTCAGCTGAATAACATCAACTCAAGGGTAATTCATTTTGAACAAGCATTTTTGAAAGAAACAGCTGACTTTGTCAAGGACCATAAATCCCTGGTAAAGCAAGCTAATGAAAGTGTTGAACACATCAAAGTTTTGGAAAATTTAAATGATTCTCTCTTCGAAGATGTTCTGACTACTGATATTATGTCCATCATTTTGCAAACATATTCTGTTGAAGATCATGAAAGACTCCAGTCTGAGACCTCCGAAATTGTTTCAAAATATGAAAAAGCTCTTGAGAAACTTGAAAAAGAAAATGTCTCATATTTTAAACAACTTGATCGAAAAAATGAGGAATGCAAGTATGACAAAGTAGAAGAACACCCTAGGAATTTACCGCTTTGTAATAAGAAAGACATTTCATCTGAATGTAATGAACCTATGAAACTTGCTAAGTCTAATGAATGTGTTGAATATGTTTGTTTAACTTGCAAGAAATCTTTAACTAATGTTCATGATGATTGTGTTTCTAAGAATGAGATTGTTAAGCCTGTTAAGAAAAATGTTCCCAAAAGAACTTATGTTAAATGAATAGGAAGACTAGTTGCGAGACTTAGGCTTTACACTACTGATAAGGAGCATAATGTTTACTTTAGGGATGACATTTGGAAACCCACGGGTAGAACTTTCACACTCCAGAATGGTAGAATGAGTGATGAACCTATCTTACCAATAGATGACTTCTATGAGTGTGATCAGGATTTTACCTCTAACCCAAAGGAACCAAAATCAAAACAGTTTCCAAAATCTTCTTCTTCTGTTATTGGCAGGTTATCGAAATATGTCTTTGGATCGTCGACTCGGGTTGCTCCAAACACATGACCGGGAATCTGAAGCTGCTGATCAATTTCGTCTGGAAATTCATGGGAACCGTACGTTTTGGAAATGATCATGTAGCAGCTATCATGGGTTATGGAGATCTACCTTTTGGAAATTATTTAATCACTCGGGTTTACTATGTCGAAGGGTTGGGACACAATTTGTTTTCAGTCGGGCAGTTCTGTGATGCAGATTTAGAGGTTGCTTTTAGGAAAAATGCTTGCTTCGTTAGAAACTTGGATGACACTGATCTCTTAACTGGGAATCGTGATACAAACTTGTATGCTATCGACATCAATCAAATGGCCTCTTCATCACCAATATGTCTTATGACACGAGCATCTGGAACACAATCCTGGCTGTGGCACAGACGCTTATCCCATCTCAATTTTGACACCATCAACAATCTTGCCAAAGACAACATCGTCAATGGACTTCCAAAGTTCAAATACATCAAGGATCACTTATGTCCATCATGCGAACAAGGAAAAAACAAAAGAGCATCATATAAACCCAAATCCGTACCTAGTTCGGAGGCAAAGTTGCATATGTTGCACATTGACTTATGTAGCCCAATGAGAGTTGAAAGCATTAATGGGAAAAAGTATATTCTTGTTATCGTCGATGATTATTCAAGATATACATGGGTTAAGTTTCTGAGGTCAAAAGACGAAGCACCAGGCATCATCATCACCTTTCTGAAACGCATTCAAGTACTTCTTCAAACTCCAGTAAGGGTTGTAAGAACAGACAACGGCACTGAATTCACAAATCAGGAGTTAAGAGCTTATTTTGAAGATGTTGAAATTACTCATCAAACATCAGCAGTTAGAACTCCACAGCAAAATGGGGTAGTTGAAAGAAGAAATAGAACTCTTGTGGAAGCTGCTCGCACAATGCTAATCTATTCTAGTGCACCGTTATTTCTATGGGCTGATGCTGTTGCCACTGCTTGTTTCACTCAGAACCGATCCCTAATCCATCCAAGATTCAATAAAACCCCATATGAAATAGTGAACAATAGAAAACCTGATATCACTTATTTTCACGTGTTTGGCGCTTTGTGCTATCCGACAAACGACAGAGAAGATCTAGGGAAACTGAAAGCTAAAGGTGATATTGGAATCTTCATTGGATATTCAGATAACTCGAGGAAATTCAGGGTGTATAACAGGAGAACTAGGAGGATCATGGAGACAATGAATGTGAAATTTGATGAACTTTCACAAATGGCTTCTGAGAGACTCGCTCTAGAACCCGCACTAAACCAGCAGACTTCTGGACACATCAGTTCAGGACTCGTACCTCAAAGAGCTCAATCAACTTCGTTTGACAATCCTAAAGAACAAGAATGGGAGAATTTCTTCGAGTTAATGTTCGATGAATACTATGGTGGAACTTCGACAAATGCATCAAACCATCATTCCGCTGCACCCGCTCAAAATCATCCTCCACCACCAACAGAAGATGCATCTACAACGGTCGAAAACAATGCACCAACTCCATCAACATCATCTACATCTACTCCAGCTATTGCACCCATTCTACCAGCAGTTGATGAGCAAAACAAAAACCAAAATGATGCAACGTTAGATGAAGACTTATTTGAAAACCCATTTGCTACGGAATCAGCTGAATCTTCTTCAAGCTTACGAGAACCATCTAACTCGCATACGTTTAACCAACGGTATCCTTCTACTCTGAAGTGGACAAAAGACCACCCAATTGAACAAGTTATTGGTGAACCTTCATGGCCAATTCAGACGAGACGCCAACTTGCCACCGATTGCGACTTATGCATTTACCTTTGCTCAATTAGCAATATAGAGCCAAAGAACATTCGCGAGGCAATGGCAGAACCCGCATGGATAGAAGCGATGCAGGAGGAACTTCTCTAATACCGTCTTCATGACTCGTGGGAAATGGTTCCAAGACCCATTGACGTTCGCTTCATTGATTTTAAATGGTTATGGAAGAACAAAAGGGATGAAGAAATGACTGTAATTCGCAACAAAGCTCGCCTTGTGGCCAAAGGATATAGACAAGAGGAAGGGATAGACTTTGAAGAGTCATTCGCGCCGGTAGCTAGACTTGAAGCAGTCAGGATATTCTTAGCCTATGCAGCTCACAAAAACATCACGGTTTATCAGATGGACATTAAGAACGCGTTCTTGAATGGAACTCTGAAAGAAGAAGTGTACGTGAGTCAGCCAGAAGGATTCATAGACATGGAACATCCAGCCTACGTCTACAAACTCAAAAAGGCAATCTATGGATTGAAACAAGCTCCGAGAGCGTGGTATGACGAACTGTCCTCTTTCCTTATCCAAAACAATTTCACCAAAGGAACAGTTGATCCTACCTTGTTTACAAAAAAAATGCAAAAAGGACATTTTGATTGTTCAGATTTACGTGGACGACATCATCTTTGGGTCCACTAATCCGAATCTTTCAAAACATTTTGAAAATCTCATGAAAAGCAAATTTGAAATGTCCATGATGGGGGAACTAAAATTCTTTCTTGGTTTACAAATACATCAATCCCCTCGTGGAATTTTTATAAATCAAGCTAAATACACAACTGAGATTTTGAAAAATCATGGTATGGATAATTGTGACTCAGTCGGAACACCAATGGTAACTTCACCAAAAATTGGAGCTGATTTGTTTGGGAAACCTATTGATCCGAAGAAATATCGGAGCATGATTGGTTCTCTCATGTACCTCACTACTAGTCGACCAGATATTCATTTTGCTGTTTGCTTATTAGCACGGTTTCAGGCAAAGCATACCGAACTGCACCTCAAAGAGGTTAAACGGATCTTTCGGTACCTGAAGACATCCATTCACATGGGACTTTGGTATCCGAAGGAATCCGGATTTGATCTAATTGCCTTTTCAGATGCGGACCACGCAGGTGATCAAGTTACAGCAAAAAGTACATCTGGAGGAGCACAATTTTTGGGTGAAAAGTTAGTAAGCTGGTCTTCAAAGAAACAAGATTGCACTGCACTTTCAACCGCTGAAGCTGAGTATGTGTCTCTATCTACGTGTTGTGCTCAAGTTCTATGGATGAGAACACAACTCACAGATTATGGCTTTACTTTCGATAAAATACCTATGTATCGTGACTTGAAAAGTGCCATAGCCATATCATGCAATCCTGTTCATCACTCAAAGACCAAGCATATCAGAGTACGCTATCACTTCATAAAAGAACATGTGGAAGAAGGTACTGTTGAATTATTTTTCGTGAAGACAGATTACCAACTCGCCGATCTATTAACGAAAGCCCTTCCAAAAGAAAGGTTTGACTATTTAGTTCGACGAATTGGAATGCGACGCCTAACCCCTGAGGAGTTAGAACGTCTTCTCGAATCTTCGTGAAAATGATTTTCCAAAAAGCTTCGCTGTAAATATTTTTGAAAAACAAAATAAAAAATTTTGTTAACCAACAAAAGCAAAATATAAAAATATAAAACTTTCAAAAATACAAAAACAATATTACATCAAAAATCCAAAAATATTCTTCTCACGACATGTCTCTCGTATAATCGATATTCTGTACATTTCTAGAAATGTCATTCAACAATGATACGGGCATGTACAGATGCTTGAGCGAGAGTTCTTTAATGTTTTTCAAAACATGTCGTTTCTCAAAATTTCTTCATAAAATGGCTTTCGTATACATCAGTACGAAACCTGGACCGAAATGATGACTTTTGATTATTTTTTCAAATCAAAACTCGTGCTTTTTAATGAAAATCACTAGTGTACGCTTCAGTGCACTAAATTTAAAAATGGTGAGAAATCATCATCATCTTGAGCACCTTTTCAAGATTGTTCAAAAAGATTTTCAAAATCTTTCAAAATATTTTGTGCTCAAGATAACTCCCTCTAAAACCCTTTAATTGATTATGCTTTATTAAAGGGGAGTATAAAACAAAAATGTTCCAAATTCATGCTTAAATCATATCCGTTAGTCTCCCCAAAAGATTCTAAAATGTTGTTTAATCCGTTGATATAAAAAATATCACGAATATGCTATTTTTGAGGGGGAGGAGACGTGATTAAAATGTGATCAAAATCGGTGTTTAAATCTCAAAATGAGCTCGACTCAGACGGAACCAATGAATTGACGGGAATCAAAGTCAGTAAATATACCATCTCGAGAAACTTTCTATGAACTTGACCAGGACGGGTAATAATTTCAAGCTAGTTCTCTAGTGATGTAAACGTGTCTCGAATCGGTCTAGCACATTTAAAGTCGATCAATTCAAAAAGTGCAAACTCTAACCTCTATGTGCAGATTTCTGTCAAAACTTATAAGCACATGTGAAGGGGGAGTGTTTCTGAAAATATAAAACTCACGGAGTGTTTCGAACATGTTTTCTATCATAAACACTCTGAGAGATGTTCAAGAAAAATGGTTTTATGGCAACAATAAGACAGTCATGGAGTTATAAGGTGTTTAAGGATAGGAAATCCGTCCTATGATCCGCCAGAGCCGGAGGGATCTACCCAAGGACATTTCAAATAGTTAGTATTAGAAGTCCTTAGGAATGATTGAAAAAAGGAGAAATGTGAGAAAGGAGAAAGAAGGGGTTGAAGAATTAAAAAGAAAAGTAAAAGAAAGGGTGAAAAGAAATAGCCCTCCATATTCAACCTTAGGGCAGAAACCGGGTTCAATACATATGCTACTGGTTGTCACTAAGATGACACTGGTATTGAAGACAAAGACGTCATGGACCCAGTGACGCAATGCACCTAACCTTCTAGCCACTCAATTCCTCTTAAAAGGGTTTGTTTCATTCTCACTGGGAACCCTACATAATCTATTGACTTTCTCTTAGAGATCGTTGGTATTGAAGAAGGAGACCCTCTCCCTAGTCTCCGCTCAGGAAAACCAAAATGCACTATTGAGTCTAGAGCCACGAGATTCATCAAAAGATCTCATAGGAACACATGACATGACATCGCTTGTTGTTCATCAATAAGGGCACAAGTGATATATTCTAGAGTCCTACGCAGATCTTAGCAATCTTCTAGAACATTTATGAGAGGCTTCACAATTGTGATCCTCAGTGATTGAATGGAAACTCCTGCCAGGGTCAACATCAAGTAGCCCTGACAGCAGGTCACTTCGGTAACTCCCCGTGGATTACGCTTAGTGTGTCTCAAACGGTCTACAGTCGTGGGGTGATGCTTCGGTGTACCTCAGCCACTCATCTGAACTGTAGGTGTATTTCGGTACATCGCGTTATCTCACTTGTGAGACTCCAGTTCAGGAACGGCCTCTGTGAGAATTAGAGACGTGTTTTCACACTATGCTGTTAACACCCTCAAAATTCAAACTTGAAAGTGCCGGAATCCGCTTATTACTAACCTGTTTTTATGTTTTCTTCTTATGGAAGCTCCGGAGCGGATTGATCGTGCAAACTCTCCACATGCTCATACCAACAACACATGAAAGTTCTCATCAAAATCAAAGGCTACTCAAAGTTAAAGATGATTCTTCGTCAATGTCAAAGAATCTACAAAGTTTAAAGACTAGAGAACCACATCATTGGTAACCAAAAGACAAATAGAAGTGTGAGCATGGTGGAGAAAGACGTGGAGACACCTAACCAACGAAGTTGACAACGGCAGACAACCACATTATCTGATCACAAAGCATGAAGGAACAAAGAATTAAGACTATTCTATATCTACACGCAAAGTTCAAGCTCAAGAAAAGTAAAGACCTAATCAAGTGGAGCATCATTTGAATGACCACCCCTTAGGGGGAGATTGTTAGCCTTAATTGTTTTATTAGAAGTGATGGTCATTCACGATTAGGAACTTTGTAACGTGTGTTAGATATCGTGATAGAATAGTCAACGGGCTCGTGGACTTGGGCTAAACTAATTGGTTATAAGTTAAGTTAAGCTAGCCTTATGTATGATGTAATCCAACCCAAGCCCAAACGAACCCATGGAAAGCCTTTTAGGGCATCAAGTCCCTTGGACTATATAAACCCCTCAAAGTCTCATTTGAGGGGTGTGCTTGAGTGTGTGTGTGTGTTCTTCCTTTGCAATAAACATCATCTTTATTGTGTTTATCTTTTCTCTCCACATACACGGTTTGTATAAACATCAAGTCACCAACATCTTTATCTTTTCTTCTTCATCTTGTATGCTTTATGTTTGTGTTTGTGATTAACGTGTTATACGCATAACGTGTTGGGTTTGTGATAAGGTTGATAAAAGTAAGGTCCTACAAAGTACGACATCAACACCACATAAGGTACTACCTTAACTGAAAGTTGTTGTCAAAGCAACGTCGACCAAAACATTATCAGTTTAGGAAATGAACAACGTCAACTAGATGACGTCGTTTAAATCAACATCGAGTGAATGGCAAGGTTTCAGAAGTTTAAACAAATATCAACTCGAGACTAGGCTTGAGGTAGAAGTGTTGGTAATAGGATTACCAACGAAGCGAGGCTAAATGACAAATCCAAGAAGATCACTAACGAAACTAGGCGGAATGATAATTCCAGCAAGATTACTAACGAAACGGTGAGGAATGATAATTCCAACAAGATTGCTAACGAAATGTGGCCGAATGACATTTCGAAATCGAATAACGATTCGAGGTTGAATGATGATTCGAAGTCAAATGATGAGTTAAAACTCAGAACGAGATCAAAATCACAAAATCGAAAACCCAAAAATCAAAATCAAAACCAACTCCAAAATAGCCAAGTCCAAATCCAAATTAGCCCAAAACAATTCTAAATGCTCTAATAAGATCAACGAGGCTTATGACGATAAGCAACTTGGATATAGATGGTGCCAATCGGGTCTAACCCGACTTACGGCGAATTACGCTTGACGGCGTCAAACAGGAATTACATATAAATGGAGACTCATAGCGGTGTCAGAAATACTACGGTTTGAGAGGTGTTGCGATGCCAGTGTGTCGTGTGTGAGTGCAGGCTTTCGTGATGTTTGGTGAGTGTGAGTGTGTGAGTCCACCTAAAGCTCATCGTTCTTAAAACCAATCTCTAACCCGGACATAATTTTGTTATAACTACTCCCAGTATTTGCAAAATTCACCTCTGAGACGGACATAGGTGATCAGTCCATGTCCTGCTGTCTCTGGCTGAATATAGGTGATCAGTCTATATTCACTCGAGGTTCAATGAATTTTGAACAAGTAAGGCACAACCAATATAAACCAATTCTTAATACATATTCTCAACTTCAATATTTTCTACCCCAAGTGTGTTCCTTTTCTCATCTTATAAATACCTCGCTGCACCATTTAGTTAATAGCGATAGGTATCATCGTGTGTGTGTGGTATCGACTCGAAAAGACATCATGAATGCACTCAAATAACCACAATGCGACTCATAATGACACAATGAGACGTCTAAACGATAAACTTTATAGTTTAATAAGTTTCGGAATAAATAGTTAGATCTTATCGAATTCGTCAACTCGATAAACTCAACCATTTATTCATGTCGCTTATTATCCCAAAACCACTCACATCCTAACGAGTGATAAGGATAATTCACCCATTAGTAACGTTATTCCACGTACATAGCGGGCGCTTATTAGATTCGTCAACCTAATAAGTCCGTTATCCACGTGGATTGATGTTATTAATGTTAGGTCATCCGTAACCCACGCACAACACATAAATGATATTAAATACTCATAAATGACACCTTTCGATAAACGTTCCCTCGAAACATTTAATGACTCATTTATTACAAAACATTTCTATTTTTAGACGCCGGTTCCCTTTTTAAAATGTCGAAAAACAAGGCGAGCCTTGTTATCGAATGTTTAGTACAAAACCATTTATCATCTATGTTTTCTAGTATTATTTACTAGTTCATATATATATTACGTCAAGCTTCAATATAAGTTTCGAGTCATTATTCGTTTCGAGTTCACAAGTCCGAGTCATGACTCTCGGCTTTTACACTTCATATTGCCCAATAAATACTAAAGACCATATTACGGCGTTGTCAGGGTTAGTCGAGACTAAAAAGTCACGATAACACCGACGTAGCGCAAAGTTGACATATATACCATTAAGTCCAAAATAAACAATTTCACAACTCCAATTAATCCTCCAAACAATTTCATACCAATCTCGCTATCTAAACAGACAACCAAACATACCCAACACCACTGAACACTTCTAATTGACTCTTTCAATTCCCAAACTCAACCGATTAAGGAGTATCAAATCTAATGTTTGTTAATAACTTACAAATTACCCAAAACACCACAATTAATTTGTGATCCAATCAAGGCTATTAATTAAAATATTGTCCAACTCCAAATAACCGTTACGTACCAATGATTCACCAGTAACCAAATAATTACACGTTAGTCCAATTTGTTATCTGAAAACACTTACTGATTTCGCATATTATTATAACACTAGCGGACATGAATCCATTATCAATCAAAACCGACTACCACTTGTTTGACAATACTTAAGAACATAACAATGGTTTACGAAAGTCTCGACCCAAAATTGTAACACGAGGCAATTTACCCTTCGACATCATCAAAACCATTATAACCCATCAACTAGTTATGACCAAGAACACATAAAATGCAAAAACACAGGAACATGACACAACACACGATACCAACACACTAGTTTACATGTTTTATTAGTTTTAAACGTGTTTTAGACCCTGTGTTCATCAAAACATAATCATGGAACTCACGTTCACGAGACAAAAGGTCTCGTTCGTTACTCCCTGCCTTAATTATAATAGCGCCATTTCCTCTACATTCCCAAATCATTCCCACGGCCATTACTAATGTGCAAGTTCTAAATCGAGTGGTGAGATTACGCAAGGAAATTGCTTAACTCTGATACTTTGAGAGTATCCGTATTATTGATTAGTAATGTTGAAGTATTGGTTATCACAGTTTGTGTTCGTTTGTTTACTTTCATCTTCTAAGTATACCCAAGTAGATTCCGCATATTTGTGTATATTCATACAAAGTTTTCTCTTTGTTGCTTTGGAACTACCCAAGGTAACTACTTAATACAAGCTAAGTGTTATAGATCTAAGGTTTGGGACTCAACACTCTATGAAAGGTATAGTGCGTGCGAAAGCATGAGGACATGCTTTCTGGGTGTGTGTAAGCATGAGGACATGCTTATAGGGCGTACATAAGCATATGGAAATGCTTATGGGTGTGCGTAAGCATGAGGACATGCTTACTGTGTGTGTATAAGCATGTGGAATGCTTATAGTGAACTACTAAGGTAGGCAAACTTAAATCGTCCACTAAGAGGGCATACATTCAACAAGTGTACTAATAAACAATTCATCAAATAAGCCATAAACATCTCATCAATCAATTCGTCAAATGTGTTCTCAATCATCTACATCCTTAAACTAGTCATACGCGAGGCTTTAACTTGGCAGGCAGGCACGTGGCGGTCATAGGGCTAAGTTTTCGAAAAAGTGGTTATAGTATAGGTTTTGAAAATACCCAGTTCTCTATAACCTTGGCTCTGATACCAATCTGTAAAACCCTGAAAATACGATCTAGCGAAAGCATACGAACCTTTGGGTGCCACAATCTTGGTATCACAACATAAGGTTCAAAGAATGGTTTTTATCCCATTTATTTAGAATAAGATTCATTAATTGAAAACCATAAGTTTACATTAATGAAAGTAGTGCGGAAATAGGCCCAAAAGATAATTAAAGCGGTCTCGTTTATTCATCAGAGTTGCCTATGACCATGCCCCTTGCCAAGCGTCTTCCAATAGTGAGCTATCGCTTTAAACCTGAGAACACATGCTAAAAAGGTCAGCTTACGCTGGTGAGTTCATAGAGTTTAATTACAAAAGTAATAGTGGACCTGATAGAGTTTAATTGCTACATGCGACTAAGGCAGATATCTAATAAACATTCCAACCGTCAATCAATCAACCCATAATCCATCCAATTAATAATCAATCCAATCAATAATAAATCCAACCAATAATCAATCCAACCAATAATCAATCCAAATGAATAATCTATCCAAATGAATAATCTATCCAATCAATAATCTTTAACACGTTTGAGATCTCAATGCAGGGCCCCGGGCGACTCTAGCTAGCGCAGTCGTAGCAAGGCCTAGAATACAAGCTACCCTGGACTAGGTCGGTCTATTCTTAGCTAGGCATCGCGTTATAGCATAGAGATGCTAAGTCAACAAATGTCGCATGTCTAACCTTTCCTAGTCAACACATTAGCAATTCAAAAGAATAGTGGCAGGTCCAAGAAATAGTTTTCATTCACATAAACACATAAAATATCAATCACCAATTCAAATATACTAAACAAAAGTCATTCTCAAAACATATTCACATATCCAGTTATGGTTCGTTAAAAGCAGTATGTATTCTCCCCCAAAATAGTTATGAAAACTTTTGAAAATAAGGGCTATGAAACTCACCTTAGCCACAACAATGGACTATTCACTATTGACACGACTGGCATCTAAAGCTAATCTCCACGGCATCCAGAAGAGTGTACGACAAGTACGATAGAATACAAGTGACGCAACCTAATGCGTATACAATTATCTTAAAATATGGCTCATATGATAAAGAAGTCGATAAAAGATAATGTGTCATAGTTTTCGTGGATCATTCATGTTATTACTTTCAACAGTCCATTATCGTTTCCAAAAGTTAATAATTAATATCTCAAAGTTTAGTTTTAACGTTTCGTGTGGTGGTAAGAAACATAGAAACGATGCACAACTCACTCGAAAAGGGAGAAGACGTCGACACAGTCGAGACATACTTAGCTAGAACGCAAGCCAAAAGGAAAATATATTGACAAAGTCAAGAAATACTGATAATACGAAAGCTAGTCAAAGACTAGGTTATGATGAAAACTATTTATGACACATTAATAGATTAACTTTCGATAATTTCCCCATAATCCTAAACGTACATGTTTACAATAAAAGATAAGTTCCATTTACCGGTCAATTAAAAAAGGTTTCATAATCGTTATTCGTAATTACACAAGTTTATAAGAAAGTACTTTTCATATGACACATTCTTTTATCCAACGTTCCTCAAACCATTACAACTTTACTAAGTTATCTTATCCAAATAATATCCCTCGACAAATTTACAAAGATTAACTCGTATTTATAAAACATAAGTTACATTCTTTAATCAATAAGAGTTTGCGATTAAATAAAATCATATTCATCGACAATATATAACTAGATATCTCGTTATTAGTTAAAATGTGAAAAAAAAGAATACTTAGGTATATCGCGAAACAAATATGTCAAACTCATTTCCGAGTCTAACATATTATACTCGTTTAAGCCAAAACGTTTGATAAAGTTTAAATTATAATCAATATAACCCGTACATCAAATGTTACTTCAAGTTTATAAACCTTATTAAATGTCATAATGTATACACAATATTCGATATTACACACAAATTGCCTACTTAGCTCCCAATGTTTATCACTTTGTTTGACAAATATTTACTCATCGTTAACTCAAGTTTTATATCGTTTATCCGATAGTTCTATTCCGTTTATCGTTGTATAAGTGATTTGTTACCAAATCATGTCGTTAAGTACATATATATATATATGTATATAGTTAACCCGTGTTCTATTACAAGTTTTACCCGTGGACATATATTATTTACCGTATCCTTGGTAACCGATAATTCATGTACATTTAAGTCGTCACAAAATTTCAATTAGTCCTTTAGTATCTGTTTCGATATTCTATATTAATAACCGTTTACGACTCACAATTTATCAAGTCTTATTCAAGTAATACTCGTAACCCATATCGACTTATATCATGATCAAATAACCCATCAAGATCCGACAACAATTTGCCAAAACAAACGAAATTAAATGAGCACCCATTAGTATACTAGTTGTGTGACAACTCGTAATTTCAGGTCATTTCTCAAGTTCACTATTTCATCATTTATCGTAAACTGGGTTTACGAGTATCAAATTCGCGTAACCTTAATGGTTTAGCTGCGAATTCATGATCATATCATCACGGACATTTCATATAGACTAGGTTTAGTCTACATTTCATTAACATCATTTCCATCATGTTAGTTCATTCATGAATTTGCATTTCACATTAAACGCGTAAATTTCATATTAAATAAACGCTATCGCGTAAGTTATTATTTTGAACATTTAATCCGATACTTCCAAAAATTATCCCGACATATTTTTATACTTACATTTAGTTTATAAAAATAATATTTTGAGTTTACCTAGTGTTTTAAATTTATTTTGTATATAAATCGGTAAATTTCCACATTCTAAATTTAATAATAAATTATTATTTATTATTACCTGAATGATTTTGAGCAAGCATTAGCTCACTTGAGATAAATAAGGGAGGTTATCCCGCACATTGGAACAATTTGAACTATCAAACATTAACAGAAAATGCATATTTTCTATATTCTGCCCAACTTTGAGTTTCAAACTCAACAACGAGAAGTTATCTCATATATTGAAAACACGAGCTTGCGCACGAACCGACTAATAGAAAGTATGGTTTAGTCTAATGGAACAAATATTATTGTTTTTATAATTTTGTAATAAAAACAAACTCAAAAACATATTTCGCACGTTAGTGATTTTCAATGTGCAACCAAAACATCTCGACTCGCATTTAAACTTAAACGTACTACGTAAAACATTATGGGAAGTCACGTTTTAACTTCTCACTATTTTAAAATTTTATTGTGTCGCATTTTATGCAACCAAACACAATCCAACTCGTTTATGTACGTTTTTTTTTCGTATATTAAATTTTTATGATTTTGGACAATTCTCATTCATACAACAAACAAATTTAACTTCGTAAAAGTGAGACTTTAAAATATACACAAGCCATCTTTGCATGTGTTGAAAATGTTTACAAGCAATATTTAATTGCTATTTCCCTAGTTTCCGCTGCAAACTCAACCATGCGCCATCCAAAAATTTTTTTTTACTACTCTAGTCATAGCCTATGTAAACTAATATTTTGACCATCTTTATTTATCTCCTTTTTTTTTTCATACTTGATCTTTTGTCTACTGTCACCAAAAAGACAGCCATGCCTCTCATAAGTCCCATCTTGCGTCTGAATTTGAAACAAGAACAAGAAGCATTAAAAGCTTTGATAACCTAACACTCAACTTCCTCTCTTGCTTCTCCCTTTTAAGCCGAGTCTAGATAGAACCATAACACACACAAGCCATTTACAAACACCCCAAATTATGAGCTAAGAGTTTTGAGAAGCAAAGGAAAGTCGGATTTTTATTTTAGAAACAATCAGGTTTGCTAATGGAGAAGCTATCGGGTTCATTTTGTTCTAAGTCTCTTGGTCCCCTCGTTTCACTCAACACCTTCATCATCTTCTTGCCCACTGTGAGTCTTGACACACTCCTTTTGATTCACTACCTTGTTTCTTTTCAACTCATGCATGCTAGATTATGACTTTTATGCATGTGTACTATGTTGTATTCTCGAAAGCTTCATGTTGATACACGTGAAAATTTACTCACTTACGTTGCAAGTTCGGTTTTATTGTGGGAAAACTTATGTTTAGTTGATGAACATGCATCGCTAAAAATAAAAACCATATCGAGAGCTTTATTTACACTCAACTACTATGAACTAGTAGCCTTTCTAAAGTATTTCCAAGCTTATGTGGGATATTTTTTTATAAAACATATGGTGCTTTAAACGTGTAATGAAAGGATAAGCACTTTTGTGCTTATCGGGTTTCGAAAAGAAGTGTAAACAATTTCGAAAACTTGTTATCACTTTTGAACGTGTATAATCGGTTACGAGAAAACACATGAAATCTTGAAACACACTAAGTTGGCTCACTTTGGAAACATGCTCGTTTTGCTTTATTGGTATTACTCGTGCTTATTTCGGTCTCATACTTTCTTTGGAACTCGATATACTCGGAGTACATGTATACCGACTCACTGTTGAAAACAAACTCAAGCTAAACTATTACATGCAAACCACGACTCAGTGTGTACACTGAGTAAATTTTACACAAAAATGAAACGCAGCAGCTAGGACTTAAAATACAGACGAATGTATAAAATAACCAAGTAGGACGCTAGCTCAGTTGGTTTTGTCTTATCGTTTGTAGTCTAGAGGTCCCTTGTTCGAATCCTAACTAATGCAGTTTTGTTATTTTTGTAACTCTCGCCTGTTGACAGTTTCAGTCCCCCAACTTTGATCAACTTACCTCTTTATTCCAAAATCTTTATAATACCGAAACATATAATATTTTTACCATTTCAGTCCCTCAACGTTGAGTAAATTGACACAATTATTAAAACTTTTTATAAATTCAAGACCTATATTAATCGTTTACATTTTCAACCCTCAACTATAACTCACTTATCACTTCTCTAAAAATCTATGTAAGTTATTAATTTATATAACTTTTACAACTTCAACCCTTCAAGGTTGAACCTTTTTGACATTTTACCCAAACTATTATAAGTTAGTAAGCTTATATAAATTTTATCACTTTCGTTAACTAAATATGTTTAACACATATTTAATTTGACGACCACATCTACGGAAACTTTAAATAATATATATATATATATATATATATATATATATATATATATTTGTCAAAATATATTATTTAAATCATGACTTCAATAAATATATATTATATATATATTTTCACACTTCGAACTCAAATAAATTTAATAAATACTTGACGTCTTGTATTTATTTACTCTTCGATAACAACTAAACCAATGTTCGAGTCAACTATCATGCGAGTATATTTTACATATTCTTATACTTATTCCAAGAGCCAACACTTACAAGTCTTTTCACAATTACATTTTTATGTAAATCAATTAAACTTATAAAATCTCCACATAAGCTTCAGTGACTCTGTTAGGAATTAGAAATTCCCGGTATTAAAGAGTCGGTCACCTCAAGTATATGTAATCGTTAGAAAGCTCGTAGTCGTAGTTCTTTTAAGTTAAGTAGTAATTTAGTTAAGTAACACCGTGGAGGACGGACGGGTCTTTACCCACTGTATACCTGATCCACAGCCCGAAGTGTGGCGAATTATGTAAGACTATAAATACTCTCTACCTTCCAAGGTAGAGAGTTGGAGCTCATAATAATATCTTTCACTTTCTCTCACTAAGTTCCCTAAACCTTTAACTTTCTCTCTCTAGAATTCCATCTTATTCGCCACCTTGTGTTATGGTTTGATTTGTATGTGAAAAGTTATATCTTACAATTGGTATCAAGAGCCATGGTTAGATCATATCTTGCACATCTTTGGATTTATAGTGGTTTTTAGGTGGTTTTTGAGTTTGAAAAAGTTTAGTGGTTTTTGCATCATTTGGTTGATTTCTTGTGTTAAAGTTTGAATTTTGTTGGTACTTTTATGTTGAGAATCATCAAAAGTGTTTAGGTTTTCATTTGGTAAGCTTGAATCATCTTGGTTGGGTTGTTTTTGGATTGAAAAGTGAAGGTTATTTTGTTTTTCAAGCTAGCGACTTAGCTCTCGGACTTGTTTTCTTGGTAGCGACTTACTTCATAGTTTTGTAGCGACTTACAGTTATAAAAGCTAGCGAGTTAGAGCTAGCGAGTTATAGTACAAGTAGTGGAATCTCCACTACGGTTAGCGACTTGTGGTAGCGACTTAGTCTGTAGCGAGTTGCTCTTTAGCGACTTGCATATCTAGCGACTTGTGTAGCGAATTACTGCCCAAATTTGGCTAGCGACTTAGTCTGTAGCGAGTTACTACTTAGCGACTTGCTTTTCTGTTAGCGACTTGGGATTCTAGCGAATTAGTGGTGTAGCGAATTAGTTGTTAGCGACTTGGTTCAAGAATTCGTAGCGACTTGGTTGATTTTTCCTGTCAAAACTTCAAACGGCCATAACTTTTGAACCGTAACTCCGTTTTCAGCGTTCTACCCATCAAAACGACCGTGAGAACGAGGAGAATAGACCGCCGAATTAACTAAAGTTCATTCGGGTCAACCTTCGAGGTCTAAATCCGCTCCGAACAGAAGTTATTGAGGTTTTTAAGTTTTTAGACCTAAATTTCTCAGGAAAAACGGGCATAAACCAATCCGAATCACAACCAAACAACATCTCTGCTTATCCCACAAACAATCATAAGATAAGAGGAGCAAGAGTGCCAGCAAAACTACCCATCTTGCGACTTTTGCCTCAATGCCAAGTTTTCAATACCGGCAAACTTCAAAACTGTCCTTTTTAGTTGGTTCAGCGATGCTTAAGAACTTGGTTCAGCGATTGTTGATTAAGCGATGTGGTGATTAAGCGATCTTAGGGTTCAGCGATTGTCTTTTCGTTCAGCGATTCATCATTGAGCGATGTC
>BPTQ01000004.1:107386045-107400386 GCA_019973895.1 Chrysanthemum seticuspe
ACTTACAAACGTTGTTTAATCTACACAACATGCATTTGAATACGGGACTTAGACTAAACCCATACCATACTTATCTAGGTTGCGTGTTGGAGCCGTGCACATTTATTACTTGATGTTAGTTGTGATGTCTTACATTTCTGCATACCAAGGTGAGTTCATAGCCCCACTTTTACTTTTTAACTGTTTTACAAACTCTTGGGGGAGATACATGCTACATTTTTAATCGAACACAAATGCTTTGAACTGTATGCTATATCCGAATGTTTTATTGTCACTAAGTATTTGCCATGTTCGAAGTCCCTACATCATGCACCATTAGTCACTTGCGAGTGAGCGCGAATATTGTGAATAGGCCTATTGGAATTAACACTCCCGCTCTTATTGACCCAGTTAGGGGAAATCGAGCGCACTATATTTGAATCATTAAGGTAAATTGGCAAGTTTACCTATTAGGGCGGCGATGAAACGATGATTACCAATTTTTATTGGTGCGATGTTTACGCTTTGGTGTCATGAACTTAGTGAAATAAATACTGTTTTGTTTTCAACGATGAGTGTGAAACAATTTAACTCACACTACGATTATTGTGTTCAAACGAATTAATTAAACCTATGGATTTCACTCAACCTTTGTGTTGACCTTTTTAAGCATGTTTTATCTCAGGTATCTAGGGCATACACTTCATGGCATGCATGTGGACACATCTTAGAGTCGCGGTGACGACGCGTCTCACTTGGGTTTTACGTACTTTAAAACATCGTTTGAATTGTAACAAACTTATTTCCGCACAAGATGATTTTCATTTGGGACCTACACTTTGTAAACTCTGATTGTTTTATTAAATCAAACGATGTGTTTTCCAAATGACACTTTAGGTCGTTCAATATATCTGTAACTGTGATGCTATGACAGTCAATCCCCAGGAATTCCATTCCGCTGCAAAACAGGTAATTTGGGGGTGTGACAAGTTGACTCAAAACTCAATTAATTAACTCTACACACCTTTTTATTATTTTCCTTTACCATTAGTTTAAGTACAAATGAACTCGAAAACCAATCAAGGCCATAACATGCATATAGAATCTGACCCGAGGTCAAACCATTATGACCCGACCCGTACGGGTTGACCCGACCCGGTTTCATACCCAAAACGGTCCACAAACACATTCAATCTCATTATACCACACGAAACATAATCAAAACCATTTTTAAATTTGTTTGCACATATAACCCGTTAGTTATTTTATATCCACGAAGACCACACATCAACAAATGTATAACATAGTAATCGGTTGTAACAATAATAAAAACATGAGACGAGTTGTGGGTGACGGCTTCACATAAGGACGATAGAAAGAACAGGGAGATGAGAGATAGAGATAAGGAGGCGGAGGAGTGGTGGTGACAGTCACGACTGTGGTGGCCGTGACCACAGTGACTGTGGCGACGGTGTATCACAAGCGTCTTAATCATCCCAAGACAATCCTACCCAAACGTATAACCATTAATACATGTTCTTATTCATAAACCCTAGAAATCTGATTCTTGAAATCAAGATCTAGGGCGCGTTAGAAGGTATTGAGACGCGTATGTTGCATAAACGGGGTCATAAAACCCCGATCTATCATTTAGAAGGGGTGGTGCAATTGTTGGTGGTGGCCGGAAAAAGTAGCGGCGCCAGAACCCTAGTTTGGGTGGTGGCCGGAATTTCTTAGAGAGAGAAAGAATATGTATGTGTGTTTTGAAGAGAGAGAAAGAAATGAGAGAAATGAGAGAAGTGGGAAGGTTGTGGGGTATTTATACCACCAGGAGGGACCTAACATATGAAATAGAAAGTGTAGGGGGCGGCTGTGAAACATTCAAAGGGACCATTATTGTAACTTTCTAAAACTTTTGATATATTAGGTTTGGGACTCATTTTGACTAGCAAATGAAGGATTCGTGACTCGAGAGTTACGCCAATGTTCTCAGAATAATATTTCTAATAAGAACAATATATAATACGACTCGTATCTCAAATTTGATAAAACGATCGCTCTAATTGTTGTTTTTCTAATTACAACGCGTCGAGGAATTTACGAGTTGTCACACTGGATAATTTGCATTCCCATGCGAGAATGGGTTCCACTTGGTTAGTAATTGAGATTGGAACACCCACATCAGAAATAGAAGTAATGACATCATTAGGGGTGGATGCAAGACTAGTAGTATCACTTGGCCTATGTGTAGTATGACAACTTCTTAAGGGGATGATCCTACCAGTTGGTTTCCATTCCTTAGTGGACATAGATCTATTCCTATTAGGACATAATTCATTAACTTTGAATGTGTGACTAGTGGTTTTCCATTGATAACCCACATTATTGAACTTTCTTCCTGTGGGTTTCCAATAATTTCTAACCTTTTTCCAGAATGGCTTTCTAGCATCCTTAACCTGTTTAGCATTTCTTACATTTTTGACTGGGGATTTAACAACATTAATCAACTCATTCACAACACATTCATGATAAATACCATAAACTAAACATTCATTACATCTTTTGAAAATAGTAGCATAATTCGAATTAATTACAGTACGCTTATAGCTAATACTAGAATCAACACGATTCGTCTTATTCAACTCAAACTTATTGTTCCTAGGGTGGTCTTCTACTTTATTCCCTTGATCACTCTTGGCTCGCGAGGTCCTATCTTGCTTTGTATTTCCTGGAGGCTTTAACCCGATTGCAATAGTGTCACTGATTACTCTTGTAGAAGGAACGATGAGAACATTAGTTGGTTTCACTACTTTCTGCATTCCTGGTCTAGAAGTGCTGGGATCTGAGATCCTAGGAGGTAAATCAAAGGTCACATGCTTGACTTTAGGCATAGAACAAGGCAAAACAACACTATCTTTCCTAGTCCCAGATTTAGGACATATTGCTATTAAGCATTCTAAAAGTTTCTGAGATCGTTTGGCATATAAGCATGCATGCCCAATCGCATTATCAAGTGGTTTCTCTATCTTGTCATCTTCAACAATCTCACAGAGACATTCTAAACTATCCTTAAGGTACGAAAAGTAGGTTTGACATGCTAGTTCATTGTTTCTAAGATGAGGGGGAATATACTTCACAAACATAGCATATTTAGTACAAGAAGGCACCTTTCGTTCAATATCCTCACCACTGGTGATTGGGATTTTCCCTTTTACCTGACTCTTTAGATTCTCAATTTCATTTTGCAAAGAAGTTATCTTTTCGTTGTTCTTGTCACGAGTGACCTTAATTGATTCATATAACTCTTTGAAATGCAGTTTAACCTTTTCATTTTCTGCTAGAAAGCACTCATTTTCATGTTGTAATACATTAATGATGTTTTGAAGATGAAAATTCTGAGAATTCTGAGAATCTAAAGGAGGAGGCATATGGGAGCCAGTCACTTCATTTTTATCTCCCTTCAATTAGGAAATTTGGGCTTTCAACCTTTTGATCAGTTGTACTGAGCTCGAATCTGTTCATCTCGTTTGTTTAATTCAAAAACTGCATCAAACTCAGGAGCATCCGAAGATGTCTTGGCATTCGAGGTTTTAACATTTTCTTTGAGATGTTGATATTTTAATTGCAAATCAAGAAATTCAACTTCCAATTTAGAAAATTGTCTGACCATGTTATCATGATCATCCCTTTCAATTTTATCATGCAATTTTGAATTTGTTGTTTCAAGCTCAATGACACGATCATGGGAGACTTTCAAAGCAATAGATAATTCATGAAATTGAGATGCAGTAATAGAATAATTCGTGACAGTGTAAAACACATCTTGAGCAATACATCTAGAAATCAAATTATCATTTAGGATGTGAAGATTCTTCCTCTCAATCTCATTACTTTTGAGCTCACATTCATAATTTCTAACTTCGTTTTCCATCTCATTAGACATTCTTTTCATATCTTTAACCTCAGTATCTATGGCCTTTTGGAGAGATTCAAATTGTTCTTTTAGTTGTTTAAAGAAAGGCATGACCTCAGTTAAGTAACATTCTTTTTTTTGCTCAAAACCCCTTTCCCCTTCAGTAATTCCTGTTGGAGTGATTCTCTTCTTACAAGTTTTCTCAAAGTCAACAAATAGTTGGTAAACTACATATAAGCTGACTAAGGTTTTGCTTTGTGTGGGAAGAGTTCTAGGCACTAAATGCATAGGAGTATTTGGAGGATACTTAGTGGCTGGAGGTAATTTCCTACAAGGGGGATTCTTTTCAACATGATCACCAGCTTTTTTCTTATCCATATCTTTCTTCCAGAACACTTGCTCAGGGGTCAGCAGGGTCTGAGGTCTAAACTTATTAGAGGCAATCTAGTTTTCCTTAGCATAATTCGGTGTTTTAAATGTGATATTATACTTTATGCACCCTGGATCTTTTAGTTTCTTATCCAATTTCTCTCTAGTGGCATCTTCTAATTCTCTATCCTCCTCAGTGCACTCAACACATGTAGGCTTTTGTCTAGGCTTAAGAATCTCATTGCCATCATAGATTACTTTTTGGGCAGCTTTTGCTTTATTACCAACCTCAGGATTGGGTTCCTTTACAAGATTAGTACTGTGCTCATCTGTTAACACTCTATGCTTATTGATCAAGTGAGAAGTCTGAATGGTGTTCCCTTGTACGTACAACTTGTTTTCAAGTTTGTTTTTCAAAGTTTTTAGGTTGGAAAAATCATTTAAAAGTTTTGATTCCTTAGCATTAAATTCCTGTTAAGCACTTTTACATTTTATTGAAGTTCTTGCTTTTGCTTAACAGTTTTATTAAGCTTTTCTTGTAAGGAGTTTAACTCTTGTTTTAAAATTTCTTCCCTAAAATTATTTTTTCTAATAAGTGTACGTATTTGGTTATCCATCTCCTGCTCACGGGTAGTCAGTTCAAACTTAGCACGCTGTTCATATATGGCAACTTGTTCCTTATAGGCATTTAATTCGGAGGTTATGGAATCATCAGGAGCACATTCATTGTATTCATCAAAAGTATAGTCATCATTGACTGCAGAAGATACATCACTTGGTACAATTTCACTTTCATCTTGCTTCACATATTGATCATATAGGACAACATTGCTATTACCCATATTTTCAATGTCTGATTCAATAATTTCAGTTGATTGTACTTTGTCGTGTATCTTTTGCACATCAACCTCATCGTATAGTTTTAATACCTCTGATATGATGGATTCCTTGGAGGGACTGGCTTGTTGATGTGAAGGAACCTTTGGAGAGACCATTGGAGAGATGCTAGCCACAAAGATGGTCTGTGCAGTTGGTTCATCGTCAACATCGGAGTCAAATGCATCACAGTCTGCTACTTGAAAGGCATTGGGATTGTTCTGAGCCATACCCTGCACAGGCTGTTCATCCACATCAGCATCATAAGTTTTAGCATTTTCCTCTGCAAGAAATAGCAATTCTTCCTCATCCAACACTGCTCCATTATCTTGAGCTTGCACCAGCAACATTTTGTCCCTGAAGTATTCTGCATTTTGTGGACGTTTTGGAAGAGTGCAGTTCCTTGCAATGTGTCCTTCTCCACCACAGTTGTAGCACTTGATTTGCTTCCCTTGACCTTTAACCATAATCCTTCCTCGATTCTGATTTCCCGCATAACCTGCACCGGCTCTTGCATTCCCATAACCAGTACCAACCCCAACATTTCCTTGTTCATTATGTGGTAGATAAGCATTCTGCCTTCCTTGCACGTTTTGCACTACTACCCTTCCATCTTTAACCATAGCATGATTGTGAAGTTTAGAAGCAGTTCTGAGATGATTGTTGGTATGTGGGATAAAGTTCGGGTTTTGCTTAACCATTAGAGCCAGTTGATTGACAAGTTGTTCCATGAATGAGTCTGAAGGCTTATATCCTGGATCCAAAATGATTTTGTGATTACCATCCCCAGTAGGTATGACTTGTGATGCTTTGGTGGTTATTCCCACATTTGTGTAGAATGCAATTGAATCATTTGAAGAACTTGTATCACCAACATTGGTATAGAACTTTTCCATGATCATTCGTTCAAATGCAGCATGCTTCTCATTTTGGAGCAAATAAGCATACAATTGCTCGTAATTGGTGTTCCTCAATCCTTTGTTTAGTTTGACTGCAGTGACAAATTTGTGCCATTCGGGATTCATGTTGTTCACAAACTTTGAATTGAGCTGGATATTTGGCATTGTCATTTTGATATTCCTCATATCATTCACAAGCTTGTAGAATCTCACATAATATTCAGTAATACTTTCCTCTGGTTTCATTTTAAAGTTCTCAAAGTCATTATACAGCTGAGACTCCCTATCTTCCTTAGTCAGTTCTGAACCAGAGAGAAGCATCTTAACATTATCCTAAACTGCCTAAGCTTTAGTGTTGTGATTGATCAGCTTGTAAATGTCCTTAGGTAAACCTTGAAGTATAATGTTTGAAGCTCTAATGTCTGCATCGTATCTGTTCTTCTCCTTATCATCAAGCTCATCATACATCTTTGGTCTATCCAATCCCAATACAACTGAACCATCAGCAGCGGTTTCAAGGATATCTCTGGTAGTTTCAATTTGATATGGTCCTTCATCAATTGACTTAAGGATGTTAACCCCATTTTCCTTTCCTAAGTAGTACAGTCTAATTGTTTGAGCCCAAGAGTTATAGTCAGTTCTATAAAGCATGGGAGGACGAGTATCGGATCCTGTAGCTTGAACGTCATCAACAACGGAAGAAGTAATCGTAGACATGATTACAGATTCCACGGGATTTTACTACTCTTTGATTAAACCGGGAAATAGATTCTTTCACGGGATTTTACAAAATCAAGAGAAAACCGTAAGACTTAACATGAGGAAATGACAAGTCTCAATAGACAAATCGCACCCTTGATAAACCGCTTCAGTCAAATCGCACAGTTGACAAAACGCTTCAGTCAAATCGCACAGCTGACAAATCGCTTCTTGTCAAATCGCTTCCTTCTCAAATCGCTTACCTGACAAATCGCTTAAGTGTCAAAACGCTTAAGTGTCAAACCGCTTACTTGAAAAATCTCTTAAGTGACAAATCGCTTAAGTGTCAAAACACTTAACAGACAAATTGCTTAAAACACAAACCACTTAAATTGACAAACCGCTTAATACTCAAACCACAGGGGAACACAAGTACACCTACTACTTCCACTACTTTGTCCTTTCTTGTCGTTTTGTCTCAATAGAAAACCGCTTCTTTGACAAACCACTTCAGAGAAATGAGACAAACCACTTAAAATTGAGACAAACCGCTTCAAGGAACACTCACCCGAGACACAAACCGCTTGATTTGCAAGACAAACCGCTTCAAAGAAATACAATCCAAGGGACAAACCGTTTCAAAGAAACTTTCAAAAACTAAACTTTTCAATCTAAAAATAGTCCAACCACGATGATTCAAGCCTTCCAAACCAAAACCTAGACACTTATAATGATTCTAAACACAAAAGTACTATCAAAATTCAAACTTTAACACTAGAAATGATCCAAAAGATGAAAACTACTCAAAAACTCATTCAAACCCAAAAACCTATGAAAACCACTAGAAATCCAAGAACATGAAAGATAGATGATCAAACCATGGCTCTTGATACCAATTGTTACATATTGGTTTTCACAATCACACAAACACACAATATAAGAGGCGTATGAAATGAGTTTTAGAGAGAGAAAATGGAAGAGAGTTAGGACCTTTAGTGAGACAAAGAAAAATGAATTATGAAAGCTCCAACTCTTTGCCTTGCTAGGCAAAGGGTATTTATAGGTTAATACAAGACACGCCTCCTACGGGTTGTGGATCAGGCATACAGTGGGTAAAGACCCACCCGTCCTCCACGGTGTTACTTAACAAACTATTTACTAACACTAAATGACTACGACTACGAGCTTTCTAACGAATACATATACTTGAGGTGACCGATTCTTTAACTACATGATTTTCTAAATCCTAACATTAGGGATCGGTTCTGAGTGAAACAAGCAGTGGCAACAACATCAGCCAAGAAAAATAATGGTGCACTAGAATAAATTAGCATTGTGCGAGCAGCTTCCACAAGAGTATGATTTCTTCTTTCAACTACCCCATTTTGCTGTGGAGTTCTAACAACTGATGTCTGATCTATGATTCTAACATCTTCAAAATAAGTTCTTAACTCTTGATTTGTGAATTCTGTGCCATTGTCTGTTCTTATTACCCTTACTGGAGCTTGAAGAAGTACTTGAATACGCTTCAGAAAGGTGATGATGATGCCTGATGCTTTGTCTTTTGACCTCAGAAACTTAACCCATGTATATCTTGAATAGTCATCGACGATAACAAGAATATACTTTTTCCCATTAATGCTTCCAACTCTCATTGGGCCACATAAGTCCATGTGCAACATATGCAACTTTGCTTCTAAACTAGGTACGGATTTTGGTTTATATGATGCTTTTTTGCTTTTCCTTGTTTGCATGATGAACATAAGGGATCCTTGGTGTATTTGAACTTGGGAAGTCCGTTGACGATGTTGTCTTTGGCAAGTTTGTTGATAGTGTCGAAATTGAGATGGGATAATCTTCTATGCCACAACCAGGACTTTGTTCCAGATGCTCGTGTCATAAGACATATTGGTGATGAAGAGGCCATTTGGTTTATGTTGATAGCATACAATTTTGTGTCACCATTCCCAGTTAAGAGATCAATGCCATCCAAGTTTCGAACGAAGCATGCATTTCTCCTAAATGCAACCTCTAAATCTGCATCACAAAACTGCCCTACTGAAAACAAATTGTGTCCCAACCCTTCGACATAGTAAACCCGAGTGATCAAATAATTTCCAAAAGGTAGATCTCCATAACCCATGATAACTGCTACATGATCATTTCCAAAGCGTACGGTTCCCATGAATTTCCAAAAAAAATTGATCAGCAGCTTCAGATTCCTGGTAATGTGCTTGGAGCAACCCGAGTCGACGATCCAAAGACATATTTTGATAACCTGCCAAGAACATAAGAAAATGTTTTTGGAAACCGTTTTGATTGTGGTTCCTTTGGGTTAGAGGTAAAATCCAGATCACACTCATAAAAGGTTTCTACTGGGTATACTGGTTTAGCATTCATTCGACCATTCTCTATTGTGAACATTCTACCTGTAGGTTTCCAAATACCATCCCTAAAGGAAAAACTATGCTTCTTATCTATAGTGTAAGACCAAAATCTTGCAACTAGACTTCCTATTGGTTTAGCATAAGTTCTTTTTGGGACGTTCTTCTGAATAGGCTGATCATTCACATTCTTAGAAACACAATCATCTTGAACATTAATTAAAGATTTCTTGCAAGTTACACAAATAGATTCAACACATTCATTAAACATACCAAGTTTCATAGGTTCATTACATTCAGATGAAATGTCTTTCTTGTTAAAAAACAGTAAATTCCTAGGGTGTTCATCTACTTTATTCTCTTTATTCAAGCTACTACTGCTAGAGGAAGGCGAGACTCTATTGTTCCTTTTATTGCTCTTAGGCTTTAGTCTGCTGCTCCTAGAGGTGCTTTCTAGTCCTGTAGAGGGTAAGGCACACGCATTAGGATTCACATTTTTATCAAAAGAAGTGGTTTCGGCTTTCCTAGTCTCTTTAGAGTGCTTGTTTAAACTTATGTCGTTTGTTCCATATGGTTTAGATGTGGAGGCAGACGTATTAGTGGTACTCATCCTAAAAAGGCCATGTGCTAAAACTTTTGGTTTCTCGATAACCGCTTTTTCATGTTCAACAATCTTTTCTTTTTGCTTAGGCAAGGCAGGTGGAGTGACTGGTTTTGACAAATCATTTTTCTCATTGACTTTTGGAAGAGGCTGAGAAATAGACATTTTTGGTTTGAAAACCAGTTTGGGAACATTTTCTTTCTCCTCAGTCAATGGTTTTGCAATCTTAGTATCCACAACCTTTCCTTTTTGACATTCCAGCTGAGCCCTCAAAAGATCATTTTGCTCTTTCATGTCCTTGTAGGCACGCTCATACGATAGTTTGTCATACTTGCATTCCTCCGTTTTTCGATCAAGTTGTTTAAAATATGACACGTTTTCTTTTTCAAGTTTTTCAAGAGCTTTTTCATATTTTGAAAAAATTGCGGAGGTCTCAGACTGGAGTCTTTCATGTGTTCAAAACATTCATTAGCTTTCTTTATCAGGGATGTATGGTCCTTGACACAGTCACTTGTTTCTTTCAAAAATTCTTGTTCAAAATGAATTACCCTCGTACTGATGTTATTTATTGGAATGGCAATTTCAGTTTCAAAACCCTTTTTCATTCCATCATGAAAACTAGAAAACCAGTTGTTAGTACTGATATTGGTTTTAGTTTTAACAATCTCTCGAAGTTCACCAATTCTAGTTTTAACATCATCTAAAAATCTTCTTGCATCACTTGTGTTAAATGGATTGTTTGAAGACATTTGTTCCATGTTCGAAAATGATTTTGAGACAACAATTGGTTTTGAAACTGGTTTTGACAATTTTGTTAAGTTTGTTGTAATCGATTGGTTTTATTTCTGGGTTCTTTTGTTTCATTTTTGATCTACTCTCATCAATTAGTTCTAACGTTTCATGAGAATCACGAACTTCTACGGGTTCATGTTTATCTAACAAAGCTTTTCCATTATACAAAACATTATGTTCTTTTTGAGCTTTCTTGAGTGCACAAGGAGGTTTGTTACCAAGAGCCATTTTTTGAGTAGTATGAAAATACGAGTTTGTCTGATTTGTTAAAATGTTGACTGTTTGAGCTGAATGACCCGTTGTAACAAGCAAATTTTCCAATTTGTTGATTTTTTCATTTTTCTCAAGAATTTCATCAAGAAGAGAATCTTCTCATTTTGAAAAATCAGTTATCAACTTTTTCTTCTCCTTTTCAAAATCAGAATAAGTTGCTTTTTGTTTAGAAAGTTGGTTTTTAAGATCAGAAATTTATTCGTTTAAAAATTTTACTTTCAAGCTCAAATTAACATTCAGTATGTCATACTTTATTTGCAATTGTTTTTCTCTTAAAACGGAATTTCGATAACCAATTTCTAATTCTGACTCTTTGTTTTTGTGAAATTCAAAAGCTTTTGCATTCTCCTTGTACCTCTCAATCTTAGCGGTCAATTTATCATTCGCAGCCTTAACATCGCGATTGACCTTTTTCACTTTCTCAATTTCAATGCCACAATTATTAATCAATGATTCAAATAAGGCACGTGTTTCCTCATCAGTCTCAGTATTTTGTGCCACACAGCCTCCACTAGGATCCACATCTGGAGTTTCAAAGTTAATATTGCTACTACTCGGATTGTCCAGGTATGTATCATAAGTAGGTGTTGGCGTCACAGAATGTTGTTCATCATGAGTAAACACATCAAATATTACATTGTTATAGCATGGATCAATGATTGGTACCTCAGAGACTGCGTTGGCGTCATAAACAGGAGGTGTGTCAGAATCAATGTCGTACTTAGCCTCCAGAATATTTGCCATGAAGATGCAGTTTGCATTGATGTCCTCTCGGTCTTCCATTTCATCCATAAAAGCTATAAATTCATGTTCCTCAGCACTCAACAGCATCCCTGCTTCTAACTTTTGTGCCAACAGCAATGCTTTCTGAAGATATGCAGAATCCTTCTTTTTCGGCTTTGTACGGCAATTCTGATGGATCTAAACACACACCTTGTGTTAGTGATATTTTGAGTTATATTACTAAGCACGCGGAATTTACTTAGTAATACTTAGAAGACGAATTATATGATATATTGTAAGTAAACACAGATTAAACACAAAGCTAAGCTCCAATATTATTAATGAATAATACGAGTGATCTTGCTTATCAGTAGGGTTACACCTTGAAGCTTATGTGAGTATATCGTACTCTAAACAATGACCTAGGATCTTCTTTTATAGCACAAGGAGTCCTTTACAAGATAAGTATAAAGCTAACAATATAGAATATACACACGATCTTTTCTATACTTATCAATACACGTTTACTTAACAATTATCTAATAGCAGTGGTAATATTTGTACTGGCAGTGGGAATGAGTTTCCACTGCTAGTGTAAACATCAGCAGCGTTAACCACAAGACTATCAGTGATAATAGATTATTCCCAACAATCCTCCCCTAAACTTATGATTTCTCTGCAAATCAATAAGTTTCTTCAATCTTCATTATCTGCAAGGATTTAGGGAATTCTTTCAAACACTTCACTTCTTCCTTAGATTCTGAATAGCTCTTGAACATTGATGTTAGGAATTAGAAATTCCCGGTATTAAAGAGTCGGTCACCTCAAGTATATGTAATCGTTAGAAAGCTCGTAGTCGTAGTTATCTTAAGTTAAGTAGTATTTATTTTTTGTATCACCGTGGAGGACGGACGGGTCTTTACCCACTGTATGCCTGATCCACAGCCCGATGTGTGGCGTTTTATGTAAGACTATAAATACTCTCTACCTCCCAAGGTAGAGAGTTGGAGCTCATAATAATATCTTTCACTTTCTCTCACTAAGTTCCCTAAACCTCTAACTTTCTCTCTCTAGAATCCCACTTATTCGCCACCTTGTTGTTATGGTTTGATGTGTATGTGAAAAGTTATATCTTACAATTGGTATCAAGAGCCATGGCTGGATCATATCTTGCACATCTTTGGATTTCTAGTGGTTTTTAGGTGGTTTTTGAGTTTGAAAAAGTTTAGTGGTTTTTGCATCATTTGGTTGATTTCTTGTGTTAAAGTTTGAATTTTGTTAGTACTTCTATGTTTAGAATCATCACAAGTGTTTAGGTTTTCATTTGGTAAGCTTGAATCATCTTGGTTGGGTTGTTTTTGGATTGAAAAGTGATGTTTATATGGTTTTTCAAGCTAGCGACTTAGCTCACGGATTATTTTCTTCATAGCGACTTGCTTTACAAATTTGTAGCGAGTTACAGCTTTAGACCTAGCGAGTTAGATCTAGCGAGTTAAAGTACAAGTAGTGGAATCTCCACTACGAGTAGCGACTTGGTGGTAGCGACTTGGTCTGTAGCGAGTTGCTCTTTAGCGACTTGTATCTCTAGCGACTTGAGTAGCGAATTGCTGCCAAAATTTTGCTAGCGACTTGGTCTGTAGCGAGTTACTACTTAGCGACTTGCTTTGTCTAGCGACTTGGGACTCTAGCGACTTAGTGGTGTAGCGAATTAAGTGTTAGCGACTTAGTGCATTATCTTCTAGCGACTTAGTGCATTATCTTCTAGCGACTTGAGTGAGTGTTTACGGTTTTCTCTTGATTTAGTAAAATCCCGTGAAAGAATCTATTTCCCGGTTTAATCATAGAGTTATAAAATCCCGTTTAATCTGTTAACATGTCTACCAACGTTCCTACTATCATCTCCACTGTTGCCGAAGTTGTTCAAGCAGCTGGCTCAGATACTCGTCCACCCATGCTTGACAGAACTGACTATGATTCTTGGGCTCAACGAATCAGATTGTACTGCCTTGGAAAGGAAAATGGTGTCAACATTCTCAAATCAATTGATGAAGGACCGTATCGAGTTGAGACGACTAGAGATATACTTGATACTAATGATGATGGAACTCCTATTTACGGAATGGACAGACCTAAAATGTATGATGAGCTTGATGATAAGGAGAAAAAGAGATTCGATGCAAAGATGAGGGCTTCTAACATTGTTCTTCAAGGTCTTCCTAAAGACATCTACAAGCTGATCAATCACAACACCGATGCAAAGGCAGTATGGGATAATGTCAAGATGCTTCTCTCAGGATCAGAATTAACTATGGAAGACAGAGAATCACAACTCTATGACGAATTTGAACACTTCAAGATGAAACCAGATGAGAGTGTCTATGAGTACTATGTGAGATTCCATAAGTTGGTGAATGACATGAGAAACATCAGAATGACTATGCCTAACATTCAGCTGAACTCAAAATTTGTGAACAACATGAATCCCGAATGGCACAAGTTTGTCACTTCTGTGAAGCTCACTAAAGGATTGAAGAATAAAAACTATGAGCAACTCTATGCCTTCCTCCTTCAGAATGAGAGACATGCTATGTTTGAAAAATTGGTTCTCAATCAGTTCAGAACCAACCAGGGAGAGACAAGCTCGTCTAATGACTCAACTGCCTTCTACTCAAACATCGGAATCACAACCAAAGCCTCACAAGTCATACCTTTGGGTAATGGTAATCACAAACTCATTCCGGATGTGGTAAAAGGAAAGGTTCCGTCATGTTAGACTAAGCAACTCGGGTTCTTAGTATCAGTCAAGACAGTTCGTACCCACCTGCTCATAGAC
>BPTQ01000004.1:107402142-107541664 GCA_019973895.1 Chrysanthemum seticuspe
GGGTTTTGAACAAATGAAAGAATGTTATTTAACTGAGGTCATGCCTTTCTTTAAACTTCTAAAAGATCACTTTGAGAGTCTTAAAAAGGGGATAGAAACGGATATTAAGGGAATGGAAAAGGAATTTGATGCAATAATAGTTGAAATTAGTGACTATGAGCGTGCACTAAAATATAATGAGATTGAGAGGAAGAACCTGCATACATTGAATGAGACTCTTATTACTGAATGTGTTGCTCAAGATATGTTTTTTACTGCTTCAAATTGCTCTATTAATGCTTCCAAATTTCATGAACTATCTGTTGCCCTGAAAGTCTCCCATGATCGTGTCATTGAGCTTGAAAAAACTAACTCTAAACTAAACGAGAAAATTGAACTGGATGATCACGACAATTTCGTTAAGCATTTTTCTAAACTAGAAGTTGAGCATTTTAATTTACAACTAAAATATCAACATCTTAAAGAAAATGTCAAAACCTCAAATGTCAAGACATCTTCAGATGCTCCAGAGTTTGATGCAGTTTTTCAAATTAACAAACGTGATGAACAGATTCAAGCTCAGTGCAACACGATCAGAAAGTTGAAAGCTCAAATCTCTCAATTAAAGGGTCAAACGAACAATATGACAGGCTCCCAAATGCTTCCTCCTTTAGATTCTCAGAATTCTCAAACGTTTCATCTTCAAAACTTAGTAAATGCTTTACAAAAGGAAAATGAAAGTTTTCTAGAAGAAAATGAAAAGGTTAAACGTCATTTCAATGAGTTATTTGAATCAATTAAGGTCACTCGTAACAAGAATAATGAACAAATAGCTTCATTGCAAAAGGAAATTGAGAATCTGAAGAGTCAGGTAAAAGGGAAAATGCCAATGACCAATGGGGAGAATGGTGTATCAAAGGTTCAATCGTGTAATAAATATGCTTTGTCTGTAACATATGTCCCTCCTCATCTAAGGAACAACAAACTAGCTATTCAAACATACTTCTCATCTCTTAAGGATTGCTTAGAATGCCTGCGTGAGATTGTTGAAGAGGATAAGCTAGAGAAACCTCACGATAATGCAATTGGACATGCATGCTTATATGCCAAACGATCTCAAGAAATCTTAGAATGATTGATCACAATATGCCCAAAGTCATTAGGTGAGAGAGTTAACCCTTTGATTCCATGCTCAATGCCTAACGCTAAGTATGATATGCATTCGATTCCCAATGTTTTGAATGTGAACCGTAGTGTGCCTTTGAGTTGCTCAGATTCTAGATCAGTCAATGCTAAGAAAGAGAACTCAAATATGCCTTCAAGGAGTACAAATCTCAGCACCTCTAGTTTTAAGAATGTGAACCGTAGTGCACCTGCATGTAGTTCAGATCCCAGCACATCTAAACAGGTGGTGCAAAGAGTAGTAAAACAAACTAATGTTCCCATTCCCTCTACAGGAGTAATCAGTGATATTAAAGGGAGCAGGTCAAAGTCTCAAGACAATACAAGGAATGATAGGACCTCGCAAGCTAAGAATGTGCACTGAAAAAGAGTAGAAGAACAATCTAGGAACTTTAAGTTTGAATCGATAAGCTAGAGAAACCTCGCAAGCACATCTAAACAGGTGGTGCAAAGAGTAGTAAAACAAACTCCGTGTTGTCTTCTTTGAGACGCTCCGGTTTGAGAACAGCTAGATCAGCTGCGAAACCCTGTCAAGGAAATTCTTCGGAATTATACCTGATCACAGGCAGTACTTTTACTGATCAACGGGAAACCGTGGGCCGTGTACCTCAATTCAACGAAAGTGATCAAAGACACTTTCGTGCGATTTATTGCTAACTGTTGTATGCAGGTACGCCCGACGTTTGCAGCTGATCAGAATGAAGTGGTCAATCCATAGCCGCATGCTCACTTAATACATTCATCTCAAAAGAAATCATGATTAGTGCATCAATGACTCTGATATTTTCACTCCATGCTTCTGCTACGCTGCTGCCAATATCATGATTCAACAAATGCTTCCGCTACTCTGATAAGAAGATATCATGATCCAGAATGTGAGCATGTCGGTCCTAAAGTCACAACATCACAAAATACAACACCACAAAGGATGTGTCAGAGATTTTTGATTGCTGATGATCTCTAATGATGGCTCAAATTCATTATCACGTGGATCAGTAAAAGACCTCCACTTGAAATGACCAAACATGCAATGTGAAGAATCAATGACTACGAGCTTAGAAGCAAAGGTCTACATCAAGAATGCAAGAACAATTTTTAATGTAATATCTAGTTGTATTCATTGTAATTTTGGTACATGATTGAGGTGACCTCCCTTAGGGGGAGATTGTTAGGAATTAGAAATTCCCGGTATTAAAGAGTCGGTCACCTCAAGTATATGTAATCGTTAGAAAGCTCGTAGTCGTAGTTATCTTAAGTTAAGTAGTATTTATTTTTTGTATCACCGTGGAGGACGGACGGGTCTTTACCCACTGTATGCCTGATCCACAGCCCGATGTGTGGCGTTTTATGTAAGACTATAAATACTCTCTACCTCCCAAGGTAGAGAGTTGGAGATCATAATAATATCTTTCACTTTCTATCACTAAGTTCCCTAAACCTCTAACTTTGTCTCTCTAGAATCCTACTTATTCGCCACCTTGTTGTTATGGTTTTATGTGTATGTGAAAAGTTATATCTTACAATTGATCTTGAAGCCTGTGTAACAATGCTCTGAATTTCTCACTATCTTCATGAACTCTTATAGTGGTACACATCATCACAGTGAGAGTTCCAACTCTGAGTGGATATTCTTTCTCAGCAAGCATGCATGCATCTACTCTATTTGCTGTAGAAACATGATGAACTTCACATGAATCATAATAAAACCATTTAGTATCAGGACATGAACATGAGAATTTCTAGAAATCATCATTAACATCTGGATCATAGAGCCTTCTAAGATTAACCCATAACTGCATCTCCTTCATATCTTTAAGATCTTCAGCCTCAAATCTTTCTTGAACTAATTTCCATAATTTGTCAAGATCATCTCTGTCAAAAGCTTTGATGAGATCTTCAAATTGAATGTGTTAGGTCACTAAGTTTACAACACAAGCATCAATGAAAGAAATAAAGAAGAGATAGAGGTCGGTTGAACAATAAACAAACACACACACACGATATAATAATACGGTTACGCATAAGGGGTGAATGAGAGAAAATATTGAACAGCCAACCCTCAAGTGAGGGTTATTACAAGGTATTTATAGGAAGGGGAGCTAGGGCAACACTCCTACTCCCTTCTTTTCCTTAGTGGACATGGGCCTTCTACATAAGCTTAAGCTAATAACAAACATAAAGGCCATAATTAAGCTAACTATTACATATGAATCACTAACACTTGATTAAGGTTTAGGAGTGATTCCAACAAACTCCTCCTAAGTGTTGGTGATGAATGAATATGAACGGTGAAGGCTTTGATGTAATAGTAGCTTTGACGTCTTCTGACATTCTTCTTTCTTGTGAGAAGAATTGCCTTGATTCGAACAATCTCCCCAGTGTAGAGAAATTGTCTTCTTTGAACAGTTCTGCTTTGACGTCATAATTATCTTTGTTCTTTGTTCTTTGTAATGAAAGTGATAGTATGTTGTAGTCTGCATCAAGTCTGCCTCAGGTCTGCTTCGCTGCTCCAGTGTCTCCACGTCATTCTTCAACATGGTCACATGCTCTTTGACGTTGGATTTCAGTACTGATGAAGTTCTGTAAGTTTTTAACTTTGTAGATTCTTTGGCTTGACGAAGAATCATTCTGACTTTTGTGTTGCTTTTAGATAGAACTTCCATTAGTGATGATGTTGGCAAGAGCATGTGACGAATCTGCATGATCATTCCGCTCCAGAGCTTCCATAAGAAGAAAACATAAAAATGGTTAGTAATAAGCGGATTCCGGCACTTACAAGTTTGAACTTCGAGAGTGTTAACAGCATAGTGTGAAAAACAACTCTAATTCTCACAAAGGCCGTTCCTGAACTGGAGTCCCACAAGTGAGATAACGCGATGTACCAAAGTACACCTACAGTTCAGATGAGTCGCTGAGGTACACCGAAGCATCACCTCACGACTGTAGACCGTTTGAGACACACTAAGCGTAATCCGCGGGGAGTTACCGAAGTGACCTGCTGTCAGGGCTGTTTGATGTTGACCCTGGCAGGAGTTTCCATTCAATCACTGAGGATCACAATTGTGAACCTCTCATAAATGTTCTCGACAGATTGCTAAGATCTGTGAAGGAGTCGATAACGTACCACTGATGTTCTTATTGTTGAACATCAAGTGATGAAATGTCAAGTGTTCCTAAGATATCTTTTGATGAATCTCGTGGCTCTAGACTCAATAGTGCGTTTTGGTTTTCCTGAGCGGAGACTAGGGAGAGGGTCTCCTTCTTCAATATCAGCAATCTCTAAGAGAAAGCCGATAGATTATGTAGGGTTCCCTGTGAGAATGAAACAAGCTTCTTTTGAGAGAAACTTGAGTGGCTAAGAAGGTTTAGTACATGCGTCACTGGGTCCATGACGACTTTTAATCTTCAATACCGGTGTCATCAAGTGACAACCAGTAGCATATGAATTGAACCCGGTGTTCCCTAAGTTGAATAATTTGGAGGGCTATTTCTTTTCACTCTTTTCTTTGCATTTCTTTTTAATTCTTCAACTCCTTCTTTCTCCGACTCTCATTTTCTCCTTTTTACAATCATACCTAAGAACTTCTAGATTCTAACTATTTGTGATGTCCTTGGGTAGATCCCTCCGGCTCTGGCGGATCATAGGACGGTTATTCCTAACCTTAGTCACCTTATAACTCCATGACTAACCTATGTTGTCATAAAACCAATTTTCAAGAAAATCTCTCACAACGGTTATGATTGAAAAACATTTTGTACCACTGTAAGAGTTTGATCTTTTGCAGAAATACTCCCCCTCCACACATGCTTGAGAGTTTTAACAGAAAAGTGCATGGTGAGAGAAGAGCGCGCACTTTATTGAATTGATTGACTCAAGATAGACAATTCCCCGAGGGACACGGTTACGTTGCATAGTTAAAGAGGTACATTGTCAGCTTTTAGGTGACAACTAGCTCTAATAACTACCTTGAAGGTGTGGGCAAACCTCGAAAGGTTGTCAAACCCGTCAAAGTTCATGTCTATCAAGAGCTTCTCGAATAGGTACAATTTACTTTGATAAGTCTTTGGAAGACAAATCTTTTCAATGTAAGACTGTTAGATCCCGTCAATTCATGGGTTGAAGTCTTTTCACACGAGGATTCAACTAGCAAAACACAACATATTTCTTATCACATATTTTCTCCCCCTCAAAAATGGCATATAAATGTTGTTTTTGAAGAAATGTTGAGAATAAATATGACCATTTTGAGTTTTGTGGGAAGGTGACCACTGTGAACAATTTGTGAACAAAGTATGTAAGTCAAATACTCCCCCTCAACAAGTGATATAAACAGTTGAGGTTTTGAAAATCATAAGGGGAAGTACTTGTTCTTTTGAGTAAAACCTTTGAAAAGTGAAAGGTTTGATAAGGTTTACTAAAAAATAAGAAGCTTTCGCTCCTTATATAAGGATTGTGGCACTGAAGCGTACCACAGGGTCCTTTCTTGACAAGAACGGGTTGTACACTGTTATGTGTGCACAAGCCATAGTCATAAAAAATCACACATCCAAATGTATATGAAATAGAAGCAGTTTAAGGGGTACCAAGAAGTCCATCAATCTTGCCCGGAATGCGAACAGGGCGTTGATAGCCGGCGAGAGCAATCCTGGGACGACCACCTACAAAGCTCTCTAATGTTCTGAACTGGTCCCTTCGATACAACCTTTCATCAATCATAGTGATGATCCTCTTCACATCCCTTTGATCCTGAGAATTCCATCGCTTCGGAGACCCAATGCCTTCATGTATCGCCTTCAACCGGTAAGCCAAGCCATCCCTAACCTTCTTCAATGTGTGATCCCCAAATTTGTGAAGATCTCTACACGCCATCAAGCAATTTCGTTGAAGTTCACTGCGATAAACGACGCCGAATGGTTTGCTGACGAGGGTGTATTGTGAAAGCTGGTTGATGTCGGGAAGATCTAGCTGAGGTGGAGTGAAGTTGACACGGGTCTGATATGATTCAACTGCAAGCTGGAGATCTTCTACACGTTCTGTGATTACTATTCTTCTGATGAAGATAAGCAAGGACTTGATGTATTCACGTTGCACTTCAGTCGAGAATTGTCTCATGCGACCCTGTACTTTGGCAAGGTACATGTCTTCAATGTCGTTGATAGACAAATTCTCAAAGTCCGCTTCAGAGAATGCATAATCCCTTTCATCTTGCCGTTTGACCACGATATTCTTGAGAAAAGTGTAGTCCCATTTAGACGAAAGATCAACATGTTTAATAACCACGATTGCTTTAGTACTGAACACTTCATCTTGAGACTTCTGAACCTGGCAGCTTCTGTAGTAGATTCGTCGGTGTTCCGGCCAATGGTGAATCCCATACAATGCATCACGGTCATATACTTCCACATTGTTGGAGAACATGTGGTTAGCCCTTTCCTCGATGGCTATGTAGTTAGAGTATATGGCTGCTGGGAATGGAAGTGTCAGAGATGTAGCGTATTTGCTTGAATCATCGCCACGGTGTAGAAGAAATTCCAAGTCTTTGTTGAAGAAATATCGGAATGGAATCCTAGGCTGATCTGGTTGGCCAATTGTTGGTAGAGGTTTAGACCAGTAGGTGTAATATGGAGGGTTGTCCCGTTTGGTGAAGTCGATGTTTGCTTCGGGGTTGAGCCAATCCATGTTGTTAGACATAGCTTGTGCTATATTATCAAGGTGATACTCTACTTCAATAGCACTTTCCGAGCTGTCTTTGAGCAGTTGAAATGCTTCATTCTTGATGCGCTTCAACTCGGATTTCGTCATCTTTTTCACACGGAATTTCTCTTGCAAGAACTTAGCATGCTCCAATGTACTACCGTCTTCCAGATCTTGACCTTCAGGTGGGTAGGGAGTAGAATTAACAAGTGTAGAAAACCAGTCGAATTCATCGGTGTCATCTTCATCTAGCCATGATACGACTTCAGCCTTAGGCGCCTTCTTCTTCTTTTTCTTAGGCCTGGATGAGGATTTTGGTTTCTTAACTTTGTCGGGAGAGGTGAGTTGTTGTTGGGGCTCATGGAATTCCTCATTGTCACCACCCGTATACTCAAAGTGATCACCGGTTTTCTGAGTCTCTGGTGGTAACTCAGAAGAATCCTGAGGTTTTTCAGTAGAAGAGCGAGGAGGAGACCTTTGTTGAGTTGGAGTCCGTTGGGTTAGAGGTTGCATAGAAGATGATTCACCAGACTTCTTCGGGCGTTTATGCTCGTCATTCTTATCCTGATCCTTATCTTCATCGTCGCGTGGACGCTTAGGCCTTTCAGCTTCTTCTCTGCATGCTGATTTTAGTTGGTATTCCAGCAATGCTTCAAACAATTTACCTTCGTAGGAGGCAAATGTTGCAGATCGTTTCGACATTTGAGCTACCAGCCGGTTAACCAATTCAGCATCTGAGAAGATTATGGGATCAACTGGATTGATGTTCACATGCATTGGAGTTGATTTCATAGTTTGTTTGGCTAGGTGTAAGAGATTCGGATAGAGTTGTTTGGTGAACATCTCCTTTGTAATTCCAGGAACGATGTCAAGAAGGTACTTGTGAGTGTATCCTTTGATCATCTCGTCCATTTTCCCTTGAAGATCATCTTTCATGAGCTTCTGGACATACTCCCTTTCAACTTTCATCTCGTCATTCTCGTCATGAAGGTACTGTACATGATCAGCAAGAAAATTTAGCTTCTTGTAAAGCACGTCTTTCTTTCTGACATGTTTAACAGCTTGAATGATTCGTGTCTTAGCTTGAGAAATCCAAGAGGCAGTTGGCTTCTTCACTGATCTGGATGTGGATCTGGTTGTTCTTTTTGATGGTGGTGGTGAAGAGTGAGAAGATGAATCCGATGATGATGAGATGTGAGGAGATTCCGGGTCCTTTGGTGGTTCAGAAGTTTCCTTCTTTGAGCGTGTAGGACTATCCAGAAGAAACATATCATAATCAACATCTTTATCTTTCTCGGACTTTTCAGTTTCTGGTTCTTCAATGTCATACTCAATAGAATCTTCCACGTGCTTTTGTTGTTGCTCCAAAGTGGTGGCACCAGTTCCCTTATCGGGTCGATTAACCGCATCAGGATCTGGTGTAGGTTGAACTTCACCACTTGACCCTCCGGGGCCACCCATTTGATCTTTAGCAAATTCTTTCGCAACGTGTTGGAGTCTAACGAATTTGAACTTCCTTCTGTACTTCGTGTCCAGAAGCTCTTCATCTGATTCTTCTTCTTCTTCTTGTTGCTCAATTACTGCAGTCTTCCCTTTGCCGTGTTCAGCTATAGGACTGGGAGGTTTGACTGCTGAAGGATTAGCATCGGTTGCAGTTTCAGAGTAGAAGATCTCTTCGTCTGATTGTGTATCTTCAGAGCTTTCGTCCACTAGCTTTCTTGGCGATTCAGGCTTTGGCACGGTGATCGGCGCAAAACCGTCAAGTTTTCTCACGCAAGCAGGAAACTTAAAACAGCTTAAGCACAGATGCAATGAAGATCTGAGGAGTATAGTGTTTCCCCGGGTCGTTATGTCCCAGCGAGTTGTGCAATGGATTATCCTACGAATAGTGATCGAGAAATTTGAACGGAAAAGGAGATTGATGATTATTATAACTACAGGAAAAAGCCAACAGATAAAAACGGCTTAAATGCAAATTAAAGAAAATTAAAAAGATAAAATTTATTAAATAAACGCTATCACTATATTTAAAATGATGAACGTTTAAAACTTAAAACTAAAAACTTACGTTTAAATTACGTAAACGTACAAATAAAAACGTGAAAATTACACAAGATAAATCCTAAAAATATGAAAAATACATTTTTACAAACCTAATGATATAAGAAAAATTATAGAAAAAGAAAATTATTTTTATAACTAATTATCTAATTATTATTAATTAAAAATTATTTTTAACTAATTAATAATTACCTAAAATACAAGAAATTAGGAAATAAAGCTAGAAAAATAAAATTATGAAATGGAAAAGTCTAAAATAACAAACTAGAATTTTCAAAACTATTTTTGTATTTTTATGATTAATTTTTCTATTTTCTATGAATTTAACACTATTAAAATCTAATTTAAATTATTAAAAATACCAAATAAAAGGAGAAAAATAAGGAAAAATATTTTTTTATGCTTTTTATATTTATCTTAAACTGTTACAATTGAAAAATTATTTTTTGGAACTTTTTCTCAATTAATTGCAATTAAAAGTATTTAAAAGTGATTAAAAACTGAATTTAATAAAGAAAAATAGTGAACAGTAACTAAAAATTATGAAAACTTCAGGAAAATTCTAAAATTATATTCTAAAGCTATAAAAAATATAAAAACTAGGTCTAATGTGGAAGAATATAGAGCTGCTATGTAAACTAGTGGGGAATAAGCACTTTTTAATAAGCAAATAAGCACAAGAGTGAACCAAATGATACCAGAAGCTAAAGCATGCTAAAACTACTCTACAGTAACTATAAGCAACTACCCTTAACACCTAAATAAGCATCTAACCAAGTTATGAGCTAACTGATCTTAAAGCAAATAAGCTAACTGACCCTACACTTTAAGCTGTTCTAGCTGCTTATATAATAAGCTACAATGAAAACCAAAACTGCAGTTCACTAGACCACCTAGCAGAGAGTAATTATCCAAAGTTACAGCTAATTAGGACTTAATATGAAGAAGTTATTGATCACACAAAAACATGCCAAAAGGACAGTGGCTGCTGAATCAGTAAAACAGAAACCAGGTACCATGTTTGAGCTTATCTATAAGCTTATCAGAAGTGCTTAAGCCAAAAACAGATATAGGGTATTGAAGACAACCTAGCAAACTACAATATGACCAAAAATTAGATCTTAACTAACTGTAATGAACCCAACACAGTTGCTGCAAGTTCTGAGGAAACATGATATTTAGGACAGTTTTGACTTTTAATGACAGTTAAGAATGTTGACTTTTGTGAGTTTTAAAACCAAATGAAGAACTAAAAATGATGTAATATGATGAAATAGGACTTTTTCAAGCTAACTTATTCAATCTTTAAACCTATCTAGCAAATAACTAAACACTGATTTCAACAGTAAAGCACGAAAGAGCAGTTATAAACTAAAGTTGACTATGAGCTCAAAAGACAGCAAACCAATGACAGAATATGCATCAAATGACTATAGCAAGCTCAAAGAAACTGATCTAACCCATATTAATAACCTTTAAAACAGTCTAAATAAGCAATCCAAACACTCCTATAAACTTCTGTTATGCAATCTTAAACAAAATAAAAACTGAACCAGCTAAAGCCATTGATCCAACTGAGCTTAACTACCCTAAATACACCTAAATAAACACATTAAAACCAAGAGTGACCACAGATACATGATAAGCATAAGCTGCAATTTTGACTTGAAAATGAAAAATGAGAAAGTTACTCACAATTGTCCAACTGATGTGCAGGTTAAAACAAACTCCAAATCCTACTCTAACCTACCAAATCTAACCCATGATCATCACTGCAACACCAGTAACCATTCCAATTCCAATATGAGTCTAAGAGTTGACTTTTGTTGACCAACATTCAAATTTGCTTAAACTGATTCCAAAGGCATACCAAAGGCTCTAATAAGCTTAAATGATTAAAATATGAGTCTAAGAGTTGACTTTTATTTGATTAAAACATGAGCTTATGAGAAGATTGAACATAAAGTTTTGAAACTGCAAATTAGACAGTAAACCATAAACTTGATATTTTATAAGAAAACTTAGATTAATACTCAAAAGCTTAATACAATGGTTCTTTAACTTAAATGTGATACAAGGAAACTGAAATTATAACATTTGGATTAAACTACAACATTTATTAAAGAAAACGACATTTAAGGAAAAATAATAAAACTAACTAACTCCCCAAACTGCTTCTTCCTTCTCTCTTTTATACTCCAAGTTTCCTCTCTCATCTCTCTAAGTGATTCCCAGCACTATTTGAGACCATAGGATGAGTGTAATTGATCCTGGCCCTTCAATGTTTTTTGGCGGGAAAATGAGGTTTTAAAAGTAGGGTTGAGTGAGATTAGGGGTGAAGCAATAAATGGTATTTGGAGTTGTGTGGAGGTGGGGGGACAGGGAAGAAGATAAGGTGAGGAGGGAGGTGGTAAGTTGAGTGTTGCAGGGTGAAACAGACTAGTGGGGAGGGTGAAGTGTTTTGGCGCGTAGGGATTAGTCAAACATATTTGACCGGGGGTTATTAATAAGAGAGGGTCCAAAAGTGGTAGTGACAGGGGTCCAGAATTGGTAAGGGTCAAAATGGTTTAAGGGCTTTATTAATACAAGGACTAGTTGTGCCAATTTCTGAAAATCAAGGACTATTCCTGCCAATTCAACAAAGTTACTTCAAGGGACCATTAATGACAAGTTTCAAAAGTACAGGGACCAAATCTGTCATTTTGCAATTTTCCAGGGGCCATTTCTGCCAATTTTGAAACTTGAAGGACTAATTTTGTAATTTTCTCAAACTTTTGACATTTTTCACCAAAGGACTAAATTTGACAAGTTATGATTTTAAAAGGACCTTTGATGACTTTTCTTTTGAAATTTTGTGCTCAGGGACTGTTTTTGACAACTTTTGAAACTTGGGGGACTAAAACTGCAATTTTTGCAAATTTGATATGTTTTTCATCTGATTTTGATATTTTTGCATTTAAAACACATAAAACACTGATTTGTGATATTTTGATCATTTTGATGTGTTTCAGAGTGTTTTCAGATGATTTTGCAGTTTATTTTGTACAAAAATGATGAGTATTTAGACACTCATCACACGGGAATGGGAACAACTTCCTTAGAAGGAACAGTCCTTTTTTGTGGAGGATTCCTTTTGGGGAACTTCCTCTGACTCTCAGTGCTTGCAGCACTTCCTGTACTTCCTCTTCTGGTTTTCCTGGTAGGTGTGCCAGAAGATTTATCATCGAGAAAACCAACTTTGTTCTCTTCCACAACTACTAAATATCTTTTATAAGAGTAGAGCTGTTTGAGTTCATCTGAGAGAAGGTGATCTGGTAACACAGCACCTTGTTTCTTGGTAGTTGACTCCTTAAATCTGACTGTTAGAGTGGGTTCAGACAACATGTCGTGATTTTTGGGGTCATTGAGTCTCTTGGGGATATCAGGGTTATATCCAAGTGCTCTTTGGATCAACAGTTTAGTATATCTGATATAAGGAATCTTTGAGCCAAGATTTTTGAGGAATGTCATCATGTCATCCCATATCAGAGCTTCAACTTCGATGTGTTTCATGTTGATCAGAGCCCAAAAGATTTGCAGTTCCACGAGCTTGGGATGCTCATAGCCACTGTCACGACCAGAAACATATTTTGTGATGATGATATAAAGGGTTCTCCAAGGCTGAGGAATGTTTTTAAGATCTACGTGTGAATGCTTTGAGATAACTCCTGAAGCTTCGTCGTACCCAATATCAAGAAAAAATTGCAGAACAGTTTCTTCAGTAGGTGTGGCATTGAATTCGGTTGGCTCGATGTCAGGAATGAGAAGAACAACCCTTAAGTCTGCATGTGTGATGGTAACTTGTTTATGATTGAGTGTTACTGTTACCGCACTTTGACCTTTGATCCTCTGCATTGTATTCCAGAATTGCTGTATGTAGATCTTCGGAACAGTGGCAGAGTTGGTGAGCATGTTCTGATAGGGATGATTCTTCAGAATATCCACTGCAATGAGACAAGAAGATTCCGAGCAGGTGAGAGTTTCAAAGTCAACTCTGAGATTGTTCCTTCCAATCTTCATTGGATAGCCATGCGGGAAGATCTCAGCAATGGTGAGAACGTTTGGTGCATCCACATTCATTTGAGCTTCCATGTCGTGATCTGAAACAGATTTAGCCAAAAGAACCAACATATCGAAAGACATAATGTTAGTCAACAGAGGGTTTTATTGTCTAATGATTGAATGTGATGAGTCAATGATTGTTACGAGTCCAAAGTCACTTGTTTGTCCAATAGTTTAATGAAGTCGTGATAAGTTTTGTGAGTTAGTTAACTTTAAGTTTTAAAGTTTATGTTATCACTTATTTTTCACAACATATTAAACGTTTTAAGCTTATTAGTGACATTATTGGTTTCGTGACGTTATGATTTATTTATTTACAAGTTTGCACGCGTAACAATTCATAATGAAGGTTTGATCATGGCTTAGGCGTAGAAATGGTAGCTTATGCATAAACAGGAGAGGTATACGCGTAGACGCAAGCTTATGCGTAGGATCCTGTCTTACGCGTAAGAAATATTACGCGTAGGAACAGGGGACCTTATGCGTAAAGCTTACGCGTAGGCGTATATAAAACCTTACGCGTAAGGCTTACTCGTAAGAGTAGAGCTTATGCGTAGAGGTCATTGTTTACGCATATCCTTCACAGGATACGCGTGGTCCCTTTGTAGAACCTTACGCGTAAACGCTACGCGTAAGATTTCTCTTACGCATAACATGCTACGCGTAAGGTGATCCTTATGCGTAGTTGGTTAACAACGTTGATTCTGATTTTTTTTACGAGTAGCAAACCTGAAATAAATTCATCACAGCATCATTATTAATATCCACATTCATTGTATAACAGATTTACTCACAAACACTCATTCAAATAGTTATGCGTAAAGAACCTTATGCGTAAACTAAAACCCTAAAGTTTATGAGTTACGCGTAAGAAATCTAGCCGTGGAATTTGCACCAAAGTTTTTTTGGTAGTTCTAAGAAGTTATGTGAGTGATATAACCAAGTATTAACATCCAATTCGCATTGAATCAAAAATACCCAAATTTCAAGAACATTAAACCCTAATCTGTAATTCAATCAATTAGTGTTTCTGGGTTGTTTTAAAGCCTAGATATCATCAATTCACCATGATAGCAACATCACACGACTATCTTTTTGACCAAAAACATTCACATTTGAAAATACCCAAACCCACGCATAAACCCTAGTTTTTCAAATTCAATCAATACGTGATTCTGGGTGTGTTTTGAGTAGAAAAATGGTATTAGTGATGTTAAAGAAACGTTTCGACACTATACTTTTAACCTCAAACACACAAACATGATCATGTGTTCTTACGCATATGCGTAGAACACAATAATCACTAATTCTCACGTTTTGACCGTTGGATTAAAGAAAGATTCAAAACCATTGTATAAAAACGTGTTACAAACACAAAATCACTTACAGATTGATGATCAAAACTTCGGATTTGTGAAACGATTTATAGGCGTAGGATTTGTTTGGTATGAGTAATAAATGTGAAGATTAGGTTAGGTGGAGGAGTTTTATTAAAATAACTTTAAGCTTTTGGCAGTTTTAGTCCCTCCACCTTTTCCATTTTCATCCAAAGCCTTTTAACTTCCATTTTGGTTACCAAACGAAGAATATTTAGAAATAACTTTGACGACACTCCCCCTCGACTTAAGAAATAATGAAAGTTTATAAATTTTAGTTCGAGGAGTGTCAATGAACCAGAAATGTGACCACCAATATTAAAGAAACAACTGGGATAAGGTAACATGCAAGTACACGGTTATTTTGAAACAGTTAAGTATTTATTTTCTCCCCCTCAACACTTGATCGGAAAAATACTGAATTTTGAAAGATTTGAGTGTTGATGGAAGAAATGTACTTGCCATGTTTGAAGAAATATAGATAGAAGAATATTTTTATTGTTTTATCTGATTTTCTATTTTTGTATTTTGTTTTTGAAAAATTATTTACAAAAGAGATTTTGGTGTTTGACAGGTTTTTAAGACTGTTTTAAGAGTTCATCCAATTCCTCTTGAGTCAAACACTGCATACCAACCCGGTGGACCAACTTATTAAACCTAGCGGGAGGCAAGGCTTTGGTGAGAAGATCTGCCAATTGGTATTATGTACCCACGAAGTATAATTTAACTGTACCCTGTTCCACGTGGTCCTTGATGAAATGATAGCGAAGATCGATGTGCTTAGATTTCGAGTGCTGAACTGAGTTGCACGAGATCGCAATGGCACTCCGATTGTCGCAGTACATCGGGATTTTGTCAAATACGTAACCATAGTCTTTGAGTTGTGTTCTGATCCAGATGACTTGAGCACAACATGCCGACATGGCTACATATTCTGCTTCGGTTGATGACAGCGATGTACAATCCTGCTTCTTCGATTGCCAGGACACCAATTTATCACCAAGAAATTGTGGTGCTCCTGAAGTACTTTTTTGTGAATCTAAACATCCTGCGTGATCAGCATCTGAAAAAGCGATTGGTTCAAAACCAGAATCCTTTGGATACCAGATCCCCAAGTTAATGGTTCCCTTGATGTATCAGAGGATTCTTTTAGCCTCAGAGAGGTGGGTTTCAGTTGGTCTTGATTGATAATGGGAGCAGAGATAAACGGCAAAGACAATGTCAGGTCTGCTAGCTGTTAGATACATGAGAGACCCAATAAAAAGTTCGGTATTTGGTAGGGTCCACTAATTTCTCATGTAAATCAGCGTCTAGCTTCTTGGTATGAGTCATTGGTGTGGCATAAGTGTCACAGGTTTTCATTCCAAATTTGTTTAACAATTCAAGGGCATATTTAGACTGACTCAAGAAAATACCACGGGGTGATTGATGAACTTGCAGTCCTAGAAAGAACGTAAGTTCACCCATCATGGACATTTCAAAAATTTTCTTCATTAGTTTTGCAAAAGCGATTAAGTACTTTTTATGTGTAGACCCAAAAATGATGTCATCCACGTAAATTTGAACAATTAAGATATGTGCCCCGTGATATTGACCGAACCTTTGGTGAAATTATTGGCAATGAGGAAAGATGATAGCTTATCGTACCATGCCCGAGGAGCTTGTTTGAGACCATACAGAGCTTTGTTTAATTTGTAGACATGGTTCGGGAACTCGGGATCAACGAATCCTTCTAGTTGGCTGACATAAACCGTTTCTTTAAGTTGTCCGTTGAGAAACGCAGTTTTGACATCCATCTGAAAGACCGTCATATTCATATGAGCCGCGAACGCGAGAAATATACGAACAGCCTCAAGACGAGCAACCGGAGCAAATGATTCTTCAAAGTCAATACCCTCCTCCTGTCGATAACCCTTAGCCACCAGACGTGACTTGTTTCTGATTACGTTCCCTTCAGCATCCAATTTGTTCTTCCAAATCCATTTAAGACCAATAATGTAGACCCCAGTTGGTCTTTCAACCAGTTCCCATACTTCAAGACGTTTGAATTGGTTGAGTTCTTCCTGCATGGATTCTATCCAGTTGTCTTTTGTCATTGCGTCTTTAATGTTTTTAGGCTCAGATTGGCAGACAGTGAGTGCATAGATGCAATGTTCACCATCTGTGTGAAGACGTTGTCTCGTAACGACTGGTTGATTCGGGTTGCCAATAATATTTGCCAGAGGATGGTCTTTTGTCCATCGATGTGTAGAGGGTTGATGTTGGTATACATTGTGCAGATTCTGAGGATTCAAATGGTTTGTTGATGATTCCGCGACATCAGGTGCAGCAGTTTCATTAGCAAACGGGTTAAAGAACGCATTTGGATCAAAATCTGCAGGTGGGGGTACTTCATTAAGAACATCATCAGCCGGTTCATCATTGTTGGAAGCAGTTTGTTTAACTGTTGTGGTGGAGTCAACTGGTGGTGCTTCATCAACAGTAGTTGTTGTAGCAGGTGTATCAGGTATAAGAGTAGTATCAGGTTGTGCAGCGGAAACGGCGGATACACCTGGAGCACGTTCATCAATATCGTCACTGAACAGTGGAGCAAATAACTTTTCCATTTGCTGACGAGTGAGCTGGGGGCTTTGTTCAGCTGATGATGGGTTTTGAGGGAAGTTTAAGGGGTTGTGACTGGGTTCCAAGCTGTTATACTCAGAAGCCATTTCCGTAAGTTCATCAAAATGAGCATGAATCGTTTCCATAACCTGTTTTGTACGATGATTCCAGATCCAGTAACCTTTAGAATTCTCACAATATCCAATAAAGACTCCAATGTCAGCTTTGGCTTTGAGCTTTCCAAAATCATCACGATCATTATTCGGATAGCAAAGGGATCCAAATACATGAAAGTGTTTGAGATTCGGTTTATGGTTGTGGAGAAGCTCAAAAGGTGTTTTGTTGTGGCGTTTAGTAATCATAGAACGGTTTTGAGTATAGCATGCAGTAGATACAGCTTCTGCCCATAAGTAATCTGGAAGTTTAGCATTGATTAACATTGTTCTTGCAGCTTCCACTAACGTTCGGTTTCGTCTTTCAACAACTCCGTTTTGTTCTGGTGTACGTGCAATAGATGTCTGATGCTCAATTCCTACTTTCTCATAAAATTCTCGAAGAGTTTGGTTAACAAATTCAGTTCCTTTGTCTGTTCTTATTTGGCGGACGGTGTTCCGGAGCTGAACTTGAATTTTCGTGAGAAAGGTGATGATCATTTGTGGAGCTTGGTCTTTGCTTCGAAGAAAGTAGACCCAAGTCCATTGTGAATAGTCATCAACGATTACTAAGATGTAGCGTTTGCCATTGATTGTTTGCACGCGCATCGGGCCACACAAATCCATGTGAAAAAGATGAAGCACATGCTGAGAGTTGTGTTCCACCTTTGAAGGAAAATGAGCACGAGTGCTTTTCCCTTGTTCACAGGCTGAGCAAAGGTGATCTTTAGAATATCGGAATCGTGGGAGACCTTCAACTAGTTTGTGTCGAGCAAGATTGGTTATAGTTTGAAAGTTTAAATGTGAGAGACGACAGTGCCATAACCAGGATTTTGTTGACGTTGCCTTTGAAAGTAAGCAGATGGGAGATGAAGCAACCATGTCTTGCATAGAGATAGTGTAAAGACTTGAGTTACGCGAGCCAGACATAAGGTCGTTTCCTTGTAGATCACGAATGAAACAAGATTTCTCCCTTAAAGCAACCTCCAAATCTCCATCACAAAACTGACCTACTGAAAACAGATTGTGACCGAGGCCTTCCACATAATAAACCCTGCTAATTTCGATGTTCCCATTGATATAGTCTCCGTAGCCCATGATAGCTGCGAAGTGATCATTCCCGAATCTGACAGTGCCAATGAACTTTGCAATAAAGTTTGATAACAGTTTAAGGTTGCCTGTCATGTGTCGGGAACATCCGCTATCAACAATCCAGAGAATGATCTGTATCACCTGCATTACACACAGACGACACAGATGGAATAGAAGTAGATGTGGAACCCGAAATGTTAGAGGGTTCCTGAGCAGTTATAGTAGACATACACACATTAATAACTTTAGGCATCCATTTAAATCCTAGTGTGTTATATATCCATTTCTGCCATCTCCAACTAGTATTTGCTTTAGTCTTAGTGAATGCACTAGGTGGTACTACATTCCTAGGAGGTGAAACTGGAGCTACAGGGACAGCAATGCACTTCCTAGAATCTAAAGAGGGCGGTTTACCAAGCACAAACTTAGAATGATTAGTGGGCATAGAGGTATTCTGATTCTTAGGATTCCTAAACCGAGAGATGATAGCTTTAGCAACACATTTGTCATGACAATCAGAATTCATACTTTTACGACAAATAACACAAGGTGCATCAGACTGAATATCAAAAGTACTTAAAGGTTTAGCGTTCGTTACATCACTATTTCTATTACATTTGCCAGACGCAATATCTATAGTGGAAGCAACGTGAGTCTTATTCATAGTCCTAGGGTGTTCTTCTACTTTAGAATTCCTTATTGATCTTTTCTTAGGTCGCAACTTCCTATTCTTCGATGTAGTGCTCCTAGGCTGTGAAGTGCGGACGTTTGGAAAAGAGGCAACTATTCCTGTTTCAGTAGAAGGAAGCACGTTAGCAACTTGTGTTTTGGCAGTAGGCATTCTGGGTTCACGTTTACTAAGTGTTACAGGTGTTAATCTCTTAATGATGGTTGGCGGAAGTTGTTCATACTTTCCTAACATTTCTCTTAACTTAAAGATAGTGTGAATCAAATCTTGATTTTCAGAACGAATATTACCAGCAAAATTCATTACTTCTCTAGTGTGTGAAAGATAATGATCAAGTTCGTTTGATGCTTCATGACGAGTCTTATTGAGTAAATCAAATATGACACCATATTCCTGTTTAACTTTTACAAGTTCTTGTTCATATTTTGAGATTTGACTTTTCAAAGACACGTTTTGATCATCCAGTTGCTCAAATTTTGGATTAAAATGGTTTGATTGCAACTGGTGGATTTTGTTTTGCCAAGCAAGTTCACGATTTTGACAATCTTTTTGACACCATTGAAGACGACGTTTTGCATTTGAAAGCTCGTTTAAGAGACGTTCGTTTTCAACTTTTAAAGACTCGATCATAAGCACATTATAAGTATTCTCAACAGTTACAACATTATCAACAGTATCAGCAGAGATATAATCAGATGCATGTGGCAAAGAATTGAATAACACAACATTATGGATATCAGCACAGATAACATCTTTCAAGAGTCGATCAACATCTTTTCTCAACATTTTCTTTTTACGTTTAGTATTAGAAATAGATGTTTCAGTTTTCTCGAAAACGACCTTCATCAATCCAAGTTCCTTATGAAAGTCCCGTTCCCAAGATAATGCACAATGTTTCAAATTTTTAACATTTGGTAAAAGATTTTTCTGAAAAATGTCTCTTTGTTCTCGCGCCAGAGGCGATTGAAAGTGTTGAACTTTGATTTCAGAATGATATTCTATCTCAAGTTGTAAAAGTTTGAGGTCAGCCATGAAAAGGTCAAAATATCTAAGAATTTTGCGATTTTCAGGTTTTGAATTTACTTCACTGATGGAAGGTAAAGGACCATAAATTTGTGCATAATCTGGTTGGGGATTAACATTAGAAGACTCAGATGTTTTAATGATAATCCTTGGTGTGTTAGAAGAATCCGTTGGTGTGACGAAAGTGACCGCTTTTGAATAGTTAAAAGGTTTGTTGTAAACAACGGTTTCTAATTTTGATCGAATCTCGTCTTCCGCATCTAATTCCTCTTGACGATGATATTCAACAACACTCATAACAGAATTATCAATTTTATATTCTGCACTGGAAACTTCAGGATTTGGTTTGAATGCTTTGGTTGAAAGCTTAGGTTTGTAATCAGCAAGATTCGGTCCATATCCATTTGGATTGGGTTTTAAAGTAAACTTTTCAATAGCAGTTACTGACTCACCATGTTTGTAAACAACAGTTTTAAACTCTTTAAGTTTGTTTTGAAATCCGATAATTTCTTCAAGATGATCATCTATTCGTTTCGTTGAATGCTTTTTGTATGCAGAGAACTGTTTTTGACAAGTTAACAACTCAGCCTTAGCTTTTTGATTTTCCAAGGTGAGAGCGTTAATTTGCTTTTTATGTTCATGTTTCAGTTGTTCTATTTCAGACAACAAAGCATTTTTCGAAGCGGCTAGATCATGCATCTGTCTCTCTAAATATTTTTCGTTTTGATGAGATTTAGCAAAGGCGGCTTCAAAACCTTTTTCACGGTTTTCTTGAGTTTTGAAAAAGTTGAGTTGCTTTTGTAAACATTCAAAATCCTTGGTTAACAGTGCATTTTTACTTTTCAAGTCCTGATTTACTGCACGACATTCTTCCACTATGGATTGTTGGTTTTTAAGCCACAGATCAACATCTGGACGAGGCAAAAGTTCGGTGTGTTCAACGTGAGTCACAACATGATCATTATTCAGATCCTCAAGTATAACCACAGAGTCAATTTGATTATCAAGGGAAACCATAAGGTCATCTTGATCGTCAAATGTAACTACGGGGTCTAGTTGAAAAACTTCGGAATGAGATGTGGACGACTCATTTTGAACATTCTGAGCCTTGCCGGGTTCAGATGTTGGCGGAGATATTAGATCAGAGATAAATATGGTTTGTTCGGGTACCTGAGACAAGCCATCAGTGTCATACACCGGGCCTATATCACTCATGTGTAACTCATGCATATTAGCCATCAACATAACAGCTGCATTGGCCTGCAAGTCCTCCATATCATCATCTGAGTCTGCATCTGCCATAAAACTGTGTTCTTTGTCTGTGAGAGTTCCACCAGCTTCATCCTTAAGAGCCAAAAGTAAAGCCTCCTTATGATAAGCACTTCCCCTAGTCCTCGGATTTGGGCATGCATTAGCCAGGTGTCCCTTCTCATTGTAGTTGTAGCATCGAAGACCATTCAACCCATTCTGAGCATTTCCTTGTTCCACCATTTGAGCTCTGTTGTTATTCCTACCCATAGCATTAAACCCTTGACCACCGCCCATCTGACGACCATAACCACGATTCTGAACTTCAACTCGTCCATTGTTCACAACAACCTGATTCCTTGTGTTTGATGAGGAACGAATGCGATTGTTGGATTTGTTTGTATAACGGCCAAAAGCATTAGCAATCATAACAAATCCTTGTTGCAATGCTTCGAATGGATCGGATTCCTCATTAGCTTGACTATAAAGTGCATGATCATTGTTGTTGTTGTAAGGAACCAATTGATTATGTTGCGATTGATCATTTGTTGTGATAGTGGCAGTTGGTTGAGTTGCTGGTTGAGGAGGATAACTGTTTTGAGCATACAAGGCAAGTTGTTGATTTTCCGGATGTGAAGATGAAGCAATTTGAGCATGGAAAATCATTTCCTTATCAACTTCCTTTTGATGAGGCTTCAAGTAATCGTACAACAATCTATATGTAGAATGATGCATGTTCTTCGCTTGTCGGAGAAAAATGACATACTTCTCCCATTCAGGACCAAGACTACTCAGGAACTTAGTATTAACTGCAATTCTTGGCATGATGATGTTTTGTTTATCCAAATCATTTATGATGTCTGAGAATCGATGATGATAAGACTCTAGTGTCTCTCCAGGTTCAATCATGAAGTGTTCATAAGCCAAGTAAATTTTGGATTCCATATCCTCCTGATTGAGTGCAAATCCTTCTATAAGAAGATGAATATGTTCCCACATTGCCTTTGTAGTCTTTTGAGCATCAACACTTCGAAGAATTGGGTTTGGTAATCCTAAGAGGATATATTGCATTGCAAGCTCATCAGCTTCATAGTGTAGAAGTTTTGCTGCATTCAGGTCTGCAACAGTAGCAATGTTTGATTGTTCATCTCTTGGTGGATTAGCATTTGGATCTCCGGGTACAATGACAGTAGGCATCTGAAAAGGACCTTCCAAGATAACCTTCTTTAAGAACTTTCCATGTGGCTTCTTCAGATCACAAAACCTAAAGAACCTAATTACCCATTGATCGTAATTTCCTAGAGTGAGCATTGGAGGTCTATCAAGTGATCCAGCCTCATGAATTGATTGTTGGCTGCTTAAAGCTTCACACATCTTTGCAAACCAAGTGGGTTCCTTCATAGTGTTCCTTGATGGATGTTGATTGAAATCGTTTGTGTAGGGTTGAACTTGAAGACTTGGTGGTGGTTGAACCATTTGTGGTGGTGGAATTGCTCCAAGTTGTGGAGTATGTTGTTGATTAAATTGTTGTTGATAAATTGCTTGTTGTTGATTCCATTGTTGATGTTGTGGACTTAGTTGTTGTTGTCGTTGAGTATAAGTGTAAGGGAAATAGTTAGAGTATGGTGGTTGTGACATGTTGAAAACTTGTGTTATAAAATGGATCTTTGTTGTCGAATGAACCTTTGTTGATGAAGTATCCTTAGGCGTAGAAATCACAATAAACCATGTATCACTTATGCGTAAAAACACCAAAGTTACGCGTAACAGCAAGAGTTACGCGTAGGTTTAGCTTACGCGTAAGAAAGGTGAAAACACTAAAGTTATGCGTAAAACAAGAAGTTAGGCGTAGAAAACTTAGGCGTAGGATTACCTTATGCGTAAGACTAAGCTTAGGCGTAAGATAAATCTTATGCGTAGGATTTTCTACGCGTAAGCTTTATGCTTATGCGTAATTTTAGGGTTTTTGCCCAAGTGATCTTTTACACTATCATAGTGCAAAAGATATCCCAAGTCGACGTATTTTCAGGCTTATCCAAGCAAGAAAACACGGAGTAAACCACGAAAACTGAAGATCAAACAAAGGATAAGTTACGCGTAGTTTTAGGGTTTTGCTACGCGTAGACTTACTCGTAAAAGTGATTGTTGCCCAAAGATGTTTCTAAACCAGATTTTTGTGATGAAATAGCCTCAATATCACCAAGATAACACAAAAGTGTAAAACTTGATGATCCAAAGTGTCTAAAACAGTTAAGCGTAGAACTGCTATCTCGTAAAAAAACTAGCTTAAAAACGATGATCCACGCGTAAAGTTTGAAACTTTTTTCCAAAAACAGTTATTTTAACACCTTAAAGCGTTGAAAGTACAAGAATCTTGGATTAAAAAGTGAAAAAATGCGTTTTTAAGCAAACCAAAGTATCAACGTCGAACCGTATGTTCTACGCGTAGGACCAAAACCCACTTCAAGAACAATACGTTCACCCAACTATTTGGCGATTGATACCACTGTTAGGTCACTAAGTTTACAACACAAGCATCAATGAAAGAAATAGAGAAGAGATAGAGGTCGGTTGAACAATAAACAAACACACACACACGATATAATAATACGGTTACGCATAAGGAGTGAATGAGAGAAAATATTGAACAACCAACCCTCAAGTGAGGGTTACTACAAGGTATTTATAGGAAGGGGAGCTAGGGCAACACTCCTACTCCCTTCCTTTCCTTAGTGGACATGGGCCTAAGCTCATGGGCCTTCTACATAAGCTTAAGCTAATAACAAACATAAAGGCCATAATTAAGCTAACTATTACATATGAATCACTAACACTTGATTAAGGTTTAGGAGTGATTCCAACAGAATGAATGATGAATTTTCACCACCTAGCCTTGTAATCTTCCATGTTGGAGCAAAGTTGCTAGCAGTAAAAAATTCCCAGTCATTGATAGGATGTCTAACTTGCAGTGGTTCTGGATAAAATTCTTCTTCTTCAATCACAATCATATCAGTCAATTGTTCTTCAGTGAACTTCTCAGTTGGAACTTCTTGTTCTTCAGCAAACTTTGTCTTTTTAACAGACTGAGAATCACTGTCTTAGGTCTTTCTCTTCAAATTAGGAAACCTTCTTGCTTCTTCTTCAGAGTTCATTGGAATGAAATCCTTATCTTGTCTTTGAATTCTATAGTAGATACTCTCTACTTTATCATCATACATTCCTTTGAATTGATGTCTTTTCCATCCACCAACATTGCAACAATAAGTCTTCATGTATGCAATAACTTGTGCCTTAGTTGGTTACCTTGGTTTCTTTTGACCCTTTCTGACTGAACTAATTACCTCTTGAAGTGCTTGATTATTCTTCATCTGAATAAAGTTCTTTAACTGAGTTGTTCTTTGTTCTTCAGTTAAAGACTTATCAGTAACTAGGTCAATTGCTTTCTTCTTGATCACTGGATCATTTGCAATCAAGAACTCTATTTCTTCTTCAGTAGATACATAGCTGAACTCTGGAGTCTTCTCTCTGAATATTGTAGGTTGAACAGTAGAAAGTGGATCTTCCATTCTATCCAGCCTTTTAGCCTCCATAAAGCTTGCAATCTCCAATTCTTCAAGCTTTTTCTTCTCAGCAACTTCTTCTTCATTAATCTTTCTTGCAACTTCAGCATCATGAGCAATCTGAATTTGTTCTTTCTTTGAAATATTCCTTTTTGTTTGCTCCTTGCTTTGCATAACAGATTTACCTTTTTCTTGCTTCAGTTCATCAACTTCTTCACTTGTAGTGGCAATATTATGTCCAGCAGTGGGAATATTTGGCTTTGCAGTGGAATTGGATCAGTGGTAAAATCATCAGTTGCAGTACTAAAAATGTCTTGATCTAGTTGCTTTTCTTGAGTATCAGCTTCCTCTGCACCTTTACTAGAAACACCTTCATCTTCAAAATCAATTTTCCTCCCCTGAGTTCCAGCATCTGTTTTCCTACCATGTATGGGAGAATTTCCCAAATCTTGATCAAAATCAGCTGAATCACCATCATTAGGTGAGGATGAAGATGAAATCAAAAACTTTGTAGTTTTCTTTGTCTTTAAATCCTTCAACTCTCCCTTCAAGGTCTGAATCTCCTCCTTCAATGATATAATATCCTTGGCATGCTGCTCCTTAAGTTTTGCCAAGTCTTGTTCTAGAGATTTAACCTGTTTTGCTAATGTTGTACAAATTTCCATCAATTCCATGGGTTGCCCACTGCCCTCAACACTTCCAACTGTGTGACCTGTTGGGAGAGATGAATCATAGGGCATTGGTTTAGGTTCCTCTCTAGTTGGACTAGATTGAAGCCTGGAACCACCACTACTCGTGCCTAAACCAAGAGGATCAGGTACATGCTGTGTTGTAATGGGAGGAGTTGTCTGTTTTTGCCTCCTCTTATAGATGTGAGAAACTGGTGGAGTATAACCAATGTTTGGAACATTAATTATGGATGTAGTTTGTACTTGTGAAATCTTTGCAAGCATTTGAGGAAAGAGAGGTGTAAAATCCATATTGCCATCTTTATTCATATTTTGAAAAACTTTAGGCTTAAGGCAACGGATTTTATAAACTCCAGTGTGGGGTTGCAGTTGAAACTCATTTAGCACTGCTTGCACAAACCTTGGATACATTAAAAATTTTGTAGAACTCTTTACATTGCCTTGCATACTTTGAAAAATATATTTTGACCAATTAAAAATCTTATCAGTGGCTAGACAAACCAAAGGGTAAGCCATGGTTGAACTAAATTGCTCATAAGAGGGTTTCTTATGACTTAGGCAATGCAAAAGAGTATGTATCAAAAATCTCCAATGGGGACAAAAACCACTCTTTTTGAAAGCAGCCTTTTTATCAGTGGCATCATACCTCATGGTTGATAAATTTTCATGTATTTCTGGCATAGGTAATGTGATGATACCATTGAGATCATCCAATTGGAGAAGTCTCCTCAAGGATGCCTCAGTAACATCAATGGTTACCCCATCCACAGTGGCTCTAAGAGTATCTACTGTTTCATGTGTATCTCTAGTTTCAATGGTTATGGACTGAGCAGAAGTCCAAAACTGTTTGATTTGAGAGATATTGATTGTGGGATTTAAAAGTAAAGCATACCTTAAATGGGTAGTATTGAGAAAGTCCACAATCTGATAAAAAACAGGGCCACTCTTCTCGTTTGACTTTTGTAAGTAGGCCACTTGGTTGTGCTCATCTACAAAAGTGATCGGTGCCATAGAATCTTTTGTTGAAAAATAGATTGTGTCTGTATGAATTGTATAAAGAACTCGCCAATTGAGAGAAAATATATAAAGAGTTAGGGTTTTAGAGTTTTGCGCAAGAAAGACTATCTAAGGAAAATATTTATCTTCAGAAGATAAATTATAAGTAGGAAAGTAGATAATCTTCTAAAAAGTTACCCTATTTATATATGGAAATAATTAACTCTCAACGGCTAGTAAAAATTTAGTTACAGACATAACAGTTCTAACGGCTAGAACAACAGTGGTAAAATAACACTGTCAGTGGAAACTGTGAACTAGCAGTGGTAATTTTTCACAAAGATTTTCAAAGAGCAGTGGTAAAGAAAAACATTTAAAAATAGACTGCTCTTATCATAGTTTTTAGCAAACTACCAGCTATCAACGGATTTGATATGTCGTTACCATGAGCCGTTTGCTATGGACTAGCCAACTCTTAATCATAGAGAATATGGTGAGTTGATGACCATATAGTTTTTGGTAAACTATCAACCATAAACGGATTTGATTAGTATTTACCAGTAGCCGTTTGCTCTGGACTAGTTGATTCTTATGTGGGTTAGACATGGTGAATCAATAACCATTTGTGTATCTCAGATATACACCTTTTAAGATCAACTCCCAGCTATGCTGCATATGTTATAGAACAAACAAAAACACAAGCACAAAAACATATACAAACTTATACAACAATATTAGTACCCTGAGACTTCTACTTAACACCAAAGACCATTAGACACAAAAATTTTATGTATTTAGCATTCCAATACTTGTTACCAAGTACTGAAATCTACCCACATCAAGTCCTTTTGTTAATAAATCAGCATAGTTGTCATCAGTATGGATTTTGACAACTTGAATTAGTCCTTTTTCATAACAGTCTCTTATGAAATGGTGTCTAATTTCAATATGTTTAGTCTTTGTGTGTTGAAATGGATTCTTTATAATGCAAATGGTACTGCTATTGTCAATATGAATGATGGTATTCATGAAATTGTACCCATAGTTCAAAAGTTGATTCTAAAGCCATAAAACTTGAGCACAACAACTTGCAGCAGCCACATACTCTGCCTCAGTTGATGAATTAGCCACCGTTGTTTGTTTCTTGCACTGCCATGACACTAATCTGTTGCCAAGAAATTGGCATCCACCAGTTGTTGATTTTCTATCCAAACTAGCTCCAGCGTAGTCACTATCTGAGTAAGTAACCAAATCTAGAGGAGAATCTCTAGAGTACCACAATCCCAGAGTAGGAAATGCTTTAAGATATCTGAAAATCTTCTTCACAGCAGTCAAGTGAGAAAACTTGGGAGTGACTTGAAACCTTGCACAGGCACACACTGCAAACATAATATCAGGTCTAGATGATGTAAGATACATCAAAGAACCAATCATAGACCTGTACATGTGCACATCAACTGCTTCACCACTATTTTCCTTCAAGAGTTGATGTGTAGTCTTGTCTTCAGGGGTGCTGGATGACTTTGCATCAGAAAACTTGAACTTTCTAAGTATCTCAGCCACATATTTATCTTGATTGATGAAAATACCATATGGCCTTTGTTGTACTTGAAGTCCCAAAAAGAATGTGAGTTCACCCATAAAACTCATCTTGAATTCTTCCTTCATTAGCTTCTCAAATTCTTTGCACATCTCAGTCTTTGTAGATCCAAAAATGATATCATCAACATATACCTGAACTAACAAGATATCATTCTTGTCTTTCTTGATGAACAAAGTTTGATCCACTCTGCCTCTATGAAACCCATTATCAAGAAGATAAGTAGTTAAGGTTTCATACCATTTCCTTGGTGCCTGATGCAAGCCATATAAAGCTTTAACTACCCTGTACACTTTATTAGGATAGGCAGGGTCTTCAAAGCCTGGAGGTTGAGAAGCATAAACCTCCTCATCAATCTGCCCATATAGAAAAGCACTCTTTACATCCATTTGATAGACCTTAAAGCCCATAAAGGATGCATAGGCTAAGAACAGCCTGATTGCTTCAATTCGTGCAACTGGGGCAAACACTTCTTCATAGTCAATACCCTCCTCTTGAGTGTATCCTTGAGCCACAAGCTTAGCTTTGTTTCTGATAACAATTCCTCTTTAATCCTTCTTATTTCTGAACACCCATTTAGTACCTATTACCTTCTTGCCAGAAGGAAAATCACAAAGAAACCAAACCTTTTGAAGCTTGAATTGGAGCAACTCTTCTTGCATTGCTTCCACCCAACTTTCATCTTCAAGCACCTTGTAAACATTCTTTGGCTCCATTTGTGACAGAAAAAACATATAGAGACATTCATTCTTGCCTTCATGAGACTTAGATTCATATATTTCACTTATGAATCCATGAATATCAGGCAGCCTTGTTTGTCTTCTAGTCTTTACAGGTGAGTAGACATCCCCAATCACATTCTCAAGAGGATGTGATTTATGAATAGAAGTCTGGGGAGTCTGAGGAACTGCAATTTCATTTGGCATATTTGAGATTTCAACATCATTGGCTTGAGCTTCTTCTGTAACTGGACTTGTAACTTCCACTTTTGGTGTTGCAGTGGAAAATTCTGGCCTAACAGTGGAATCTGCATTTCCACTGCTTTTGGGATCTTTAGTGTTCAAGTTGCGATCTTCATCTTTACCAGAATCATTAGAAGGATGAGAATCTCCAGTCCTTGAAATATCATTATTGTCTGCAAAGTCCCAAAGTGGCAGACTGAATTCATCTTGATCTCGCCTTGATCTTTGTTGGGTTCATCATCATCAAGAAACTCTTCTGAACCTGCCACATCAAAAGAAGATGTACCTGTAGAGATAGGCACATATTTCATAGTATTGGTTAAAGTATCAAGATTAAACAGCCTTTCTGGTCCAGTTCCTTTGACATTCACTTTGTTCTCCAGGAACTCAACATGCAGATTTTCTTCAATCTTTTGGGTTCTTAAGTTGAATACTCTGAAAGATTTACTGACCATGGAGTACCCAACAAAATACCCTTCATCTGCTTTTTCTTCAAATTTTCCCAGATAATCTATGGTATTGAGAATAGATACATGACATCCAAATGGTCTCATGAAGTCAAGGATAGGTGGTCTACCCCTAAATAACTCATAAGGTGTCTTGTTCTTTGTTTTTACCACTAAAACCCTCTTTTGCCCATAACATGCAGTGTTAACTGCTTCAGCCCAAAAAGTGATTGGCAATTTTGAATCTGCCAACATGGTTCTAGCAGCCTCTATAAGTGTCCTGTTCCTCCTCTCAGCAACACCATTTGTTGAGGAGTTCTAGCAACACTAAATTCTCTTTTAATACCTTTATCTCTGCAAAAATCATCCATAACTCTATTCTTAAACTCTGCCCCATTGTCACACCTGATGATTTTCACTTTGAAATCATATTGGTTTTCTACTTGTGTGATAAAGGTCTTAAGGATGCCAGTTGTTTCATCCTTTGTATTGAGAAAGAAAACCCATGTAAACCTGCTGAAATCATCAGTTACAACAAGACAATACTTTTTAAGATTTAAGCTGCTCACAGATGTAGGACTAAACAAGTCCATATGTAACATTTGAAGTGGGTGAGCAATAGAGTTAACCAGCTTTGATCTGCCAGAAGATCTGTGTTGTTTGCCCTTAAGACAAGTCACACATGTTTGATCATTTTCAAATCTTTTCTGAGGTAAGCCTCTCACCAAACCATCTTTGACAATCTTATTAATGGTTTTGAAGTTAACATGACCAAGTCTTCTATGCCATAACATGGATTCATCCACTGTGGCCTTTCAAGCAAGCAAGCATAATCATCTTTAGCAACAATTTTGTTCATATCAAAGCTATATAGGTTGCCTTTCCTAGGAATTTTAAGAAGAATCTGACTTTCATCAGGCATCTTAAAATCCTTAGAGAGAACAAAGCACATATCTTTGGTAAAAAGAACATTGTTCTTCTTGTCACACATTTGTGACACACTAAAAATATTATACTTAAGATCTTTTACATAGTACACAGGTTCAAAATCCAAGTTACCAGTTTTGATTACTCCCTTACCAGCAACTTTTCCATTTAATCCACCTCCAAAACTAACATACTGTCCATCATATTGTTCAAAATCTGAAAGATAGGACTTGTTTCCAGTCATGTGCCTTGAACATCCACTGTCTGTGTAGCCTTGATCTGATCTTTTTGTCCTTGGATGTTCCTGCACATTAAAGTAAAGAGTTAGTTTCTTTTGGGGACCCAAGCCATGATTGACTTGGATCTGCCTCGTGTATCAATATAATTATATCTATCAAAGGTCATTGATACACCATTGGGATTGGTTTTAGAGGTTATTCCTTTAGGTTTCCATTCCCAACGTGCTGAGGCCTTCACAGCATTTCCCATGTTCCCCCTTTTCTTGTTAACAACCCTTGCAGTGGGAAATTTTGAATGAGCAGTGGAAACTGCTGGTATGTTTTTAGGTACCCACTGTTAGGGGTGTCAGTAGGGTCGGGTTGACCCGACCCGAACCCGAACCCGATAAGGTCTTATCGGGTCGGGTTAATCGGGTTAATAAAACTAGTCGGGTTTGTTTGACCCGAACCCGATAACCCGATATTGTTATCGGGTCGGGTTAGGGTTGAATTATTTTTCTTATTGGGTTATCGGGTCAACCCAATATGACCCGATAAATACTATATATTTCTTTCTTAAAATATAACCTTGTACCAATTTGTACTTGCATTACATGAGACAATAAATAAATTACGGATGGTATAACTTAATCTTAAGATTACTACTTTTGCACAACTTAATGTATACTAATACTGGTTAATCACATATACGAAAAGGACACAGTTAGACTTAAAAGAGGATATGAACTTTGCATATCAGTTGCATTTGGTTTAAATAAAATGAAAAACTACTTCCAAAAAATACATAATGAGTTCATCCAACACTGTTTTGGTGTTCACTCACGTAACTTGTAAGGATTTGTCAAACTCTTTTAAGTCTATTCTACTGAGCATACAGAAACCAGAAACGCTATTTTGTGTGCTATTTTATCAAATTCCTTCAAGTCTAGAAGAGTAAATATACAATAATATTTCTTACAAAAACTATATAAGTTGCTTATCTACTTGTATATTTACGTAAGGTTGGATTTAGTTTATAACCCGACAACCCGACTCACCCGACCCGATAAGCACCCGAACCCGATAACCCTATTTCTTATCTGGTCGGGTTGCGGGTTACTTTTTAAAAACTCAAAACCCGACTCGACCTGACCCGATAGACCCGACAACCCGATAACATCCCTACCCACTGTTGGTTATAATGAACCTTTTTATTTTGAAAAGTCCTTTTCCCTGTTTGTGTTGATTTGCAAAAGTCGTTTTGGACTTTGCACTTGTAACGGGTGACTTAGGGTGAGCAGTGTTAACAGTTTTTGCAGTGGCAAAAGTTTTAAGTCCACTTCTTAGTTGAACTGCTCTTGGGATCATTTTTCTGTGTGAATTAGGGTGCACATTATTTTGAAACTTGTTAGACTCCACCCTTTTATTCCCATGGACTTCCCTTCTCCCAAAATGATAGTCACAATAAGCATGTAAATGATCAAAACTACCACAGATATAGCATGCTTATTGTACATCACAAAATCACTACCTAGTTGTTGAGATTTAACATGATTCCAACTCCTCTGGTTACCCCTAGGAGCTGTAGGCTTGTTCCTATACATCTCAGCATACCTTACAGTTGGTCTAGGTTTAGTAGCTTGTCTCCTAGGTTCCTCTGTAATAGTATTAACAACTTTTGGGATAGAAGCCTCTACATTCTTTTTAACATTCTCATCAACAACTGATGAGTCACTAGCACTTTCAAAAAAATCATTATCATTCTTAACCTCTTCCTCACATTTCACAGTTGTGTCCTTTAAAGAACCATATTCACGTTCAAGATCCTGAAACTCTTCTAAGCCTGCATGAGCTAAATCTATACCTGGAGGTGAATGAACACCTCTTAATGGTGGAGGCACTATATTATAACCCATACCAAACTTAACTTTACTATGAATTTGAGCATTCCAGATTTTATCAATTGACTTAGACTGATAATAACAGGTGTCTACAGTTAAATTGACATTTTCATTTATCTTTTTAAGTTTTTCAAGCTCTTTTTGGTATGCCTCATTCACAGCTGTTTTATGATCTATCTCTCTTCTAAGAAAAATCATATCATCATTATATTTTGACTCATTTTCTCTATAGTGATCTATTTGTTTTTCTAATACTACTATAGCTCTCCTAAGATTTGACACAGTATAATTAGCAGTATACAACTCTTGTCTTTCATTAGAGTATAGATCATTAAGCCTTTCAACTTCTCTAGTAGCCCTACATGTTTTAGAACAACTTTCAAAGTTTTGTACCTCAGAGTCAGAGAAAGCCATGAGAGCAAATTCAGTAGACACAAGAGCAGCATCTGAAGGTTCTTCCTCTTGTTCATCAGCCATGAAACTCCAATCATAGCTCACACCATCAATAGCCAACATTGCCTTTGGTTCTTCCACAGTTGGTTCCTTCTTTTGCTTGTACCAAGTAGACCTGTTGTCCTTGGTCTTTGGCCTTCTACATTCTCTATCAAAGTGTCCCAACTTGTGGCAGTTAAAACACTCCACTTTCTTCTTATCAAAGCCTGCAGTTTCACCACCATTGATGTGAATAGGCTTGCCAGTCTTCTTGTAGAATTTCCTAGCCCTCATGCTAAGAAGAGCTATTTGCCATTTTATGTCCATCTCCTCCAAGTCATCTTCATCAATTTGCTCTATGTCTTCATGAGTTAATATAGAGCCATTAACTTGAGTGGAGATAAAAGCATAAAAGGTAGGATCTCCAATACTAGCAATCTTCTTCTTTGAACCTGCAGTGGTAACACTAACATTACCAGTGGAAACTGTAGAACCATCAGTGGCAATATCATCATCACTGTCATCTTCAGAATCATCATTGTCAACAGAGGTTGACATCAAAGCCAAGCTGCTTGAGCTTGTACCAAATTTCCCAACCTTCTTCAGTCTTTGTTCAATGAGTTTAAAGTTGTTGTAAAGATCATTGAGCTTCATTGTTTCAATGTCTGCTTTGTTTTCCCAGACTGTAACATTAGTTTGAAACTCAGAAGGCAAACTTCTTAGAAACTTCAAATTGAGGTCTTCCTTTTCTACCTCAATGCCAAACACAGTCAGGTGTGTAATAATCTTCTGGAGTTTGGTGAAGATGCTATCAAGTGAGTCATTGCTTGAAGCAGAGAAGTTTTTATAACGTTGCTTCAACAATGTCTTTTGTGTCTTCTTTGTAGCATCATTGCCACCAAACACTGAGCAAATCTCTTCAAAAAGTTCTTTTGCAGTCTTGAACTTGCTGAAAGCTATGATCTGGTCTCTAGGAAGAGTCATCAGCAACAAACTTCTAGCCTTTAGATCATTCTTTCTCAGTGCTTTTTCAGTACTAGATGCAGGCACAGAAACAGTCACCACTTCTGTGTCACCAAACTTCTGAGTACTAGTCACAGGCTTGAAAGAATCACCAATTAAGATGATCTCCCATAGAGCATAGTCTTGAATGAGAAAGTATTGATCAATCAGTATCCTCCACATCTCAAACTCATTAATTTTGAGCTTAGGTAGCCTTGGTGTAGAAGAGTTGGACTGGTTGTTTTCCATCTCCATTGAATTGAGTGAGTAGGTTAAGCTTATTCCTTGGGTCTTCTAAATCAAAATATCAGAACCTGGCTCTGATACCACTTGATGGATCTAAACACATACCTTGTGTTAGTGATATTTTGAGTTATATTACTAAGCACGCGGAATTTACTTAGTAATACTTAGAAGACGAATTATATGATATATTGTAAGTAAACACAGATTAAACACAAAGCTAAGCTCCAATATTATTAATGAATAATACGAGTGATCTTGCTTATCACTAGGGTTACACCTTGAAGCTTATGTGAGTATATCGTACTCTAAACAATGACCTAGGATCTTCTTTTATAGCACAAGGAGTCCTTTACAAGATAAGTATAAAGCTAACAATATAGAATATACACACGATCTTTTATATACTTATCAGTACACGTTTACTTAACAATTATCTAATAGCAATGGTAATATTTGTACTAGCAGTGGGAATGAGTTTCCACTGCTAGTGTAAACATCAGCAGCGTTAACCACAAGACTATCAGTGATAATAGATTATTCCCAACAAATTCCTTGCAATGTGACCCACTCCTTGACAGTTATAACACCTAACCTGATTAGCTTGATTCACATTTCCATAATTTCCAACGACTGGAGCTGTAACATTCTGATTACCCACTGCTCTATTCCCAACATTCTGACCCATCTGATTTCCAACACTCTGACCCAACTGATTACCATGATACGGAACCGCCTGATTACCCATGTGAAATCCAGTAGCATATCCCTGTTGATTCCCAATAACTCCAACCATTTATCCTTGTGGACCCATATTCAAACCTGGCTGTGCAATTTGCATGTTGCGAGTGTTTAATGAAATCCTTTGGTTGTTGTTAGTTGGTGTGGAATAGCGTCCTTTGAATACTTTAGTCAAATAAGCAAATGCATTTGACAAAGCCTCTGTTTGTTCAGCTTCAAGGTCAGTGATTCCTGCTTCCTGGTATTGTGGATATTGTTGTTGTTGAATGACTTGTTGTTCTGGTGGAGAATTGTTGTTGAGGGATAACAACTTGTGGTTGTGGAATGTATTGCTGCAAGTTGTTGTTAGTGAAAGATGATGAAGGTTGTTGTGGTGTGTTCACTGGAGTTTGTGACTTTGCAATAAGTACCAAGGGATCATGATTCTTTACTGTTAGGAATTGGAAATTCTATTGTAAAGCATCGGTCACCCCAAATATAATCTAGCTTAAGTTAGCTCGTAGACGTATCGTCTATTACATTATTTGTTAGTTAGTTATTAGCATAGTTTAGTCTAGTGCAACACCGTGGAGGAAGGACGGGTCTTTACCCATTGTATGCCTGATCCACAGCCCGAAGGAGGGCGTGCTTCTTTGTAGAAATAGCCCTCTCCCCACAAGGGAGAGGGTTGGATGTTCATTTGGAATCTAACCTTCTATGTGTTTCTCTCACTAGAACATCTCTCATTCTCTCTCTAAACACTCCATATGCTTTTATGATTTAAGTTTACATGCGTGTATGAAATCCTATATCTTATAATTGGTATCAAGAGACAGGTTTGATCACTCATCTTTCATGCTCTTTGTTTTGGTAGATTTCATAAGGTTTTTGGGGTTATAAGTGTTTAAAAGAGTTTGAATCATTTGGTCAATTTCTTGTGTTAAAGTTTGAATTTTGATATTACTTTTGTGTTTAGAATCATCATATGTGCTTAGGTTTTGAATTGGAAGGCTTGAATCATCGTGGTTGGGCTGTTTTTGATTGTTAAAGTGGTTGTTTTTTAATTGTACTAAGCGAGTTGAGCCACGGTAAAACGTTTCTTCAAAGCGAGTTACTTTGTTAATTGGAAGCGAGTTGCTTTGTTATTGGAAGCGAGTTGGTTTATGCGACTTGGCTATTAAGCGAGTTGATTCTTCAAGCGACTTGAGTTCTAAAGCTACTTGGCTATTAAGCCAGTTGTATTGGCAGCGAGTTGGTTTATGCGACTTTGCTATTTAGCGAGTTAACTCTTTATGCGACTTGGGAATTAAGCGAGTTGTTTCTTTAAGCTACTTGAGTTTTAAGTGACTTGTCTTGTAAGCGAGTTGACTGTTTAGCGAGTTGATATCAAAGCGAATTGATTATTTAGCGACTTGTCTATTGAGACTTGTCATTTCCTCGTGCTACGTTTTACGGTTGTTCTTTTGGTTTAGTAAAATCCCGTGAAAGAATCATTTCCCGGTTTAATCAAAGAATAATAAAATCCCTTAAATTCTGACACTCATGGAGTATTCCACTGATCCATTAATTTCTAATGTGCTCAAACTATATGACTCAGTGGACTGCAAACAAAGTACGTACTACTCAGAATGCCTTTCCTTAACAGATTCAATCAATGATGATCAAAACACTTCGTACTCTGATTCAAATCCCAAGAAATTTCACCAGCTTATGCTGCAAAATGCCTTGCAAATGGAATGCAGCCTTGAGCCATATCAACTACTCCACACTCATCTCTTACATCTCTTATCTACAATTGTGGATCGAACATGCAGTGCTCTTTTTCGTCAGGACTTACCTAGATTGACGAGAACCTTGCTGACGAACTTAGAACTATTAAAGCTTCAACTTACCAAAAAGAAGGCACCAAAAGATGATTCCAATGCTGCACTTTAGGTAATCCACAATCAATTCCAGCCATTTATCAATGGGGAATATTCCGTAGACTTCGATCAACACCCAACTGGAATATCTTTCAAGAAACATACTGGAATGGAAATTCAGGAGTTCATCGATACATTTATCCGAATAATGGATAATGTGAAAAGGTTCATTGAGGAAGCTGATCAAAAGGATGATTTCGTGAATGAGTGTCAAGTGCAATTTGGAGATAGTGGTGAAACGTCGGGTAATATTTCAGTTGAAAGGACGAGTGTTGCTGAATGCAGAATATCATATACAACTGAGAATGAAGTAACCAGCAGTTTGGTAACTCCTGATGTGGATACACATGTAAGACCAATGGATGTACTGTTGTCATCTGATGAGGTACCCTTAACGGTTCAACATTATGTATCTGCTAGTCTACCTAAACAAAATGATCTTAAGCCTGAACTTGATTCAGATGCATGTTCCCTGGTTGAGACTGAGTCTAGAATTTTTAAAACAAATGAAATGGTTGAAAAAGGGGTGTTTGATGAACTTTCTAACAAATACTGCATTTCCTTAGAAATTGCATTACAACTAAAAGAAGAAAGTTTTCTTGCTACAAAACCTTGCATAAATCCAGAATTCCCAGAATTTCAAGAATTTTTTGGAATTAACTAGTTAAAAACCCAGATTCAGGACAAAGACTCAACCATATGTAATCTGAAAACACAACTCTCAAATCTGCATAAGAAATATTATAAAGGGATGAACAATCTTAACTATGAGGTGAGTGACCTGATTAAATCTAGGAATGATGAATTAGCTTTATGTGTGACCAAGCTATTAAGGGAAAATGAGTCCTTAAGGAAGAACTTATTAGAAAGCAATTCTAAGCTGTTAGATCAAACTAACTCATTGTTGGCAGACATTGATGCCCTCAAAGCCCAAATTCAGGATAAAAGCTTCAACATTGTTGCCTTAAAAAATGAGCTTAGGAAAACCATTGGAATTAAAGTGAACACTAAGTTTACAAAACCATCGACCTTGGGGAAGCCAATAGCACTTAACAATACAGTGCGACCTGTAGTTAGACAGCCAAATGCATTTAAAACAGAAAGATTTAAATCCTCTAAATCTAAGCTTGCCTCCCAAGTTGATGAGAATATAGTTTTGTCAAAACCAGTCACTTCACTAATTCATTCAGATATGACGAATAACAATCCCCAGCTGAAGGCTCAAAACTCTAAGTTCAGGAACATAAGGAGCTCATCTAGTCCATATAAGATGCATCAAATGGCTGACCAATCCCCTAAGAAACAAATTAATAGCAAAAGGACCAATGTTCAGAACAGGGATTTGGCTTCATCTAATTCTGCTATCAGTTGTTTTAAGTGGATTCCTACTGGTAGACTATTTAAGTTCACAGGTACCAAACGGACTTACTCACCTATATCTTGTCTTAAGTGGATGCCCACTGGTAAAATCTTCAAGAATGTTGGACTTAAAGGGATTTCTATTAATGATACTCCTAGACCTGACTGTACAACATCAAAAATTGAGGATACACCTGTCACTAACCCACCTATTTGCAATACTACATGTGCTATTAGTGCAAAGTGTGCTCAGTCTTTTTCAGGTACAATGCTCAATTCATTCATGAACATCATGACCTGGTTTCCAACAGAAATGAAGACTGCTCACTCTGGAACAATAGCATGTCAGAATTGATGTACCTCTTACTCTGACTCCTGATCACCTCTTTTCAGGACTCGTTCTCATTAAGTCTTGTACAAATTTTTAAACATAAAAAAAAAAATTAATTAATTAATTATTACACTCGTTTTTACAAATTTTTGTCATCGATAACATCTACGGTCCTAGAAATGTCATTCAATAATGACACGGGGCTTTAGATGAAGTTCGAACAGAGTCTTTATAATCTTTAGCTTTACTCGTCTTAACAATCACATACTTAAGCTCTCATAGACCCACTGTCAAGTTACTGAATCAATCAATGATTACATTCTATCCCGTATCATTGATTGAGGGGGAGAATTGTGCACCTTCAGTTGTGATTTAGTACTTGGGTTTGATTTATCATGATCATTTAGGTTGCATGCATCTGCTTTCTTAATTGTGTGGTCTGGTAGTTACTTGCTATGTGGTGTATTTTATGATTCTTGGTGTGACTTAAGTTGTCTAACTGTATGAATTCTGAACAGATATGACTGTCTCTTTAGCTAAGCAACCTTTGTTATGATTTTACAATATGCGAGTTGCTATTATAGCTCATGCGAGTTGATATAATGCGTGTTGCTTATTTGGTCCATGCGTGTTGACTTATTGCGAGTTGACCAAACTAGATTTATGCATGCGTGTTGCCCCCTTTGGTCAAGTATGCGAGTTGCTAAGTATAGGGACTAAATGTGTCAACCCGCTTTAACTTTATAATTATGTATGCGTGTTATGTCATGGTCAAAACACATACTTATCAGTCAAAGCTTTTCAAAAATACACTTTCTCTCTCAACTCTCATACAAGCGAGTTAACTAACCGGTAATTGTATGGTAGGTTTTTGCTATGTGATCTTGCTTATCATAACTATATCATGATTTGTACTTGAACCATATCTAACCCTATCCCATCGTGCATATTTCGTTCTAATTGACTCGATCAAAAAATTATAGTTCTAGGTTTGAATCTCATTGATTAATGTAATTTAAATTAGTCCTAGATGACATTGCTTAGGGCTGTCTGTATCATGATATGAGATGGGCGGTTTGTATGATCTAATTTGGTTATCTATTTGATGCGTGTTGCGTCTCGTATGATGTATTGATAGGATTTGGGTTTTGGTTCTTTGAATAATGATCTGTTTAAGTTTGTGACTTATCCGTATGATAATTATCATGTGTTTGATATATGGTTGGGTGGTTTATCTTGTGTTCTTCTAATCATGTTACCCATGGACGCTTATATGCGAGTTGCCTCAGAATATTCTTTATAGCGAGTTCCCCATAGTTGCTTATATGCGAGTTGCCTTATGACATTCCTGTAAGCGAGTTGCTATATGCGAGTTGCATGATTATTTGGTGTATGCGTGTTGCCTCTTACCTGTCAATCTATGCGAGTTGCTATATGCGACTTGTCACATACATTTTGATGTATGCGAGTTATCACTTACTTTGTCCTATGCGAGTTACACTATGCGTGTTGATCATACTTTGACCATAGCGTGTTGATGGATGCGAGTTTCCATATGCGACTTTCCTAATATGTTTTGACGTATGCGAGTTGATAGCTAATTGTTACCTATGCGTGTTTAGTTATGCGAGTTGCTCAAATTGTTGTTCCAAAGGGAGTTGTAGTTTGCGAGTTAACATACATTTTGTCAATTTTGCTTGTGGTATTATCTTTTTGATGTCCTCTCTCAATTTATCCTGAACTTATAAGTTTCTGCATACTGATTATATTTTTCTGAGATTTGCATCCTATGTCTCCATATTTGTCATATCCAACTTTCTTAGTTTTCTATATGTTGGGCTATGAATTGGTCATAAGGGATATCAGTGTCTTAACCTAACAAATTTCCTGGATATGGTTTTTGTTGTATGTGTAACTATCAGATTTCAATGGCTGACACCACATCCTCTGATATTGTTAGGAATTGGAAATTCCATTGTGAAGAGTCGGTCACCCCAAATATTATCTAGCATATGTTAGCTTGTAGACTTGTAGTTATTTACGTTATTATGTAGTTAATTAGTTAGTCAGTAGCTTAGAATAGCGTAGTGTAACACCGTGGAGGAAGGATGGGTCTTTACCTACTGTATGCCTGATCCACAGGCCGATAGGAGGTCGTGTATTCTGTAACTATAAATACCCCTTCCATCCATGGAAGGGGTGGAGCTTTTCAATCTAACCTTACAACTTTTGTGAACCAAGTCTATACTAAGAAATCTCCATCTCTCTACTTTCTCTCTCTAAAATGGCAAACATGTATTTTGATCATCCAAGACCACCCGAATCATCAACACAATAAATATATCGATCCTACAAATGGTATCAGAGCCAAGGTTTTTGTGTTATCTTTGATTTGGGTGGTTTCGTACCATGGTTATTGTGTTTTATTGATTAATGTTGGTTCGAAACTTGTTTTAAAAACTGTTTTTTATCACTTTTTGGTTATAAAATTATGTCTTTAACAGTTTTCAAACAAATTTTCTGTATCCAGTTTGGTCCAAATAGTCATGTGGAATATATACAACATCTGTCGTGTGTCATTTTTCTTGTCCTTGTCCAATCTGTTTTTTTCTCCTAACTGCAGTCTTCGTGATGTTAAATGGTCATATAGTCTGAATTTTCGAGGTCAAAACAGGTCTTAATGATATGGTTTTATGCTGTTTCTGGGTCTAAAATGGGTTTTTAATGGTTTTGTAAACTGCTGATTATGATGTTCTTGATAGCAACTTGGTCAAGTTCTTCGTAGAGACTTGACACTACGTCCTGATTCAATGAATATACCTAGCGACTTGTATTTACTTGTCGTAGCAACTTGTTGGCTATTTAGCGACTTGTATGGTCTTAAAAGGCTAGCGACTTGCTTAAGAAAAAAACTAGTGACTTGTTTTGTAAACTGAAGTAGCGAGTTATGATGCTAGCGACTAGTCTTTATTAGTTAGCGACTTGTGTTTGTTAACAGGAAGGTAGCGACTTGTGTGTTTTGGAAAGGGTTAGCGACTTGGGACTCTAAAGACTTAACGACTTGACTGTTACAGAAAGGATGAAGAAGAAGAAGGACTTGACCACGACAACAAACCAAATACCTATACCAATTAATTATCTCGACCTCAGGTTCTACTTGCCATCATTGGTCCAAGACAAATAAAAAATGAGATGTCCCAAAACAGATCCGACACAATCAAATCCAACCAAACCTTAATCCTAAGTCCTAGAATCACCCCAAGACCCTCACAATCTCTCAACTCTCAATCAATCAAAACTGAAAATGAAATTAAAGACAAATAATTAAATCTCAGACTCGGTTCAATCTTTCAATCCTTCACAGATTTTTTTGATTAAACCCTATTCATCATTGATCAAAAGTGCTTGATAATTTTCGAACATAAAGTAATGATGTCAACAATATTGTTGAATCAATTCCTTGTTTCGTTATAAAATTTTTTTGGTTGAATCTGAACTGAAGTGGTGAAGATATATGAAGTCAAAAAATTGAGTATAACAAGGATGTTAACCCATTTTTTTGGTTCGTCTAATGACTCATTATCAACTGAATAAAAGTAATACCTACCTAGGAATCGTATGTGGGAACGTGATGCCCAATCTTAAACTGAAGCCATCCCTGTGGCCATCAAGGTCCTCGAGCCATCCCTGTGGCAAGGCCTTGTGTATGTTGTTTCTGGGTAGTATGACCAGGAAACGATGTGATGATTGTATAGAGTTGTGAATGGAAAAGAGATGAAGGATTATAGATGCACATCGTTTTGTTCCATATCTGTTTTGTGATGAAATAAAATGAGCGGCGGATTGTTGGAGGTAAGAGAGAGAGGCGTTTTTTTTTGTTTGTGTGATTAGGTTGAGTAATGTGAGAAATATTAGGGTTAAAGATTATATTGAGTGAAATTTTTATAACCGGTTACTTGTGCTTATTCAAGTGGGATGTGGGTCGGATTTGTAGGACTTCTCTAATTGGATTTATGGACTGATATGGACTGTGGATCGTGGCTTTCATGTTGGACTTTGGTCTAAATATTAGATTAAATTATTGGATTTGAGGAATGGGCTTGTCCCATGGTTCGGTTAAATTGTAAGCAATATGCTATCCGAAATTTATCTTTTGGATACATTATTGATTATACATGGTCTAGCTTAGTGATAATGATATATTTGATATTTATAAATTTCACGGAGAGATACAAAATTGACGGCTTGAGCAAAAAAGTGAAAAATGACTACTGGGTTTTTGTACGGTATTTTTGAAGTGACGTTATCTTCATGTGTGGTCATTACTATTAGCCGTTGAATCAATGGAGATTCAATTTCAGCAATTCCCATGAGATATTCGACGCCACATAATGTCAATGATACTTCACAGTGTAAGCAAAAATTTTCAAAATTTCGTCAGCGTCAGTCATGAGTTTTCAAGATGTTTGCTTATGACAAGAAGTTCTCGTGCAAATGGTCGTACACGTTATGATGCTTCCGAAAGTTCGAAACCATCATGGGGGAGAAACGTGTACTTTGATGTGTTACGGTCAACCTCCAGGGGGAAGTAATATATACTACTTGACTTAGTATGGTTTGTGAAGCTGTCTACATTTGGGTAAAGAATTGTTGATGAACCGCTGCATGTTCCCCTAAAACAGATATTTACCGAAACCAAAGTTGTCATAACATATTCAAAGTAACATTGTTTACGGTTTAGTCTTGATTTTGTAAAATCCTGCGAAAGAACCTATTTCTCGGTTTAATCATAGACTTGTAAAATCCCGTAACAATGGAAATATCCTGGTAAAAGTAAAGTGCATTTCCGGATCTATCTTACGGTTTATTCTTGGTTTTGTAAAATCCCGCGAAAGAAACTATTTCTTGGTTTAAACCTTAGAATTGTAAAATCCCGTAATGATGGAACCATCCTGGAGAAAGGAAAGTGTGTTTCGGGATCTTATTTGATGCTGGTGCTACGGTTTCTACTTCGAAGAAGGGATAAAAGGGTGTACTTCATGAATTGGATGTGTGTTTGGATTTTCGTCATGGCAGTTTGGTTATTACAATACGGGGATACGTGCTTTTAACCATGGTAGGGATGAAACCATTATCAAAGTTCACTTTTAAAGTCAAAGGAGGCTAGATTTGAGCTTTTAACAAGATGTGACAATGGGGGTAATTCACTATTATTTATTTGAGGTTGAAGTGAAATATCACGGGCAAGTGTGCTTAGTATCTGAAGGTATCGGGGATGGTTGGATGAAGATACTTCATGATCCTTGTTCGAGCTTATTATCAAAAACGAAGACTTGAAAATCTAATTATTCTTGGGAGTCTTTTTTCTTTTACCACGAGGGGAAATTGGGCTCTTTTTGCCACAAAAATAACTATCACTTTAAGGAGTTATATTGTAGTGCTCAGTGTCACATTTAATTGTGGATTTTCAAGAGGTGATGTACGTCTTATACTTGATGGTTGGTTGGTTGAAGAGTATAGAGTACTTAGAGATTCAAATGGGCATGAAGTCTCGGCACCGCTCTTTGTTACATATGTGCAAGTTTAAGTCACGAGTTCGGGTTAGTCTACTTCAGGGTCAAATTCATTATATTGGGTTATCTCCATCAGCTGTCACTACAAAGAGCCTACTGAATGATAATGGGATGATTACATGTTTTGCTAAGAGAGCTGAAAAGAGAGAAATTATGACATATGAACACAACAGTTCATGCCTCGTTCTCTAAAGGAAAGAAAAGTGTACGTTTTAGTGCGCTTTATCTTCGAAAGAAGAGAAATCTTCTTATGACGTTTGAATACTTCAATTCAAGCCTCGTTCTCTAAAGAAAAGAAAGGTGTACGTGTCAGTACGCTTTATCTTCTGAAGAAGAGAAATCTTCTTATTAGGACCATTCTCATCAACATGCTTCATACTTTTTCCATGCGCTTCAGTCATCAAGTGAACCGGGCTACTGTTGATTGTTTTCTGATTCCACTTTCTCAACTATAATGATGATGGTGACATCCTGTGCTAATTTTGCGGGGGAGAAGTGTGAATAGACTACATTTGGATGATGTTCACTTGTTTAATCAAGAATGGCATCTCCGTATGCAATTCTTGAGGGGGAGAAGAAGTGTGATAATTCTGCATGGTTGATTGACTTATGAGAATATATGGTCATACGGCTCCTAACTCATGTAAGAACCGAGCTTCTTCTTATCGGATCATCTTTACATGGAGTTTCTTCTAAGAGCCGTTGGTTGACATCTTCACTCGGATTTATGAGTTTATCGACAAAGTACTTCCGGTTAATGCTTCACGTATACATCAACATGATGATTTCGAACAATCTCTCTATTCTTGTTTGATGTGGTTGGTAGTTTGGTGTTACCATCTTGTGTGTTTGTTGCGGCCTGATTGCTGATTTCCTTGATGAACATCTTTCTGTTCTTGTTTGATTGGGAGGGATTTTAGTTAAGGGGATTTTCAAGATGTAAGTTAATTGGGATGCTTTTTGGTGGGATGCTTTTTGGTGGGATGCTTTTTGGTGTGAGTTGAAGATGTTAACACTCTATTCCCCATTCGGACAATCTTGAAGAAGGTCGAGTCTACAGTCTGTTCTACATTTCATGCTATATGTTAGAAGACCAAAGACGAGTTGCATTTAATGATCTAAAGACTTCTTCTTAATCTGGGCATTTATCAAAAAGATTGTCGGTTTAGGGGAGAGCACTAATTGGGGGAGGGTGAAATGTCTGATTTAATCCCCAATTAGACTTGCTCACATTCTTCAGCAAGTTGATTCTCACAAAGATTACAAGTTTTCTTCTCAAAAGATTTCTAGTACATGGGCTTATAATATGTTGCTGATTCTGAAGTGTCAAAACCAGCAAGGGGGAAGGAGACTCACATCTAAACACAAAGCGAGTAAACTTGATGAACTTAATTCTTCTAAGTGATTGAAGATATCCCGGGAAGACAAATGTTATTACCGCAGAGAAACTCAAGGTTTGACTCATGGCGAGTAAACTTGATGAACTTAACTCTTCTAAGTGATTGAAGATATCCCGGGAAAACAAATGTCATGACCGCAGAGAAACTCAAGGTTCTACTCATCAAGGCTTTTAGTGTTATTATTCCAACGACGTAGGGGAAGTGATGTAAGAGAAATTTTCTGAAGATAAAAAGAGGTACACAAGTACGACATATTCAGGGGAGATAAATGTGTAACATGAGGGAGGTGTTATCAGTTATTCTCTCGTTGGGAATGTGTGTACTTCGGATTCTTAAGCTTCATACACATTCATCAGGGACGAAAGATGTGAACATAGGGGAGGTGTTCTTCATTACCCTCATGATGTGTATTCGGGAGAGTTCTTGGATATTGGTGTACTTCGGATTCTTGAGCTTCATACACATTCATCAGGGATGAAAGATGTGAACATAGGGGAGGTGTTCTTCATTACCCTTATGATGTATATTCGGGAGAGTTCTTGAGCATTAAACAAAGAGACTGACTGCATTAATTCAACTACTTGGGGGAATTGTTCTCTTGACACCTTTTGGAATGGATCGCTTCAAACTTCAGTGGAAAAGGAATTTGAGAAGATTATTTATGTGTGGGATGAAACGTTGCTGTTCTTCTATTGGATGATATAAACCCGAATGGAGAATCTCGATTATCGTTCTTAAAAGTAGCAGCGGGATTTATGATAATGGTGTGCTTCTTTGTGCACATGGCTAATGGAAGCTTGAAAGAAAGCTTTGAATCTGCTCATCTTATGGATTTTCGGTTTGGGGGGAAGCTGCCAAAGTCTCTTTTTCTCAAAGGCTCATGTTCTACATTCTATTCTGGTGCCTCGGAAGCTTTGGTGGTGGAAGTTTAAGAGATGATGTATTCTATCTTCTACGACGTGCTGCTTGATATCCTTATCTCGGTACTCGTATTATCATCCTCTTAAATTATATTGATCAGTGCTAAACAGTCAAGTCTAATCACACAAGCTAACCACTTGTGAATGGCTAACCGTAACAGACTTAAAACTGCTCAAACACTAATGCAATTAAGATCAGAGGAATATAATGGATTCCTGGGTCGTTAAGTCCCACGGAGGATGAATTGGTGTTTAAACAACTTCAGATGATAGAATGATCACTAAGGATAGTGATCAATAAGGTTTTTGATGGAAAATTACCTAAAGAAAAGATTTACAAATTAAAGTGACTTAAATGCAAATTAAAAGAAATTAAAAAGTTAAAATCTATTAAATAAACGCTATCACTATTTTTAAAGTCGATGAACGTTTAAAACCTACAACTTAAAACTTACGTTTAAAATAAAATTACGTCTACGTACAAAATAAAACGTGAGTTTTAAAAAAATAAAAATCCTAAAAATATGAAAAATACATTTTTACAATCCTAATGATAAAAGAAAATTATTAGAAAAAGAAAATTATTTTTATAACTATTTATTTAATTATTATTAATTAAAAACTATTTATTAAGTATTTAAAATGCACTAAAATACAAGAAAATTCAAGATTAACCTAGAAAAATGAAATTATAACTTAGAAAAATCTAAAATATGATAAAACTTATTTTAAAACTGAAAATATATTTTTTAGACTTTATATGTATTTATTATTAATTTAAAACTATTTAAAACTAATTAAAATGCTAAAAAATACTATTTAAACCAAGAAAATTATGGAAAAATACTTTTTATGCTTTTTATATTTATCTTAATCTATAAAAATTGAAAACATATTTTTTAAAGCTTTTTCTGATTTATTAGTATTAAAAGCTATTTAAAAAGGATTAAAAACTATTAAAAATAAAGAAAAATACTAAACAGTGTAGGAAAAATCTGAAAAATTCAGGAAAATACTAAAATATTATTCTAAGTTTATAAAAAATATAAAAACATATGCTTATGTGGAGGAAAAAGCTACTGTTATGCAACTGCTTAATAATAAGCAATCCAAAATAAGCTATAAGCTACCACAGAGTACCTGATGAAAACAGAAGCTAGGTAATGCTAAATTAAGCCTATCTTAACCAATTATCAGTACCCTAGATCACTGAAGAAGCTTAAATTTGTCTTGAGCTTATGTGATTAAAAGTACAAAACAGTGATTAGGGGGCACCTTTAAGCTATTGCATAAGCTACACAAGTAAGTTAAATGGAAAAACAGATAAAGATACTTAAAGTAGACCTGGATAACTACACAAGGACCAAAGACCAGCTCCTCACAAGCTTGAATGAAGCTTGTGAGAGGTCTGCAAGAAGTGCCTGTGCACACTCAGTGAATGCTGAGTGTGTGCAGGGCACATCATAGCTTATTGGAAGCTGATTTTTAGCTTATAGACATATGATAAAAGGAAAGCAATTATGAGATTATTAAACTAGACCAGCTCATCTTTCAAATCCCAAAGTTTCAGAGACTTTGATTAAGAAATGAACACATGAAATATCAACTAAGTTTTGCAAAAACTGGACTTTCCAAATTTTGACTTTTGTAGACAGATATAGATATTTGACTTTTATGAGATTCTGATTATTCTAGATGATCTATTATGATGTATTAAGCTAATTTGAGGATGAATTAAGCTAGATATACAACTTGTAAACTAGTATGCATGATTTTACAATCTAAAATTTCAACAGTTAAGTAGAAATAAGCTTCAAAGATTATTTTGACTTTTTGTTGAATAAGTACTAATTTTTGTTCTTGTTCTGAGCTATTATATATCAATGTAACATGGAACAAGTACAAACAATAACATAGATAAGCTATACCACAGTTAACATGGTAAATCCAAACACCCCTTTCAACTAACTGTTTTGAAGCTTATTAAAGCTAAACACTGATTTAAACAAAGAAAATGATTCATACACACATGTATTGACATATAAAGCTGATTTGAGCTCCTAAGTACCAACAGTAACAACAAATACTATGGATTGCTAATTATGCTAACTTAACAGTGGTAATATAAAAACTAAGCATCTAGGAAAATTGATGAACAAGCTAGCAATATTAAGCAAGAATATTACTATCATATACTAAATAAGCATAAAAATCATAGAAATAAGCACTGATAAGCAGTTAAACAGTAAAATTCCAAATTAAAGGATTGAGCTTACAAATTGCTTTAATGCTCAAAAATGAGAACTGATTACCAAGGAAACCCCTATTAGCTTTCCATAAAGCTTCTAAACCAATATTAATCCAAATTCAGCTCTGCTCCATCTTTCTTGTACCATCTCCATGATTTTTCATTTTTAGCTAAATTTTTGGTGTTTTTGGTAATGTTGGATTTATTAAGTAAAACTGGTTTTAACAGTACTAATAGCTTACATAAGCTAGATAAAGAGCTTTTATGAGCTTAAGAATTCAAAACATCCATTAAAACAACATTTGATCATTATGAGATTTTAAGCTCAAAACTGCATAAACTTGAAAATGAGATTAAGACTTGAAATTAAGGACTGAAAGAGATTCTCATACAATAGAATAAGGTAAACAAAGTACTTTAAGGATTGAAATTACAATGGGAATTTAAATTTTATCTAAAACGACTAAAACTAAGCTAAACTACTCTACTTTGCCTATTCTTCTCCTTCAATCTCTTATTTATTGGCTTCCTTTTAATCCTTGTCGACATCTGATCAGTTCCCACCTATTTCCAACCTTTGGATCACTTGAAATCATCTAAACCACACATGTGGTATTTTTGGCGGGAAAAAAGTCTTGAAGCAGGTTTATGCATTTAATGGGGTAGTGAGTTGTCTAGCAAGGTGGAAAGGGTGAGGGTGATAGGTGGTTTTACAGCTGGAAAGGTGGTAGTGATCAGGTGGAGGGAGGTGAGTGGTAGCAGGTGTTGGGAGGAGAGGGATGAACAGTACGCGCGCTTTTTATTCTGTTTTAAATTTCGGGTTTGGGCTAGGGGTATTGGGCCACAGCTGGGTTTAGTGTTTTGGTTTATTGGATTTGGAATAATAACATAAAGGATCCAATTTGTATATAAAGCCCAAGGACCAATTTGTAATTTCAGTAACTTGAGGGACCTGAAGTGACAAGCTTCCAAAAGTTTCTTCTAGGGGCCAAACCTGCCAACTATGGTTAGTACAAGGACCATATATGAATATTTTTCCATTTTTAAACCTTAAGGACCTATTATGTAATTTTCTAAAACTTGAAGGGTTAAACTTGTAATTTTCCAAAAGTTTATCAATATTGCCATTTATAAATAGTACAAGGGTGTAGTTTGATAAATTTCCATTTTAAAACACCCAGGGACTAATTTTGACACTTTTGCAAAGTTGAGGGACCAAAGTTGTAAATTTGTGATTTTTAAACTTTGAAGGGTTATTTTGAACAACTTGTGAATCCCAAGGACCTTTAATGACATTTTACAAGTTTTTGAATTACCAGGGACTAGATTTGACAACTTTTGTAACTTGGGGGACTAAAACTGCCAATTATGCAAACTTGATACGTTTTTCACCAGATTTTGATGTTTTTGCATTTAAAACATATAAAACACTTGTTTGTGATATTTTTATCATTTTGAAGCATTTCTGAGTGTTTTCAGATGTTTTTGGCATTCGAACAGTATAAAAATGATGAGTATTTAGACACTCATCATATATCATCTACTTTATCTGTGTATATATTTATCAAAAAGCAAAATACAAAAATATAAAACCAACAAAAAGAAAATAGAAAAATATAAAATCTTCAAAAACCCATAAAAATCAGAAAATTTTAAAATACCAAAAATATTGTTCTTCAAAGACATGTCTTCTGGTATCGATAACATCTACGGTCTTAGAAATGTCATTCAATAATGGCACGGGACCATAGATGAAGTTCGAGCAGGAGGTGTAAATATTCTTTTCCAAAACATGTCTAAAAAAAAATGGCTTACAGTTACTTCAGACTGTAACCCGTGCTTAAAACTATGGCTTGCTATTATTTCTGATAGTAACCCGTTTTTCAAGCAAAGGAAAGTGTTGCGCTAAACCTATTTTCAAAATATTTCGTGCACTTATCCTAAAAACAAATTGAGGAAAGTATGTTGAAGGACTGCTGTTCCTACACAAATGTTTTTCCATCTATAATTCTTCAGAAAAATATTTGTTGTTTTCAAAATTGGTGGTTAATGAGTTGCTTTAAAAACAATCAGATTCAGAGTTTTTATTAAATTTCAAACTCAATCAATGACTTCAGCGCTTTTAAAATTCTCAGAAAATGAGTCATTGATTGAGGGGGAGAATGTTTTCAAATTTGTATCATCTATCTGACTTATCTAATGCTTAATTATAAATGATGTTAACCTATGTTGAAGGACTAGGTGCCTAGGATATGATTGTTAGGATTAGATGATTAGAGTTTGATAAACACATTATTCCCATACTTTACATGAACTGATTGATATGTTGGATTGACTTTTATTAGTCGATTGTTGTTTGGGTGTTGTCGACCACCATATATTTGTATGTGTGTTCACTAACGTATGCAGGTATATTGGTATATAAGAATGTTCCCGATCCGGATCCCACAATTGAATATGATTGGATGCCGAAAGGAAAGGGTAACGATTTCTTGGGTCGACAAATGAAGAAACGGAGCTTAATTTGACTTCAATGCAGAGTTGGCATGAAATGTAACGTAAGAGGTCTCACTGCATCAGCAGATGGGTTTCTTCTAAGTGATTGAAGAAACAGAGCTTAATTGGACCTCAGTTGGCATTAAAAATACAACATAAGAAGAAGTCTCACTGCATCAGCAGACGGTTTTCTTCCAAGCCCTACAGCAACAACGGAAGCTTCTCAACCACCTAATGTATCTTTGTGCAGGACAAGTAGTGAATGATACCATTTTTCTAAAACTTTGAATAATATTGTTTTTGAAAATGGAAAAATATTGTTTTGAAAATAAATTGGACTAAATTTTGAAAATCACCGGACTTCATTTTATCAAAACTTAAGTCACTCAATCATCGACTACGGTCATCGATTGAGGGGGAGAGTGATTTAAAATAAAATATTTTCAAAAGATATTTCTTCACAAAAGTTTCGTTTTGTACAACAAAAAGTGGTGATATAAAGATTTAATGTTATGTCATGGTATGATTTTTTCTTTAGAATCAAGGTCTTTCAAAATAAAAATTTTTCTGTTCTTGTTTGATTGTGAAATTGTTTTGTTTTACTTAAAAGATCTCTTAAAAACTATCATACCTGACACTAACAATCTTTAATGTCTATAATTGGTCCTCTATCAGTCATTTTTCAAAATTAAATCTTGCCATGTCTTTCCCCAAACTTTTCTAAATGATTTAAATCAGATGGGATCACAAATCTCAAATGGTTTGATATTTTTGATTGGGGGAGAGATCGTGATTTAAATCTCTTATCTGTTTTGTTGGGAATTATGTGAAGTATGGATTATGCTGACATTTCTGCTGAATGGATTCTACTGAAGTGTATGGATTCTGCTGAAGACATAATCATGCTGAAGTTATATAGTTATTAGTTTGTTTCTGCGGAGATAGTATTCCGTATAATTCTAGAATAGTTAGGATATGCATGAGCTTTATTAGGAAGTGATTGTGTATATCTTATTTAGTTTTACGTTTCTTTATGAACAAGTTAGGGTTCCTTGTCTATAAAAGGAACACAATAGAATGAGTTATGTACTAGACGTTTACAAGTTATTAATATAACGATCCATAGAGGATCAAAGAGTTCTTAGTTATCTGTGCTTTATACTTGTGTTTATATTCCGCTAAAGAATACAATTTGTAGAGATTTTCTTTTAGTTTGTTTGTGATTACATAAGCAATACTAACGATCTACGAAGCTCAAGATCTATCAAGGTCTAAAGTATTCAACAAGTGGTATCAGAGCCTCGTGAGAGTCTCTACGATACTAAGAACAGGTTTTTCTAAACACCCTTACAACCAAAACAATAATCACCATGCCTGGATCAGATGTTGATATCGAAATCACCAACAACCAAAACTCCACACAAATGCAACAACTAAGTCTCTCGAACAGTAATGCTAAGTTTCCTTATCTTAAAAGGGAGGAATATGATCTTTGGGCGATGAAGATGCAAAACTGGATTTCCAACATTGATTGGAATCTATGGGAGATAGTTAGGAAGGGAAACAGCTTGAAGAGAACTACCAATGATGCTGATGGCAATCTTATTTTTGTTCCTCCCAAATCTGCTGAAGAAATACTGGCGGTTCAGAGAGAAACCAAAGTTAGGACAATTCTTCTTCAAGCTATTCCTGAGGATCACTTGAGTGATTTTCACTTCATAAATGATGCTAAGGACATATGGTTAGCAATCAAGGCAAAGTTCGGAGGGAATGAGGAGTCTAGGAGAATGAAAAAGTCGATGCTGAGACAACAGTTTCAAGATTTTCAAATCTCTGAAGAGGAAGGAATTCACAAGGGCTATGACAAGTTTCACAAGATTTTAAGTCAGTTAAATCAGCTGCAGGCAAAGCCAGATAATGATGATTGTAATTCTAAGTTCTTGAGGTCTTTACCTCCATCCTGGCTACAAGTGAGCATTGCTTTAAAAGCTAAAGGTGGTATGGATATGCTTACTTTTGATGAGCTGTATAACAAACTTAAAGCTCTTGAACATGATGTGAGAAGTCCTTTTCGTTCATCCTCTACTGCTGGTCACACAGCATTTGTAGGAGCCTCCACCCCAAAGATGAGTTATGGTCCAAGTCCAACTTACTCATCATCATCTTATATTACTCCTTCATCAAGCTCTCACTCTAAATCTGGTGGTATAATGGAAGATGTTATTGGATCCTTCTTTACTGATTATGATCCTCAGCAGGAACTGGCATATGAGGATTTAGATCAGATAGACCCACTGGAGATGGAGGAGATAAAGTTAAAATGGCAAGTGGCTCTGCTATCTATGGAAATCAAGAGGTTTGAGCGCAAAGCTGGGAGGAGGTTTGGCTTTCAGGGAAGAGATCCAGCAAGGTTTGACAAAAAGAAGGTCAAGTGTTTTACATGTCAACAGATGGGTCACTTTTCCAGAGAGTGCAAGGATAGGAAAGCTGGTGATGAGGTGAGATACTCTTCCTATCAGCAGAATCAGAGGGAAGCTGGAAACTCGAAGCCTGGATCGTCAGCTGCTCTAGTTACTATGGATGCTAATGTAGACTGGAAGCTGCATGATCAGGAGAATGATGACAGTTCTGGTGCTGACAATGTTGGGTTGCTGGCTAGCTGTACTTCAGAGGACAGGCATGATCAAATTGCCTTGATGGGAATCTCTCAGGTACAAAACTGTTTGTTTGGTTGTAGTGAGCGTTATAATGAACTCAAAGAAGCTTATGACATTTTGAAACCTAAATACAATGAATGCTATGTGGAAGTTGAAGCTTATAAACAGGCTTTAAAAACACTAGAAAGACAAAAGGTTTGGTTTCAGAAGAATCAAATAGCTTATGATGAAAAGATAGGTGTATTAGAAAGGGATCTCGAATGTGCTAAAAATAAGTTAAAATGGTCTGAGAAATTAAGAGCAGATGTAGTGTCAAAAAATCTAGAGCTAAAAGAGAAACTAGATGAGGAAATTACTAAGCATAAAGAATGGTTATTAAATGGAAACAAGTTAGCTAGCCACATCTATGCTAGTCAAACTCCAAATACTTCTATAGGGTTAGGCTTTAAGAAGTATGTAGGGTTAGAAGCTAGGGATGACACACGCAAATCTACACCAACAGGCCTAGCTAATTTTGTGAAAGAAGGTGACCTACATGCTGTACGTGGTTCTATTAGAGGTATACCTATGCCTGTTGACCTTTCCCTTACTGTTGACTTTGATGGATCACATTATCTGTATGGCAAAAAGTCAAAAGACTTGCCAGACCCTGATACTTCTTCCAATGACTTTGTCTCTTGTGTTAACAGTGACAAGTCCTCCGACCAATGGTCTACAGAGTGTGATTCAAATGACAAGTCTGACCTTCCCAAGTCTTCACCCCTGCCTGCACCCAAGACTACCAATAAGCATGTCAGAGTTGCTGCCAAGGAATCCACTTCCAAGACAGTTGCCTCTGAAGACTTGCTTTTTAATTCTTTGCATAATAATTCTGTTAAAAACAATTCTTTTCATGGTTTTGGTTTGAATACTTCTGCTTGTAATAGAACATCTTTTGGTTTGAATAAATCTTCTAAACAGAAGACATGTTTTTTGTGTGGAAGTAAATTTCATTTAATTAAGGATTGTGATTATCATGAGCAAAGGATGGGTAGGTGTGATGATTCTAGGAAATCTAGACCAATGTGGAATAATGTTAATAGTATACCACCTTATGTTCCAAAAGCAACTTTTACCAATTCTCCTTCTTATTGGAGAAGTTCAGTTGCTAGACCATTTGTTCAACCAACAAGCTCATATTTTAATAATGGTTATTGGCCTGGATATGTTGACTCAATGAATGCTGGGAAAGGGAATTGGGATACTGCTGTCAAGTCCTCAGCAGGTTGTTCTTGGAAAACAAAGGGTCCCAAATTTCAATGGAAACCCAAGAACAATAGTGGATCTTATACATCTGCATGGCATCACTCATATGATCCACAAGGCAGGTTCAAGTCAACAATGACTTGAGCCTCAATAGTGTACTAATATTTTGTATATTTTTATGTTGTTGTTGTAGGATCATCCTCTTAAGCATAAAGATGTTGGCATAGTTGATAGTGGTTGCTCAAGAAGTATGTCAGGAAACAGAGATATTATGCACAACTTTGTACCCATTGAAGGAGGAGGCAATGTGACCTTTGGAGGAAGTGATGGAAGAATTACTGGGAAAGGGACCATCAAAACACCTCAACTGGATTTTGAGAATGTATACTATGTCAAGGAACTCCAACACTTCAATTTGTTCTCAGTCTCACAAATCTGTGACACCAAGAACAAAGTACTCTTCACAGAGGATGAATGTCTTGTGCTATCTAAAGACTTCAAACTCCCAGAAGACACTTCAATTCTGCTGAAAGTTCCTCGAAATCACAATCTTTATACATTCAACTTAACTGATGTTAAACCAGAAGGTGACTTAACTTGTTTGGTGGCTAAAGCATCTTTGGATGAGTCTACCAAATGGCATAGGAGGAAGGCCCATGTCAACTTCAAGACCATAAACAAGCTCTCTAAACTGGGTCTTGTTGAAGGTCTTCCTTCCAAAGTTTTCACCAATGATCATAATTGTGTTGCCTGCAACAAAGGGAAGCAACACCGAGCCTCATACAAGGCTGTTACTGTTGTGAGCATTATTTCTGAACCTCTTCAGCTGCTTCATATGGATCTTTTTGGTCCAACTCAAGTTAGAAGCATTGATCATAAGTATTTTTGTTTGGTTATCACTGATGGTTATAGTAGATTTTGTTGGGTATTCTTTCTACGGACCAAAGATGAAACATCTCCAATGTTGAAAGAGTTCATTACCCTTATTGAAAATCAGTTGAACAAAAAGGTTGAAGGAATTCGGTGTGATAATGGAATAGAGTTCAAGAATGCAATACTTATCGAACTCTGTAGGTCAAAAGGGATAAAAAGGGACTACAGCACTCCAAGAACCCCACAACAAAATGGGGTGGCTGAAAGGAAGAATAGGACCTTAATAGAGGCTGCAAGATCAAAGCTGGCAGACTCTAAGTTACCCACCATGTTTTGGACTGAAGCTGTTGGTACAGCTTGTTATGTACTGAATAGAGTGTCCATTACTAGACCACACTTCAAAACACCATATGAACTTCTCTATGGGAAAGTTCCTGCTATTCATTACCTTAAACCTTTTGGCTGTCAAGTGACCATTCTCAATACAAGTGATCCACTGGGCAAATTTGATGAGAAAGCTGATGATGGTTATATTGTGGGATATTCTGCTCATAGTAAGGCTTACAGGGTTTACAATTTATCTGCAAAGAAGATTGAGGAGACATTGAACCTGAGATTTCTAGAAGATAAGCCTAATGTTCAAGGACAGGGTCATGTTTGGTCTTTTGATCTTGATTACTTAACTGATTATTTGGGTTACTCTAGACATATGGCTAACCAACATACAGGTATTCAAGAGTCTCCAACTAACAGTGCAGGTACTATGGATGCTGATTCTGACAGTGAGTTTGAAGATGATGAACAACCAATTGTCGTGCCTTCTTTCTCCCCTAACAATTTTGTGAGTGACACTTCTACCGATATTACTGATGAGAGTGAAGATGACTCACAATATGCTGAGGACCTTGCTAGACTGAAGAAACAAGAGTATGCAGCTAATCTAGATGCTGAGAGGAATGCTAAGGAGAGTGAAAATGAAGCAATCAGTGGAAACAACAATTCTACTGAAAGTGATCCTGTTTCTCCTAACATCACCAAATCTGCTGAAAGACATGCTGATTCTACTCCTATTTCTACTAGAGTGTCTACAGACTTTGGAGAGCCTTATACATGTTTTCCAACACCTTCAGATCTTGGTCATCATCAACCTAAAGCTGGCATCTTCACCTCACCTTCCTATGACACTGATTTTGAACCTACTGTGACTAATCTTGATACCTCCATTGATGTCAACACCACTGCTACTAAAAGGATCAACAATACTCATCCACAGTCCAATATTATTGGTGATCCTAATGCACCTGTTAGAACTAGGGGTTCTGTGACAAGTTCTAAATATGGTCAAGTGGCTTTTATCTCTTATGTCTCAAATCAGCAAAGAGACAATCACACAGACTATGAACATTGTCTGTTTGCTTGTTTTCTCTAACAGGTGGAACCAACCAGTGTTACTCAGGCTCTTGATGACTCAAGTTGGCTTGAGGCAATGCAAGATGAGATGCAACAATTTCAAAATCAGCAGGTTTGGATCTTGGTACCATTACCTGATGGCAAGTATGCAATTGGGACTAAATAGATTCTGAAGAATAAGAGAGATGCAAGGGGTGTTGTCATTAAAAACAAAGCGAGATTGGTAGCTCAGGGGTACAAACAAGAGGAGGGAATTGATTATGATGAGGTGTTTGCACATGTGGCTAGAGTTGAAGCCATACGGATATTCTTGGCTTATGCATCTTACATGGGATTTATGTTCTATCAGATGGATGTTAAAGGTGCTTTTCTCTATGGTGAAATAGAGGAGGAGGTTTATGTCACTCAACCTAAGGGATTTGAAGACCCAGATCATCCTAATCATGTTTACAAGGTAGTCAAAGCTCTCTATGGACTACATCAGGCACCCAGAGCTTGGTATGCTAGGCTTTCATCATTTCTGCTGAAGCATGGTTATCGAAGAGGTGCAATTGATAAGACACTTTTCCTTAAGAAGAATTCCACAGATATTATTCTTGTGTAAGTGTATGTGGATGACATTATTTTTGGATCCACAAAGGAAGCTTGGTGCAGGGAGTTTCAGGAGCTTATGAAGGGAGAGTTTTAGATGAGTGCTATGGGAGAGTTGACTTTCTTCTTGGGTCTCCAAGTTCAGCAGAAACTTGATGGTATCTTTATCAGTCAGGACAAATATGTGAGGGACATATTAAAGAAATTCGGTATGGAGAGTGTAAGGACTGCCACTACACCTTATGAAGCTCCAAAGGCAAAGACCAACACTGAAGTAGATCCACCAGTGAATGTTCATTTATACAGATCTATGATTGGTTCTTTGATGTATCTAACAGCTTCACGACCTGATATTACTTTTGTTGTGAGTGTTTGTTCTCGACATCAAGTTACTCCACTTACTTCCCATCTCAATGCTGTTAAGAAGATCTTTGGTACCCAAAAGAGTCTCCATTTAAACTGGAAGCATATAGTGATAGTGACTATGCTGGTGCTAATCTGGATAGAAGGTCCACCACTGGAGGTTGCCAATTCCTTGGAAAAAGATTGATTTCTTGGCAATGCAAGAAACAAACTATTGTGGCTACCTCATCTACTGAAGCGGAGTACGTTGCTGCTGCAAATTGCTGTGGACAGGTTCTTTGGATACAAAATCAATTGTTGGATTATGGGTATCACTTCATGAACACAACAATTTTCATTGATAATCAAAGTACCATATGCATTGTTAAAAATCCAGTTTTTCACAGTCGAACAAAACATATTGAAATCAGGCACTACTTTATAAGAGATGCATATGACAAACATTTGATAAAAGTGGTTAAAATTCACACTGATGATAATGTGGCAGATTTGTTAACAAAGGCTTTTGATGGACCAAGGTTTCAACACCTTGTGGTCCATATTGGTATGCTTAACCCTTAACTGCAAAGTTTAAGGGGAGGCATAGGCCTCAGGGGAGGCATATGCCTCAGGGGAGGATTTGTGTACACTTTGCATTTTTAGTATGTATATTTGTAGTTTTCTGTGTATAATTTTGATTTCTTTGGTTTTCTAACTCTAACCTGCTAATGTAATGATAGTTTTGTTTGTCTTTGTTTGGTTTGTGTGTTTCTCTGTTTGGTTTGTTTTACAAATTGCTTATCTAAGTTGAAGTTCATCATGATTGGTCAAATGGAAAATGGTCAAGAAAGCTTGTTTCTTCTGAAATCAGAGTACTGAAGTGAACAATTTGTTTCCACTGAAGAGAAAGTACTGAAGTTAAAGTGTTCATTCAAGAAGAAGTACTGAAGTTCATTGTTCATTCATTAGAGAAACAGTTTACAGCTTACAGAGTACAATCAACTTCAAACATAACTACAAGAACAGTTCTATACATGATCTACTAAACCTATTCTAGCTTATATCATCTATTCCAACAGCTGTTGGATATGCATGATTGATCATATCTTTCATTTCAGCTGCTGGATATGCGTTTGTATGTCTTGCATAACCACCCATTCCTTCTATCTCGATGGTTGGATATGCATGACCAGTACGATGAAGATGCTAAGGATCAAAATGGGAAGGATGGATTGATGCAAACGATGATGATGAAGATGAATACATATGTCCTTTGTGCTTCATCTACTTGGTTTCACCAAAAAGCAATCTATCCACCTTCCTTTAGCCCTTCTCTTATACGATATGTGATGATGCACCAAACCATGGCGCAGGAAGAGCAAGCACCACCTCTCTTTCGGCATGAGGCCTTTGTTGAGGTTGAGATGTTGAAGGTTGGGAGTAAGATGTTTTCTTCATTGTGGACCCATCAGAGTCATCAAAAGATTCACTTGGATTCACTACACTATCATCATCAGAAGAACTGAGAAATGGGGATTTTAATGGTCGTGGGTCATATGGATATGGAAAGAACTGTAGGAAATCACTAGATGATGATGATGACGGAGAAGAGGTTGGATCTACAACCTCTGGTTTATTATTCATGGTTTATTATGGTTGATTGTGGGTCATGGTGGAATTAGGGTTTGTGATGGTATTTGGGGGAAACTGATGTGAGAGAAGTGTGCATTGGGGAGTGTTTTATAGACAGTTTCAGGCCTAATGAGAATTAATGCGAGTTGGGTGAAATAGTAAAAAGATATTTACTGAAGCTTCTTGAATACGTGAATTGCTTCTGCTAATTGTATCACTTCAGCAGATTGACCATTGTTTCTGCCGAAGTAGGAATTTTAGTTTGGTAAAAGGTTGGATTACACGTCAGCGTTGGTCAACAACTTAATATCTTTGACCAAAATTTGGGAAACTTCTCCTTATACCCTATTTGCATATCTTCGTCTAAAATAACTTATTCCCTCTTTATTCGATTTAAACACACCATCAGTTGATTGAATCGTAATTCATTATCTAAAGTTCTTATGGCGCTTCAATTCAAACACGATCATAATAAAGTAGCTTTTCTGGGAACGGCTAAAGGTGATGATCTGTATAAACTAATGGTGGAGTTTTTGAATAGGTCGAAGATTCATTATGCTTAATCACATTCTCCTAATGCTATTTATGAATCTTTGGTTATTCAATTCTGGGTATCTGCTTCAAAACGTAGTGAAACAGAGATCGTGGCTGTGGTTGATGAAGTTGAGTATGTTGTGACAGAGGAGTTGATCAGACGTCGACTTCGTTTGGATGATGAGAATGGGGTTTATCATTTTAATTCAGTGGCGATTCTAGATGGACTGAGAGCTATTGGATACCAAGGTGAACGAACCGATATGTGGCTCAAGAATCAGCTATGTCTGATGTGGAGGTTTTTGGTTCACACATTGCTTCAGTGCATAAGCAATAAATCAGGAGGATGGGATCAGTTTTCTACTCAACTGGGTTGTGGTATTGTTTGTCTTTCTCAAGGGTTAACTTATAATTTTTCCAAGTTTATTTTTGATAATATGTCTGAGAATATTCAAAAGAAAAAGCATAAGTTTTTTATGTACCCTAGGTTTTTACAAATGATAATACACACTAATACCTGAGCCCAAGCTTTTTATCCCATAGGAGCTTTAACTGCTAAACTTTTTGCTTCAATGAGAACTAAATTTGAGGGGACACATTATCCTTTACTAGCAGCTATGTTGCCTCAGGGGAATGAGGCTGCTGATGAGGATAATGTTGTTCATAATCCACCTTCTACCAATGTTACTGCTGATGGTAATCCTTCAGTTGCCATTGATGAGGGCCCTTCTACAACTGCTGAAGCATCTAATGTTTCTCCTGACCGACCTCCACCTATACCTTCACCTAGATCTAGTCCTAGTCCACCACCTACACAGGATGGTTTTGATTCATTTGAGTCTGAACCTAATCGACTGACCACACCTAGTCCACACAGGGAACTATTTAATGAAGGTTCTACTTATGTTGAGCATGACCATGTTTCTCCTGAAAGGTCCAATGAAGTTCCCATTACCACTGAACAATCAGATGGTGGAGCTGAGGACCCTATTACACTTACATATGTCTATGCTCTAGTGAACAGGTATGTAGCTGAGGTGGCTGATCTCAAAAAGGAACTTGCAGAGACTAAATCTTCTCTTGGTGGTGAGATTGCGGAGCTGAGAACTAAGGTTAAGAGTTTGGAAGAACAACTTGGGCATCATTCTAAAAGAAAGCTAGTGGTTTCTTCTGATGAAGATCAAGAGGATAATCCGTATGGTTCTCTTAATATTTTGGCTGATGTTGCACAAGAGACTCATGTTTCTCCTCCTGTTGCTACTGAATCTTCCAAGAAAAAGGAACCTATTCTATTTATGAGAAAAAGGAGACGACAATATCTGAATAAGGAATCCACTGAAGCTTCAACAGAACCCAGTGTTGATGCTGTAACTGCTGATGTTTTAATGGAGGATGTTGTTTCTGTACATGGTCAAGCTTCAGTTGTACCAGAACAATCAAGTTCTCTACCTTCAGCTGATAATTCTGAAGTTTTTCATGCTGGCAGAAGTTTTGTTTTGAATCCAGTAGTTGATGTACTTTCCACACCTGTTGAAGATTTGTCTCAATATGTTTCTTCTGATGCGAATTTGGATGTTTCTTCTGAAGTTCCTATTTGTGATACGTCTTCTGCTGATGGTGCTCATATATCTACTGATTCAGCGAAAGAAGTAATTGTTGATGCAGAGCTTGGTCCAGGTCTAGTAAGTGCAGAAGAGTTGAAAGAGCAAGAGAGAATGATAGCTGACTGTGCAGCCATGAAGAAAAGTGAGGATTTGGCTAAAAAGATTGAAGCTGAATCTACTTCAAATTTGTCTCTTGAGAGAAAAAGAGAACTGGATGCATTGCGTACTAAGATGACTGATGCACAATGGGATACTTGTATTCAACAAGGTGCTTCAGATCTTACTCTTGCACAGGCTATTTTAGGTGCAGACTTTAACAGTGAAACATTTGTTGCACAAATGATAGCTCTTGGGAAAAAGAACAAGCAAGAGGCAGCTGCCAAAAGGAAAGCTATTGTTGCTCAAAAGAATAAGGCTAAAAGGGAAAAACCACCTACTGAAGCTCAAAAGAAAGCATAAAAGGAGCACCGGCCGAGCGCCCTGAATGAATAAGAAATTGACAGCAGAGGTTATTAATTCTGGTTTGAAGAGAAGTCAAGTCTGGAATTTACCTGATGATGAATTGAATAGCCTATATCAAAGGATTATGAAGCAGAATGTTTCATCTTCTAGAAAAAGAAGTATTGTTCATTCAGTTGATCCACATTCAAAGAGGCCTAAAACAGTTGAGATTGTGGATGATTTTGATGATGTTTTACCAAGGATGGATTCTCCTGTTATTACTTCTAAAGCATCTACTGCATCTATACCTTCAGCTGCTAGGGTTACATCTTCTGGAAGGGTTCAATCTTCTGAACCACAGAATATTTCTTCTACAGTATTGCCTTGTGCTAAGAAGGTCAGTGTGCTAATTGATTTAGAAGGAGAAGATATGAGTAAGAAGGCTGAAAGAGAAGCTGCTAAAGCTAAGCAGGCTAGAGTGATACTTGAGAAAATGTATCAATTGCGAGGAATTACTCCAGTTACGTTTTCTTGTATTTCTTCTACTAAAGCTAAAGTTGTTCCTGAAACATCTGAGAATGTACCATCTAAGGAAGTTTATATACCTGGTAGGAGGATGAAAAGAATGTCTAAACGACGTCACACCACTCTAAGGCGATCTGTGAGATCAGATGGGTCATATACTTCTAAGATTCATCAGACTATTAGAGGGAGTTCTTTAGATTTAAAGGTTGCTGATTCAACTTTTATTAAAGAAGGATCTGTTGCTGTTTTTCCTGAAGGATCTCATGCTGTGTTGCTTAATTGGACATTGACTGAAGGGGAGCTTAATACTATTTATCGTCTGGATTATACTACAGTGCAGTTTAATTTTTTGAAGGAAATCTTGCCTCTGGTGGATAGGCAAGATTTGAATACTCTGTATGATATTGTTACTAAGAATTATGCTATTTATACACCACAGGGTTCTGGTTTATTATTATTGGGTGATCTTCAAGTGTTGTATGATTCTCAATCTCCAAATGGTAAAGGGTCTCATATTTGGAAGAATTCACATCGATGGAAGGTTGAGACTTGGAGATTTTATCCTTTGCCTTGTGTGCATGTGGTGGAAACAAAGAGTGGAATTACTGTCTGTATGTTTGCTGATAAGACTTATCCATTGCCTATGAGGTTGATGGAAAGAATGCTTAGACAGAAGTTGGAAGTTCCTCCAGATCCAGTTGGTAATGATAAGTTGCATGCTGAACAATGTGTTGGGATAATTAAGAATCAGCTTCTGCAACTTAAAGCTTCATCTTAATTCTGGTATTGTGTATAGTTTGTAATATATTTGTTTTGTGTTATTTTTCTTAGTTTAAAAAAAAATCTTTTTGGTTTTGTCTAACTTTTATTGCAGTTTTGTTGTACATTGTATATGGTTCTTGACTCACCAGATGTACCTTGTGTATATCAAATAGTTGGCTAGTCCAAAGGGTATAGCTTTGGTAAAGACACATCAAATCTGTTGATAGCTGTAATGGTTTGCTCAAAATCATAGGGTTTGCAACTACCCATGCTTAATTGCTGAGAGTTGTATGGTTCTCAATTCACCATGGTTTATTCCTTTTTGGAATCCAAGAATTGGCTAGCCCACATATATATGACTTGTGGTAAAGGCAGTGGAATACCATATTTGGTTATCAGTTCACCAATTCTAAGAATTGACTAGTCCTGAGCAAACGGCTACAGGTAAAGACATTTCAAATCCCTTTATATGGTTGCTGGTTTGCTAATAAATCAGATGGTTATCAGTGTACCATAGTTTTAGAACTTAAACATATGGCTACTCCAGTAGTGATGGCTATTGGTAAAGAGACATCAAATCCATTATTTTCAATGATTCACCTCTCACAGGAGTTAACACACCTGGATGTGATGAGAATAGTATGAAAATAATATGTTTTGATGTACCTGTTGTCATTTGTTGCTGCAAAGATATGGAGTTTCAGAGTTTATTCATCATCGAGATGTTTTTGATTTGATTCTTTGCTGCTGCTACAATCCTCTGAAGCGTTGAAGATCTATCAAGAAACTGGAACTTAACCAAGTCAAATTCCAGTTTAGGGGAGGATTGTTGGGAATTATGTGAAGTATGGATTATGCTGACATTTCTGCTGAATGGATTCTACTGAAGTGTATGGATTCTGCTGAAGACATAATCATGCTGAAGTTATATAGTTATTATTTTGTTTCTGTGGAGATAGTATTCCGTATAATTCTAGAATAGTTAGGATATGCATGAGCTTTATTAGGAAGTGATTGTGTATATCTTATTTAGTTTTACGTTTCTTTGTGAACAAGTTAGGGTTCCTTGTCTATAAAATGAACACAATAGAATGAGTTATGTACTAGACGTTTACAAGTTATTAATATAACGATCCATAGAGGATCAAAGAGTTCTTAGTTATCTGTGCTTTATACTTGTGTTTATATTCCGCTAAAGAATACAAGTTGTAGAGATTTTCTTTTAGTTTGTTTGTGATTACATAAGCAATACTAACGATCTACGAAGCTCAAGATCTATCAAGGTCTAAAGTATTCAACATGTTTAAATGGAATTGGTTTTAGTCCTTCAAAGGCACTCCTGCCTTCATGTGCCAAACGATTTCAAATATATTTTTCAAATATTTCTTATCTGTTTAATAGATTTTTCAAATATATGATGCACATGTTTGAGTAGGAGGATTTATCCAAAAACAAGATAAGTATTTAAACCAGGCCACAAGCTCTCACATGTTTTCTAAATCTTATTAAATCACTTGGGATCCAAAATCTCAAAGGGTTTGATATTTTTGATCGGGGGAGAATTTGTGATTTAATAATGAAATCTGATAATTGATGATCGATTTGATTCAAATGTGCAGGCTGCTCTCTCATATGTGCTAAACACTTTCGAATCTCGAAGCACATATTGAGGGGGAGCAAATGGTTTCTAAATAGTGTTTTGTGATCGTGATTGTGCTTCAAATGAAATCTTGCCTCTATGTGATAAAATGATTTCAAATATCTTATGCACATATAGAGGGGAAGAATTTACCAAAGAAAAATCAAAAGGCTTTTTCTAAAGAAATTGTGATCAAGAAATTATTTCAAAGAACTCTTGCCTCCATGTGCCAAACAATTTCAATATCATATGCACATGTTGAGGGGGAGCATTTCTAAAATGATCAAAACAATTAAGGTACAAAATGTTTTGATTTTATATATCACAAGTACCTTGATTGATTTTCCAAATGATTTTTCTATTGGTTTCGAGAAGGAAAGAACAATACCAAAAAGACCGACCAATTTATTTTATGCATGGTGTTATAAGGATGGTTAGGTTAGGTATTAGTTCCCACGATCCGCCAGAACCGGAGGGATCTACCCAGGGATAATCCACTAGATAGTGTAGAGTCTTTAGGTATATTGAAAAAAGGAGAAAAATGAGAAACGGAATAAACCCAACAAGGTTCTAGTAATGAAGTCTCGGTAAGCACTGATGAGGTTGAAGAATGAAAAAGAATTGAATGTGAAAAGGGTGAAAATAAATAGCCCTCCATTAATTCAACCTTAGGGAAGTAACTGGGTTCAATACATATGCTACTGGTGGTTACTAAGGTAACACTGGTATTGAAGACAAGACGTCATGGACCCAGTGACGCACTACACTAAACTTCCCAAGCTACTCAAGTTCCTCTTAAAAGGGCTTGTTTCATTCTCACGGGGAACCTACATAATCTATCGACTTTCTCTTAGAGATTTTTGATATTGAAGAAGGAGACCCTCTCCCTAGTCTCCGGCATAGGAACCAAATGTGCACTATTGAGTCTAGAGCCAAGAGATCATCCACAATATCTCATTAGGACACAAAGTTAATGAAGACTTGCTGTTTCACACAATGTGGAAAGTAAGTATATATTAAGAGTCCTACGCTTTATCCTTGTGATATTTCTAGAACATCCGAGTGATATGTAAGTATTCACGATGAAGATGGAAGTCCTTCTAGAGCCAACATCAAAAAAGCTCTTGGTGGGTGACATGTGAGATCTTGCAAAAGATCAAGCTTGTGACAACTGGATAGAACAATGGGGCGATTCATTATTGAATCAACCTTGGTCCAGGAAATGGATTGACGGATACCTTTGAAAAACCGGTTGTTGTGCTCAACAATTCCTTTATCTAGCACATCGACTGTGTATTAATCTTTCAAAATTAAAAGGGTATTTATGATTGAAAATTGATTTTTCTTATAAAACCTTCGTCGTATTGCAAAACTCTTTCTTCAAGCAATACACGATTGTTTTCAAATCATTTTGAATCAATCAGTAAATCTCAATTTGCTGGTTCACTCACTCTGTGTTGTCTTCTTTGAGACATTCCGGTTTGAGAACGGCTAGAACAGCTGCGAAACCCTGTCAAGGAGATTCTTCGAAATTCTACCTGATCACAGGCAGTACTTGTACTGATCAACGGGGAACCGTGGGCTGTGTACCTCAATTCAACGAAAGTGATCAAAGACACTTTCGTGTGTTTTATTGCTAACTGTTGTTTGCAGGTACATTTGGACGGTTGCAGCTGATCAGAATTGAGGAGTCAATCCAAAGCCGCATGCTCACAGCATCCTCACTTAATTGAAGAAATCATGACTGGTGCATATCTACAAAACCTGGTTCTGATATTTTTATACTATGCTTCTGCTACGCTGCTGCAAATATCATGAACCAGTAAGGCTTGCGCTACTCTGATGGAAAGATGTCATGATTCAAAAGTGTGAGCATGTCGGTCCGAAAGTTACAACATCACATGAAGGCAACACAACTATGGATGATCCAGAGAGATTTGATGTGGCTGATGATCTCATTGAAAGCTCGAAGATCATCAATGATGTGGATCAGTTCAAAGACCTCCACTGAAAGTACAAAATAATCATACTTTGAAGAGTCACTGCTAAAGCACAAAGATGCAGAAGTTGAAGAATTCAAGTCTACGAGCTCAAGACTGAAGATAAAATAGAATGCTAGGATTCAGAATGTAAAACATGGGGTGACCTCCCTTAGAGGGAGATTGTTAGGAATTGGAAATTCCATTGTGAAGAGTCGGTCACCCCAAATATTATCTAGCATATGTTAGCTCGTAGACTTGTAGTTATTTACGTTATTATATAGTTAATTAGTTAGTCAGTAGCTTAGAATAGCGTAGTGTAACACCGTGGAGGAAGGACGGGTCTTTACCCACTGTATGCCTGATCTACAGGCCGATAGGAGGTCGTGTATTCTGTAACTATAAATACCCCTTCCATCCATGGAAGGGGTGGAGCTTTTCAATCTAACCTTACAACTTTTGTGAACCAAGTCTCTACGAAGAAATCTCCCTCTCTCTACTTTCTCTCTCTAAAATGGCAAACATGTATTTTGATCATCCAAGACCACCCGAATCATCAACACAATAAATATATCGATCCTACAGATATACTTGCTGCCTCTGCACCAACTGTCACTCTAACTGACGAAGAATTACTTCCATGTGCGGAATGGGTTTCAATTGCTAAGAGCAACTGCTATTTAGATGTGGATAGAGGGCAACAAAATCCAACATACCGACTGGCTATCGACATCTTGAAGGACACCAACTTCTTTAATGCCTTAACCAAGCGTTGCATAATTCCCTCCATTTATCTTCAGCAGTTCTGGAAAATTGTTACGTGGGATAAGATATCTGCCACATACTCTTGTAAGCTTGAAGACAAATGGTATAACATCTCAGTTGAAACGCTCAGGGATGCTCTTCAGATCACACCAAGAGACCCTTCTAACAAATTTATCACTCCACCCTCCACTCAAGAAATTTTAGACTTTGTCATGAATTGGGATACCCGGAAAGACTAACCAAGAATTCATCACTCATCAATGCCGAAATATATCAACCATGGAGATCAATCATTACAATTCTCAATCTATGCCTAACAGGTAAAATGTCAGGGACAGACAGAGTACGAGCTCCCATTATGAAAATACTGTGGGGAATAGTCAAAGGGAAAAATATTGACTTCGCTGAACTTATTTGGGAATAATTCATCTTGTCCTTAGACACATTTATCACCGATAGAATTAACTCTGAGAATAAAGTCAAAGGAAGAAAAGGTCTTGGTAAACGAGTGATTCCCAGCATCAGGTTCTCAAAACTCATTATCTATCATCTGCAACAAACTCACCAGTTCAACTCACAAAGCGAGTCAGCCTGCATGAAGCCAGTGATGAATTCGTTCTTGGCAATATAAAATATATTGCCAGAGGACATGACAATGAGATCTTTGGAATGCCCGTTCTTGAAGCTTTGCTTACTGATAGAATCAAGAATGCTGATTACTTCAAGAGATATGTAAAGAAAGCCTCCACCACAACAGCTGATGACACACCCAAGTCCACTCCCACACAATCAATATCAAAACAATCAGGGTCCACCTACTCAATCCTACCTAAGAAAAAGAAGAGACCCAATAGTTCAGTATCTAATGTCTCTCCTTTACAAATGCAAAAAAGGAGAATGAGAGACGTTGGTAAGGGTAATGATGAAGGAACTAAGGTTCCAGGAAGTGAGACGGGGTTGATAGATGAAGACGAAGCTGCATTTCAACAAGGAATTCAACAAAGCCTGGACAGTCTGAACATGTCTCAAAGACCACCAGTGGGAGGGGTTGTGATAAGAGAGCCAGAGCCAGCACCACGACAAATCAATCCTGCCACACAAGACAAAGGTAAAGGAATTGCTGGAGGAGAAGCAGAACAAGCAGCTCATATGCTACTAACCATCTCTTCACCACCTCCTAAAACAACTACCTAGTTTGAACTCAAGAAAAGAGATGTTGTATCATCCTCTGCACAAGTACAATCTGGGGTGGAAAAAGATGTGGCAGATTGTTAGGAATTGGAAATTCTATAGTGAAGCATCAGCCACCCTAACAATATTCTAGCTTAAGTTAGCTCGTAGACATATCGTTTATTATGTTATTTGTTAGTTAGTTATTAGCATAGTTTAGTCTAGTGCAACACCGTGGAGGAAGGACGGGTCTTTACCCATTGTATGCCTGATCCACAGCCTAAAGGAGGGCGTGCTTCTTTGTATAAATAGCCCTATCCCTACAAGTGAGAGGGTTGGATGTTCATTTGGAATCTAACCTTCCATGAGTTTTGCTTACTAGAATATCCCACTTTCTCTCTCTAAGCCATATATTCATACACCATAATAATGATTGTTTGTGTGTTTGAGAAATCCAATATGTTACAAATGGTATCAAGAGCCATGGTTTGATCATCTCTCTTACATATCCTTGGATTTCTAGTGGTTTTATATGGTTTTTGGGTTTGAAAAAGTTTAGTGGTTTTAGCATCATTTGGATCATTTCGTGTGTTAAAGATTGAATTTTGAGTGTACTTTTGTGTTTAGAATCATTGTAAGTGCTTGGGTTTTGATTTGGAAAGCTTGAATCACTGTGGTTGAGCTTGTTTTGGATTGAAAAGGGTTGTGTTTAAGTTTTTCTTCCTAGCGAATTGGTTCTCAGATAAATATTCTTCGTAGTGACTTGCTTCATAAGTTGGTAGCAACTTGCAGTTTAAGAGGTAGCGATTTGAGCTCTAGCGACTTGTCTATTGAGACAAGCCAAAAAATAGTACAAAGTAGTGGAGACACCACTTCGGCTAGCGACTTGGTTGACGTAGCGACTTGTCTTTATTATTTCTAGCGACTTGTCTTTGTTGTTACTAGCGAGTTGTTCTTTAGCGACTTGTCATCTTAGCGATTTGTTGTGTTAGCGACTTGATTCACAGCGACTTGAGTCTTTAGCGAGTTGTTACTTAGCGACTTGGTGTCTTAGCGACTTGTTCTTAAGGTTTATAGCAACTTGAGTACTTAGCGACTTGGGTAAGTAGCGACTTGTCTTCAAGGTAGTTAGCGATTTGGTGAATTAATGCAAGCAACTTGTACCTAATATCCATCAACACAATGTCTTACATCACTGACCCTTTAATCTCCAAAGTGCTTGAACTCTATGATACCTCAAAAAACAAAGAAACTGTTTGCTACTCAGAATGTTTAACCATGATTGATTCAGCAGATTATGATCAAAACACTTCACATTCTGAGTCACATATCAAAGAATTACACCTGTTAATGATACATGATGCAGAGCAAATGGAATGCAACATTGAGCCTTATCAACTACTTCATCTGCACCTTACACAACTGTTATCCACAACTAGGGATCGAACATGCAGTGCTCTCTTCCGTCAGGACTTACTCACATTGACAAGAACCGTGTTGCTGAACTTAGAACAACTGAAGCTTCAAATTACCAAAAAGAAGGTATTAATGGATGATTCTAATGCTGCACTTCAAGTAATCTACAACCAATTTCAGCCATTTATCAATGGGGAATATTCAGCAGACTTTGATCAACACGTGACTGGAATTTCATTCAAGAAACATACTGGAATGGAAATTCATGAGTTCATCAACACATTTATCCAACTTATGGATAATGTGGAAATGTACATTAAGGAAGTTGCTCAAGAGAATGACAATTTAAATGTGTTGAATGGGTGTCAGATAAAATTAAGTGAAAGTTGTGATATGTCGGGTAATGGATCTGTTGAAAGAACGGATGATGCTGAATGCAGAATATCATATACAACAAAGGATGAAACCGGCTATACTGAATACAAAGGCTCAGAGTCAGAAAAGCTTGAAACAGCTTGCATTTCAGTAACTCCTGTTACGCATGAGGTGAATACAGATGCCATACCAGCAAATGAATAGGTGTCATGTGATGAGGTACCCTTAACTGATCAACATAATGCATTTGCTAATGTACCTGATCAATATGATTCTAACTCTGAACATGATATTGATAAATGTTTTTTGGTTGAGCCTGAATCTAAAATATTTAAAACAAATGACATGGTTGAAAAAGGGGTTTATGATGAACTTTCAAACAAATACTCAATTCTTGAAAAACATTGTATTCCCTTGGAAATTGCAATAGGGTTTATAGACAGATAGGTTACCCAACTTTCCAACTTTATTCGCCTAAGTTACCAAACTTTTTTTTTGTGCAAAACAGGGTATTGGACTACACGGAGTTGACATTCAGGTTACTGAATTTGTAAAATGAGACATTTAGGTTACTTAACTTACCTAAAAAAATGCATTTGGGTTACTTAACTTACCTAAAAAAATGCATTTGGGTTACTTTGATTACACTGAAAAATGAAGGTTGAATGCTTAACTAAAGTTCAGTAACCTAAGTGAACAAAATAAAAGTTTGGTAACTTAGGCGAACAAAATGGGAAAGTTGGGTAACCTGTCTGATATAAAACCCATTGCAATAAAACAAAGAGAAGAAAGTTTTCTTGCTACAAAACCTTGCATAAATCCGGAATTCCCAGAATTTCGAGAATTTTTTGAAATTAACCACTTAAAAACCCAGATTCAGGACAAAGATTCAACCATTTTCAATCTGAAATTACAACTCTCAGATCTGCATAAGAAATGTAATATAAGGATGAACAATCCTAACCATGAGGTGAGTGGTATGCTTAAATCTAGGAATGATGAATTGGCTCTATGTGTGTCCAACCTATTAAGGGAAAATGAGTCCTTAAGAAAGAACTTATTAGAGAACAATTCCAAGTTGATAGATCAAACTAACTCCTTGTTGGGAGACATTGATGCCCTCAAAGCCCAAATTCAGGATAAGAGTTTCACCATAGTTGCCTTAAAAAATGAGCTTAGGAAATCTATTGGAAATAGGGTGAACACTAAGTTTGCAAAACCATCAACCTTGGGAAAGCCAATTGTACTGAACAACTCAGAACGTACTGTAGTTAGGCACCCCAATGCTTTTAGAACAGAAAGAGTTAAACCATCGAAATCTAAGCTTGCCTCCTAAGTTGATGCGAATACAGTTTTGTCAAAACCAGTCACTTCACTAATTCATTCTGATATGATGAATAACAATCCCCAGCTTAATGTTCAAAGCCCTAAGATCAGGAATATCAGGAGTTCATCTAGTTCTTATAAGAAGCATCAAATGGCTGATCAATCCCCTAAGAAACAAACTAATTACAAAAGGACCAATGTTCAAAACAGGGAAGTGGCTACATCCAAATCTACTAGAAGTTGTTTCAAATGGATTCCCACTGGTAGATTATTTAAGTTTTCAGGATCCAAACGGACATACTCACCTAGATCTTGCCTTAAGTGGATGCCTACATGAAAAATCTTCAAGAATATTGAACCTAAAGGGATTTCTATTAATGACACTCCTAGACCAAACTGTGCAACATCCAATAGTGAGGATTCTCATGCCACTAACTCATCTATTTGAAATACTACATGTGCTATTAGTGCAAAGTGTTCTCAGTCTTTTTCAGGTACAATGTTCAATTCAATCATGAACATCATGACCTGGTTTCCATCAGAAATGAAGAGTGCTCACTCAGGAATTGTAGCATGTCAGAATTGATGTACCTCGTACATTGACTCCTGTTCGACTTGATTCAGGACTCGTTTTCATGAATCCGTGTACAAATTAATTTTTCACTTATTTAAAAAAAATTATTTAAAATTTCAAAAATAAAATAAAATTACCCACAATCTAATAAAAGATGTATCCCTTGTTATCGATAACATCTACGGTCCTATAAATGTCATTCAATAATGATACGGGTCCATAAATGAAGTTCGAACAAATGATATATTCTATTTTATAACGGGGGTTGCATTTCAATCAATGTTCACTCTTAATTGGTGATATTGATTGAGGGGGAGAATCTTTCAATTTATCTCTGCATCATTGTTTGATATATGTGATGTGTGCCTACTTGTTTGCTGCTACATGTTATCCATGTTATGTCATATATGGTACTTGTCATATTACTCTACATGAATGCTTCTTATCCACTGAAAGTGTCAATAGTACAAATTTATGTGTGATACTAAGATAGGTAGCGACTTGTCTCCATTTATCATAATAACAAGGTCCAAATATGTCATTAGTTGAAAATTTGGAATGGTTCCTAAACTGTAGCGACTTGTTTTAATCATAGGTAGCGACTTGGTTCTAGTAAAGGGGTAGCGACTTGTTTCTTATGCCAACCTTAAGATAGCGAGTTGCCTCATTGAACACGTTTACAAGGATTAAATGTGTCAATATGCTAAACTTGTAAACGGTTCTTAACCCCTTAGCGACTTGACACAACTCACATATTTTCAAAATCCCAAAAGTGTTTATCTCTTTCTCTCGTGATCTTTGCTGTAGCGACTTGATTGTGGTAGGTTAATTTCAATGCTTTATTTTAAATTGTGTATATTTTACACCTCCTCTAACGCATCTCTCTTAACAGATTCCACCGTGCATTTTTTCCTCGTCAATTGACTCCCTCGTTTAGGTTTGTTAATGGATTCGCTTAATGGGAACACTTGATATTAAATTAGTTGTAGTTTGGGTTAACTAGGATAGATGTGATGGTGCATTTGTATGTTTAAATGGGTCCTTGCGAGAATTGTTGTATTACTCGTATGAGTTTTTGCGTTGTGATGTTCTGATTATGTTTGTGCTTGTGGTTTATTTGTATTGATTCATTGAATCGATTTGGTTGTGTAGTTGTCATGGTTATATCTGTTGATTGGATTGTTGTTTTATGCGTATGTCAAGTCATGTTCTTGGTAGCGACTTAACTGATTGCAAAGTGTTCTTGGTAGCGAGTTGGTTCTCATATTCCTCATGGCGAGTTGTGAAATCTTAATACATTCTTGCTAGCGACTTGCTTTGTAACTGGGTGATACTAATAGTAGCGACTTAGCCTTGTAATTCTTGATAGCGACTTGTCTTGACAAGTTAGCGACTTGCTTAAACATTTTCATAAAGGCGACTTGTTAAGTATTTTTTTTCTTATAGCGACTTGTTTTGACAAGTTAGCGATTTGCTACATCATTTTCACAATGGCGACTTATCACTATTATTTCTTGTGGCGACTTGTTTTGTCAAATGGTTAAAAGCGACTTGCTATAATAATTTCATGCTAGCGACTTGGTTCAGGTTTACTTGTAGCGATTTGTCTTGACAAATTACTCATAGCGACTTGCTATAACATTTTTTGGTTTAAGCAATTTGTATCTGGTTTCTCTTGTAGCGACTTGATTTGACAACTTGTTTTAGCAACTTGTTATAACACTTTCATAATAGCATCTTGTCTCATGAAATCCTATTATAGCAACTTTGCTTTTAACTATTTTGACTCAAAACAACTTGTCTCTTGAAAACTTTGTCAAAATGATTTGTTACTTTGAAAATTACTAAAGCTACTTAATCTATTTCCTAAGCATTTCAATCTGTTTATTGGTAATCTGTCAAGTATGCTACTCGTTGTGTTTTTGTCATGAGGTTGCATTAAAGTTGTTTAGCTAAACATGTCTAATCTAACATGCTCTCAAACACTGTTGTTGTATGTGTGTCTCTTTAGATTCTCAATGGCAAACACAACCTCATCTGAGAACCCTGCTACTTCTGCTCCACCCACAGTTCTTATAAACAACGAAATTTTTCCTGAAGATAAATGGGTAGAGATAGGAAAAAGCAACTGCTATGTGGACATGGAAAGATTGCAACAAAATCCAATCTTCAAAGTGGCAATTGATATTCTTAAAAACACTAATTTCTTTAGTGCCTTAACCAAGCAATGCACAATCCCCTCCATTTACCTACAACAATTTTGGAACACCATTACATGGGACAAAATCACAGCTAATTATTCTTGCAAGCTTGACGATAAGGAATTTGTAATCACATCCGACATTCTCAGTAAGGCCCTAGGAATCACACCTTGTGACCCTACAAAACAATATGTCCCTCCACCTAGTGCGGAAGAACTAATGGGCTTTCTTAATGATTTGGGTTATCAAGTCAACGTTACAAGGGCTTCAGATATCATCACCGGACATATGTATCAACCCTGGAGAGCCATTACTACTATTCTCAACTTATGCTTATCTGGCAAAACCTCAGGGTTCGATAAAGTGAGGATACCTATTCTGCAGATCTTATAGGGTCTCATCAAAGGGGTGAACATTGATGTCTCGGAACGTATTTGGGAAGAATTCTCGTTGTCGATGCACACTTTCATCACCGATAGAAAAAATGTTCAGAATCAAGCTCTAGGAAGAAAGAAAGTACACAAACTTGTGATTCCTAGCATAAGATTCTCGAAGCTTGTCATCCAGTTCTTGCAACAGACTCATAACTTTAATCCTAGGAGTGAATCAGTCCTCCATAATGCTAGGGATGAATTTGTACTTGGTAACCTCAAATATGTTGCCAGAGGTGTCAATAAAGAGATCTTTGGATTGCCAATTCCTGATGTTCTTCTCACTGACGATATTAAGAAGACTGACCACTTCAAACTATACAAGAAAATGGCATCCAGATCCAATGTTTATGACTCTCCCAATCCCTCACAACCCAAATCTACAAAGTCTACTTCTAGCACAAAGACCTCATATACTGCCCTTCCCAAAAAGAGACGTTATAGATCTCAATCTACCGACACTTCATTACAGAAGCAGAAAAAGAGAAAGAATGATGTTGAAAAGGAGAATGTTGGAGGAACCGAGGATCCAAAGGGTGACAGACAATTGATTGATGAAGACGATGCTGCTTTGCAACAAGGAATTAAACAAAGCCTGGAAAGCCTGAACATGAGACCACCAGTTGGAGGTGTTGTGATAAGAGAACCTGAGCCAATGACACGTCAAACAACTTCTATCACACAAGACAAAGGGAAAGGGATTGTTGGTGTAGAAGCTGAATAAGCTACTCACATGCTTCTGACCATCTCTTCTCCACCATCTAGAACTACCACCCAATTTAAGCTGAAGAAAAGAAGCATTGAATCATCTTCGGCTCAAGAACAAACTGGAATGGAAAAGGAGGTATCCAAAACACCAGAAGAAACACCTGCATCAAGTGATACCCAATCTGATAAGAATGATGAAGACAAATTGCTGAAAGACTCACATGAGAACCTTGAGTCAAGATCTGATGAACACAGGCAATTGGAAGAAACAAACATGTCTACTGGTTCTCTATCCTCAATGAAGAACCTAGATGCTGACTTCTCTTTTGGTGATCAGTTCCTAAATGACAAACCCACAGATACAGAGTCTTATAAGCAAAGTGATGAGAAAGAGGAAGCTGAGTCCATGTATACAGTCGACATTCAGCAAGACACATCAACCATTCCTCCGATGTCAGCACCTACTCAAACAACCGCACTTCTACCACCTGAACCGGCTAAAGATCTATCACTCGAACCAATGGTTACAATCAATGACACGGACGCTCCACCGGCCTCACCACCTCAAATTCTAACATCTGATCAACTTCTCGACAAAGCAGTAAAATGAATTGAAGCTCTTGAGAGGCAACTGCCTAAATTTGTCAACGTCCTCGAGCAACGTGTCTACAAGTTAGAGAATCTTAACTTCGATCAAGGTGTTGCAGATGCAATTAAAGGTGAGGTAAAAGATGTTGTTGAATGGGCAATGCAGGCTCCACTGCTTCAACGATTCAAGGATTTTCACATTTCTGATATGAGAGCTGTTCTGGCTGATAAAATGTACAATGCTAATGAGCACCAGGACGTGGTTCATAAGAAGCTATATGAAGCACTTGAAGAATCGATTAAGCACGATAATCATCTACAGTTTCTGGAGGATATTCGTGAAAGGGATGCTAAGAAGAAAAGGAAGACTTTGGTGTTGGAGACATTACGTAAAGGTCCTAAACCTCCTCCTCCCTCGCCTCCAACTGGAGGAGCTGGAACTTCTGGTGCTGGTGGATCTTCTGGCACTACCACTACACCTTCACCACAACCACCAACATCTCCTCCAAAACCTTCAAATCAATCCAGTTCATCTGGTGATCAGGGTACTCAGAAGAAGTATGTAGCATGGACCACGGTTGATTCAAGGTTTACACCCACCTTCTCCACTATCCCGGAAGACCAGGTACTACATGAAGAGTCTTATGTCATGGCAGAGTCAGAATCTGATGATGATGATGCATCCACAAAACATATCCCTCAGCCACCTGAAGAAGAGGATTGGTTTGATGCATACGTTTCGAGTGAACGCGCTAAAACCTCTAGAGTTGCACATTCAAAAGACTTAACTCAAAGTTGGCTCACTGAAGAGAGACCTCAAACTCCTGAACCTTCATGGTCCATTCTAGAGTCTGACACGATGATCTCTGACAAAAACTGGGCTTTAACCATCACCACCAACTATGAAGCCCTAGCTGAAGACTCTCTTCTTCACATCACTGGAGATATGGGCAGCCTTATGAAGTGGTGTTGTGAAAAGAAGGGAATCTCGTCTATCACTCTGAAGGATCTTGAAGGACCTGCATTTGAAATCGTCTAAGTCTTCTACTCAGATGCCAATCAGCTTCAATACCAGATGGAAGAATGTCATAAGATGCTGAGTGATCAAGTCAGTGAGCAGATCAGCCGTTTTAATGTGAACAAGCCTCTTCCTCTCGGTGGTGAACCTGGTCAAGTGACTATTCAATCAGAGTTCTTCTTCAACCATGACCTGGATTAACTATGTGCGCGAACTACAGAAAGAAGACCGGCTTTATCAATTTCTAAAATGAAAGCTGCAACCTACTTAGATCAGGGTCTTGAGCAGATGGTACCTGATCAATTCTGGGCAGACAAAGAACAATCGTATGACATTGCTGCCTCATATGGCATTTCTAATTGGTAGTTCAAGAAGAAGAAATTCTACATTGACAAACATGGTGCTGAAAAGAGACGCAAAGCTGTTAGATCCAAGCTGCGTATTCTAAGTGTGATCAGTGTGGAGATCTTCACAATCTACAGATATGACTATCTGAAGAATATTGTTCTTCGAATAGCAGACTTGAAAGACTATGTGATAGAAGAGAACGACTTCAAACACTTGATGCCAAATGACTTTGAAGATCTCTATCTTCTGAACCTCCAAGGACATCTTGACCACTTTCCTGTTCGTGAGAAGAAGGCTCTCTCTGCTGCTGTCAATCTCTGGATCAGAGGCTTGGTCATTCCACAAAGAGTTGGGGATCTTCAGCTAGGCATGGAAAGCTACCAGACTCGGGTCAACCTAACAAGACCGCAATGGGAAGCCTCAGGACATGAATATCGTCACGACTATATAGTGATTGACACCCCTAGAGCCGTCATCTTTACCGACAGATACGGGTCTCGTATGCTAGTGAGATTGTGCGAGCTTTTCAAGTTTAGTGATGGTACACTCAAAATGGTCGAAGAAGAATTGAACTCGAGAGTGAAAGAAATCAAACTTGACCTGAAGCCGTGGAACAAGACAAGATTCTTGTCAGAACAGGATTTGAAAAGGTGCGAAGAGTTCATTGATGCAATCAGACGAAGACTAAAGACTAAAATAATTTATCGCAGCTTTGAGAGTTTTGTGGGTGGCAGAATTCGAGAAGGTCATTACAAACTGCTTCAAAGAACTGAATGAAGACATATTCCTGGAGTAGTTTTTGTTATTAATTATGATTTATGTATAATGTGGTGATTGTATTATGAACAACTATAACTATGATGTATATAGTAGTGATAGGTTATCCTAAGAGGGAACTTAGGAGTGTTCCATTTCAGAATAAATAAAACCGGACACATTTTTCTCCAACAAATTTTTCTTACATATTTAAATCACTTGAGATCCAAAATCTCAAATGATTTGAAATTTTCGATCGGGGGAGAAAATGTGATTTAAATATGCAATCTGATAAAAGGTGATCAATTTGTCTTAAAGTGCATACTGCTCTCTAATATGTGCTAAACTCTTTTCGAATCTCGAAGCATATATTAAGGGGGAGCATTTCATAACAAATATAAACCTTCAAGGTATAAAGATCCCTATGTTTTAACATAATGTACCTTGATTGAGTGTTAAATGGTTTCTAAATGTTTTGCTATCATGGATATACTTCAAAAGATCTCTTACCTCTATGTGATAAAATGATTTCAAATATCCTATGCACATATTAAAGGGGAGAATTTACCAAAGAAAATCAAATGGCTTTTTCCATGGAAATGGTGATCAAGAATATGTTTCAAAGAACTCTTGCCTCCATGTGCTAAACAATTTAAAGATCATATGCACATGTTGAGGGGGAGCATTTCTAAATTATCAAAACTATTAAGGTACAAAATGCTTTGATTTTATATCACAAGAACCTTGATTGATTTTCCAAATGATTTTTCAATTGGTTTCAAGAAAGATTGAACAATACCAAAAGACTGACCAATTTACTTTATGCATGGAGTTATAAGGATGGTTAGGTTAGGTATTCGTTCCCACGATCCCGCCAGAGCCGGAGGGATCTACCCAGGGACAATCCACTTGATAGTGTAGAAGTCCTTAGGTAAGATGAAAAAAGGAGAAAGTGAGATATGGGAAGAGTGTAGACTGAGAAAGAGCTAGAACTGGAATAAACCCAACAAGGTTCTAGTAATGAAGTCTCGGTAAGCACTGTAGGGGTTGAAGAATGAAAAAGAATTGAATGTAAAAAGGGTGAAAAGAAAATAGCCCTCCAATTATTCAACCTTAGGGCAGAAACCGGGTTCAATTCATATGCTACTGGTGGTTACTAAGGTAACACTGGTATTGAAGACAAGACATCATGGACCCAGTGATGCACTGCACTACAACTTCCCAAGCCATTCAAGTTCCTCTTAAAAGGACTTGTTTCATTCTCACGGGGAACCGACATTATCTATCAACTTTCTCTTAGAGATTGTTGATATTGAAGAAGGAGACCCTCTCCCTAGTCTCCGGCATTGGAACCAAATGTGCACAATTAAGTCTAGAGCCACAAGATCATCAATAAATCTCATTAGGACACTATCAATGAAGACTCTCTGTTTCACACAATGTGGAAAGAGAGATTATATTTTAAGAGTCCTATGCATTATCCTTGTGGTATTGCCAGAACATCTTAGTGATATGTAAACATATTCACAATGACGATGGAAAACCTTCTAGAGCCAACATCAAACAAGCTCTAGGTAGGTGGCATGTGAGATCTATCCTATAGATCAACCATGTGAAAACTGAACAGAAACAATGGGGCGATTCAAATTTATGAATCAATCCTGGTTCAGGTTATGGATTGACGGATACCTTTGAAAAACCGGTCGTTGTGCTTAAAAATTCTTTTCTTTAGCACATTGACTATGTATTAATATTTCAAATATAAAAGGTGTTTATGATTGATAATTGATTTTTCTCAAAAACCGTCGTTGTATTGCAAAAAAAATTTATTGAGCAGTACTCGATTGTTTTTCAAATCTCTTTTCATCAATCAGTGAATCTCAAATTCGCTGGTTCACTCACTCCGTGTTGTCTTCTTTGCGACGTTCCGGTTTGAGAATAGCTAGAGCAGCTGCGAAACCCTGTCAAGGAGATTCTTCGAAATTATACATGATCACAGGCAGTACTTGTACTGATCAACGGGGAACCGTGGGCCATGTACCTCAATTCAACGAAAGTGATCAAAGACACTTTCGTGCGCTTTATTGCTAACTGTTGTATGCAGGTACGCCCGACGTGTGTAGCTGATCAGAATTGAAAGGTCAATCCATAGCCGCATGCTCACACATCACATTCATCTCTAAAGAAATCATAATAAGTGCTTCGACAACTCTGATATTTTCACTCCATGCTTCTGCTACGCTGCTGCAAATATCATGAATCATCTAAAGCTTCTGCTACTCTGATGAGAAGAAATCATGATCCAGAATGTGAGCATGTCGGTCCAAATGTCACAACTTCATATGCGGACAACACAACAATGGGTGATGCTGAGATTAATTGTGGCTGATGATCTCAAACAATGCTCAAAGGTCATCATAATGTGGATCAGCTCCATAACCTCCACTTAATGTACATTATAGTTAGATTATGATAAAATCACCATGAAAGCACAAAGTTTGAATATTTTAATGATGAGAAGTCTACGAGCTCAAAACTGAAGATTAATTAGAATGCTAGGGTGCTATAATGTAAATCATGGGGTGACCTCCCTTAGGGGGAGATTGTTAGGAATTGGAAATTATATAGTGAAGCATCAGTCACCCCAACAATATTCTATCTTAAGTTAGCTCGTAGACATATCGTTTATTATGTTATTTGTTACTTAGTTATTAGCATAGTTTAGTCTAGTGCAAGACCGTGGAGGAAGGACGGGTCTTTACCCATTGTATGCCTGATCCACAGCTCGAAGGAGGGCGTGCTTCTTTGTATAAATAGCCCTCTCCCTGGGAGAGGGTTGGATGTTCATTTGGAATCTAACCTTCCATGAGTTTCTCTTACTAGAATATCCCACTTTCTCTCTCTAAGCCATATATTCATACACCATATTAATGATTGTTTGTTTGTTTGAGAAATCTAATATGTTACACAGATACATCGGTTGAATCACCTGCTTCTAGTGATACACCGGCTGAAAGCCAGGAGACAGCTCCCTTTACTGAAGAGGTTCCTGTGCTTGAAGCTGAGTCTGTACAGATGGACACCAATAGGCATGTTATGGAAGTTGAGGGAAATGAAGATTCGTTATCATCACTTAAAACTCTTAAACCTTATTGTACTTACGGTGAACAATTCTTAAAAGACGGACCCTCAGACATCGAGTCAGATAAGCAAACTAATGAAAAGGAAGAAGTTCAGTCCATGTTCTCAGTCACTATTCAACAAGAATCTTCAACCATTCCTCCGATGTCTGCTCCAAAGGTCTCCACTGCTGCTACAACTCCATCAATCACACCTCCACCCGAACCTGCTCATACAACCGCACTTCCACCACCCGAACCCACGAAAGACTCATTACCTGTTGTCACAATCAGTGACGTTGCCACTCCACGTGCCTCACCACCTCTTGTCAAAACAACTGAGCAATTGCTCGAAGAGGCCATGATACGTATAGCAACTATTGAGAAGCACTTTCCTATCTCTGTCAATAATCTTGATCGTCATCTCAAAAAGTTAGAGAATCTGAACTTCGATGAGGTTGTAACAAGTGCAATAGAAGCAGAAGTAAAGGATGCGGTTGAATGGGCAATGAAGGCTCCGTTACTTCAGCAATTTAAAGACTTGCCAATCTCTGACATGAGATCAGCCCTCTCAGAAAGAATGTATGACGCAGGAGAGCATCTGGACAATACTCATAAGAAATTATACGAAGCTCTCGAGGAATCAATGAGGCATGATGATTATCTGCAGTTTGTAGAGGATGTACGTGAAAGGGAGGCTAAGAAGAAAAGAAGGACTGTACTGATGGAATCAAAGGATTTTTCTGGAGGCCCCAAGTCACCACCACCTCCTACTGGTGGAGCAGGCACATCTGGAGCTGGTGGATCTTCCGGTACAACCACTACTCACAAGGCAAATCCACCTTCACCTCCACCAAATACTCAGAAACAAACCAGAAGTTCAAGTGGTCAAGGATCTCAAAAGACTTCTACAGCATGGACCACCGTTGACTCCAGGCTTACACCAACCATCTCCTCTATTCCTGAAGAGCGAATGCTTAATGAAGAATCTTTCTTTGCTCAAGAGTCAGAATCAAAAGATGATGACGCTTCTACCAAGCACATCCCCAAAGTTACAGAAGAAGAAGATTGGTTGGAAGCTTATATTGAGGGAAAACGCATCAAAACGTCTAGAGCTGCACCTTCAAAGGACGTGACTCAAGGCTGGCTCACCCAAGATAAACCTCAAACTCCTGAACCTTCATGGTTCATTCCCGAGTCTGATTCAACAAACCGTGACAATAATTGGGCTACAACCATTATTTCCAACTATGAAGCTCCAGCAGAAGATTCTATTCTTCACTTCACATGGGATATAGGAAGCTTTATGAAGTGGTTTTGTGAGAAGAAGGGAATTACATCAATCACTCCTAAAGACCTTGAAGGCCCAGCGTTTGAAATCGTTAAAGTCTTCCACTCGGATGCTAATCAGCTTCAATACCAGATGGAAGAATGCTATAAAAAGCTGAATGATCAAGTTAGTGAGCAGATCAATCGATTTGATGTGAACAACCCTTTTCCTCTCGGTGGTGAACCTGGACAAATGACCATTCAGTCTGAGTTCTTCTTCAACCATGACCTCAATTATCTATGTACTCGTACTACTGAAAGAAGACCAGCTTTATCGATTTTGAAGGTGAAAGGTGCTACCTACACTGATCAGGGTCTTGAACAGATGGTACCGGATCAATTCTGGGCAGACAAAGAACAAGAGTATGACATTGCTGCCTCATATGGAATTTCTCATTGGTGGTTCAAGAAGAAGAAATTCTACATTGATAGACATGGTGCTAAAAAGAGTCGCAGAGCAGTTCGATCCAAGTTGCGTATTCTAAGTGTTATCAGTGTAGAGATCTTCTCAATCTATGGCTATGATTACCTGAAGAAGATTGTTCTTCGAAGAGCAGACTTGAAAGAGCATATTATAGAAGAAAACAACTTCAAACATTTGATGCCAAATGACTTTGAAGATCTCTATCTTCTGAACCTCCAAGGACACCTTGACCATATACCTGTTCGTGAGAAGAAGGCTCTCTCGGCTGCTGTCAATCTCTGGATCAGAGGCTTGGTCATTCGACAAAGAGTTGGGGATTTTCAGCTAGGAATAGAAAGCTACCAGACTCGGGTCAACCTAACAAGACCTCAATGGGAAGCCTCAGGACATGAATTTCATCACGACTATAAAGTGATTGACACCCCTAGAGCCATCCTCTTTACCGACAGATACGGGTCACGTATGCTAATGAGACTGTGCGAGCTTTTCAAGTTCAGTGATGGAACTCTCAAGATGGTCGAAGAAGAATTGAACTCGAGAGTGAAGCAAATAAAACTTGATCTGAAGCCATGGAACAAAACAAGATTCTGGTCTGAACATGATTTGAAGATGTGTGAAGATTTCATTGCTGCGATCGGACGAAGACTAAAGACTAGAAAGATTTATCGCAGCCTTGAGAGTTTTGTCGGTGGTAGACTTCGTGAAGGTCATTACAAGCTTCTTCAAAGAACTGAATGAAGACATCTTCTGGGAGCAGTTTCTTTTTTGTATTTTGATGTGTATAATGTGGTGTCTGTACTATGAACAACTATAACTATAATGTATGTAGTTGTGATAGGTTATGTATTGTGGTTTCCCTTTTTATCTAAAAGGGAACTTCAGTGTAGTCCACTTCAGATCATATAAAACCGGACACATTTTTCTCCAACAAGTTTTGTTTCATACATATTTAAATCACTTGAGATCCAAAATCTCAAAGGATTTGAAATTTTTGAGCGGGGGAGAAAATGTTATATAAATATGAAAGATGACAAAAGGTGACCATTTTTGTCTCAAAGTGCATACTGCTCTCTAATATGTGCTAAACCCTTTTCGAATCTCGAAGCATATATTAAGGGGGAGCATTTCAAAACAAATATAAACCTTCAAGGTACAAAGATTTCTATGTTTTAACATAATGTACCTTGATTGAGTGTTAAATGGTTTCTAAATGTTTGGTAATCATGGATGTACTTCAAAAGAACTCTTACCTCTATGTGATAAAATGATTTCAAATATCCTATGCACATATTGAGGGGGAGAATTTACCAAGAAAATCAAATGGTTGTTTCTACGGAAATAGTGATCAAGAAATTATTTCAAAGAACTCTTGCCTCCATGTGCTAAACAATTTCAAGTTCATATGCACATGTTGAGGGGGAGCATTTCAAAATGATCAAAACGATTCAGGTACAAAATGCTTTAATAATATATCACAAGTACCTGGATTGGTTTTCAAATGGTTTTCAATTGGTTCCAATGGCTGATGAACAATACCAAAAAGACCGACCAAATTTACTTTATGTATGGTGATTTAAGGATGGTTAGGTTAGGTATTCGTTCCCACGATCCCGCCAGAGCCGGAGGGATCTACCCAGGGACAATCTACTAGATAGTGTAGAGTCCTTAGGTATAATGAAAAAAGGAGAAAAGTGAGATATAGGAAGAGTTCGGACTGAGATAGAGCTAGAACTGGAATAACCCCAACAAGGTTCTAGTAATGAAGTCTCGGTAAGCCCTGAAGGGGTTGAAGAATGAAAAAGAAATAAATGTGAAAAGGGTGAAAACAAATAGCCCTCCATTAGTTCAACCTTAGGGCAGAAACCGGGTTCAATTCATATGCTACTGGCTGTTACCTAGGTAACACCGGTATTGAAGACAAGCCGTCATGGACCCAGTGACGCACTGCACTACATCTTCCCAAACTACTCAAGTTCCTGTTAAAATGACTTGTTTCATTCTCACAGGGGAACCTACATTATCTATCGACCTTCTCTTAGAGATGGTTGATATTGAAGAAGGAGACCCTCTCCCTAGTCTCCGGCATAGGAACCAAATGTGCACAATTGAGTCTAGAGCCACGAGATCATCAATAAATTTCATTAAGGACACAATCAATGAAGACTCTCTATTTCACACAATGTGGAAAGAGAGAATATATTTTAAGAGTCCTACGCATTATCCATGTGGTATTGCCAGAACATTTGAGTGATATGCAAACATATTCACAATGAAGATGGAAAGCCTTCTAGAGCCAACATCAGACAAGCTCTTGGTAGGTGGCATGTGAGATCTATTCAATAGATCAACCATGTGACAACTGCACAGAAACAATGGAGCGATTCAAATTTATGAATCAATCCTGGTTCAGGTTATGGATTGACGGATACCTTTGAAAAACCGGTCGTTGTGCTTAAAATTCTTTTCTCTAGCACATCGACTGTGTATTAATATTTCAAAATTAAAGAGGTGTTTATGATTGATAATTGATTTTCATTAAAACCTTCGTTGTATTGCAAAAACAATTTATATTGAGCGGTACATGATTGTTTTTCAAATCTCTTTTCATCAATCAGTGAATCTTAAATTCATTGGTTCACTAACTCCGTGTTGTTTTCTTTGAGACGTTCCGGTTTGAGAACGGCTAGAGCAGCTGCGAAACCCTGTCAAGGAGATTCTTCGGAATTATACCTGATCACAGGCAGTACTTGTACTGATCAACGGGGAACCGTGGGCCGTGTACCTCAATTCAACGAAAGTGATCAAAGACACTTTCGTGCGCTTTATTACTAACTGTTGTATGCAGGTACACCCAACATAGCCGCATGCTCACACAACACATTCATTTCCGAAGAAATCATGATTAGTGCATCAATGACTTTGATATTCTCACTCCATGCTTCTGCTACGCTGCTACAAATATCATGAATCAACTAAAGCTTCCGCTACTCTGATGAGAAGAAATCATGATCCAGAATGTGAGCATGTCGGTCCAATTGTCACAACATCATATGCGGGCAACACAACAATTGGTGATGCTAAGATTAACTGTGGCTGATGATCTCAAATAAAGCTCAAAGGTCATCATAATGTGGATCATCTCTATAACCTCCACTTAATGTACATTATAGTTGGATTATGATAAATTCACCATGAAAGCACAAAGATTGAATATTTTGATGAAGTGAAGTCTACGAGCTCAAGACTGAAGATTAATTGGAATGCTAGGATACTAAAATGTAATTCATGGGGTGACCTCCCTTAGGGGAAGATTGTTAGGAATTGGAAATTCTATTTTAAAGCATCGGTCACCCCAAATATAATCTAGCTTAAGTTAGCTCATAGACGTATCATGTATTACATTATTTGTTAGTTAGTTATTAGCATAGTTTAGTCTAGTGCAACACCGTGGAGGAAGGATGGGTCTTTACCCATTGTATGCCTGATCCACAGCCCGAAGGAGGGCGTGCTTCTTTGTATAAATAGCCCTCTCCCCACAAGGGAGAGGGTTGGATGTTCATTTGGAATCTAACCTTCTATGTGTTTCTCTCACTAGAACATCTCTCATTCTCTCTCTAAACACTCCATATGCTTCTATGATTTAAGTTTACATGCGTGTATGAAATCCTATATCTTACATTTGCCAATCTTTCTTTCCTAACTTCATTGACTTCAGCTTGGTTTTGTTTCAGAAAATCGTAGAGTTGATCAAAGTTCACCTGATGTAAGTCCTTTGTTTGGTTGACAATAGTGACATAGCGTCCCAATTCTTCTTGAAGATTGTTGAGAAATTTGATGTTACTCACGATAGTCTTGGGTGTCAACTTGTTTCTGATAAGCTCATTCATCAAAGTGCAAAACCTTCCATAGTAGGATTCAATGGATTCTCCTAGTGTTGATGTAAACCTCTCCCATTCAGTTAGCAGCTTGTTCTCCATGTATTTTTGTCTGATTTTTGTTCCATAACATAACTGTCTAACACGTTTCCACATATCATATGCAGTTTCACAGCTATCTACAGCAACAAAGATGTCTCTTGGTAATCCCAGTTGGACGATGTGTATTGTCATGTCATCTGCTTCGATCTGCTACTTATACTCGTCATTGTATTCAGATTCATGTTGCTCACGAAAGAATGGTTGAACAGGAGGTGTTCCATTAGGATCTCCAGGGTCTTGGACTTGTCATGTCTTGAAGGGTCCTTTCGTAATGGATTGAATCATTATTTTTCCATTAGGTTTGGTCTTGATGTAGCGGAGCATACGACTTATCCATTGAAGATATCCACCTTTTTCCAGCATAGGAGGACGGTTTTCAACACCGGCTGCATGAATATCTTGTTGAGTTGCCATTGATGAAAGTATTTTATGATAAAGTTGATGTAGGATCGATTCAACGATAAAGGAGTTGTGTTTTGATGAAGATTAAGCTTGGTTGTTGTAATGAAAATTTGGTTTGAAAACTTTAAAACCTCAATAACTTCCTTTCGGAGGGGATTTGGGCCTCAAAAAATTCGTTTCATGACTTTGTGGTGAAACCTCACAATATTCAGGCTGTTCCGATCTTTTTGGCAGGTATTTCGCTGAAAACAGAGTTACGGTTCAAAAGTTATGGCCGTTTGAAGTTTTGCGGAAAATCTTACTCGTAAACTTGTTCTTAGGCGTAAACTTTGGGTTCTTAGGTGTAAACTTGGTCCTTAGGCGTAAGATTTGAAGCTTATGCGTAAAAACTGTCCTTACTCATAACAATTAACACTTATGCGTAAACAATATCTCTACGCGTAAGATTTTACTCTTAGGCGTAAAAAATATCTTTACTCGTAAGGTTTAACTCTTAAGCGTAAACCACAGTCTTAGGCATAAGATTGAAGTCTTAGGCATAAAAACTGTCTTACGCGTAAGAAAGAATCGTATCTCACTAACTTGTCCAAGCTAGCGAGATTTCACAAGTCGAAGTATTCCACAAACTTATCCAAGTGAGGGAAGTACTGAGTAACCGTTGTTGCACAAAGATTCTTCACCAAATGCTTAAGCGTAAACCTTAGACGTAAACTTCACTTCTTACGTGTAAGCCTTAAGCGTAAGAAAAGAGTTTTGACTTTTCTTAGGCGTAAAACTAGGGTTTTGACTTTTTGTACTTGAAATCCTTACGCATAAACAGCCCAGATGTTTTCAAAAACACGAATTTTCACCCAAAAACACGATTCCAAATGATTTCTTTTGCACAAACTTCTTCCAAAACACTTAAGGATCAATAAAAACTACAAATTTAGCTTAAAAAACACGTAAAAATCAAAACTTTATGACAAAAGCTCACATTTTTATATAAAAAACGCAACTTTCTTGTAAAGTTTTAACAAAAAACGTAACACAACACTCCTAAACCATTGTTAGGCGATTGATACCAATTGTAGGACCTTGTTTTTATCAACCTTATCACGTTACCAACCTTAACACACAAGTATAACACGTAAATATTAAGCACGAAATAAGATGAAGAAAGGTGGTGACTTGAAATATGTATATGGGGCGTGTATGAGTAGAGAGAAATAAAGATGAAGAGAAAACTTGTATTGCTTAGAAAACACACACACTTACACACTCAAGAACACCCCTCAAATGACACATTTGAGGGGTATTTATAATTCAAGTACAAACGCCCTAATGGGCTTGGCATGGGTTTCGTGTGGGCTTGGCATGGATTACAACTTAATAAAGGCTAGCTTAACTTAACTTCTAACCATTTAGCTTAGCCCAATCCACGAGCCCATTGACTACTCTATTACGATATCTAACACACATTACAAAGTTAACGTGAATGACCATCACTTCTATTAATTACTATTAAGGCTAACAGTTATGAAACAGAACTTCAGGATATGATATTTTAGCGAATATTGTGCGAATTTAGGGAAACAAATCCTTTCTTTTAACGTCGGCTTATGAAATTTTGAGATGTTTTCATGAAATAATCAAGATGAACATCAAGAATACAGATGATTATTAATCTATCGAGTTATTTTTAAAGGATAATCAAGTAAATCTCAGCATTATGTTATATAATAGTTGTAGTAGTTCAACTTCAGATATGTTGTGTCACAGTTCAATTTCAGTATTATATTATAGTTCAGCTTTAGTATCCAGCTTAGTTTCACTGTTTTATAGTAGCTCAGTTTCCTCAGCCATATGTTACAACATAGCTTCAGAATTATATCTTAATTCAGCTTCAATTTCAGTGATATGAATGTAGTTGCTTGATAAATGCTTACAACAGTTCATCCGAAGAAGAGGTATTTATACATGTTTTGAATTTCGTTATAATTTTTTTTAAACATTGGTTTTATGTTCAGAAATTGTCTTTTTTCAGGCTCAAGCGAAGCGGAAAAAAAACTACAAAAACATATGGAACTTAAAGCCGTTGATATAATTGAGAATTGAGCAAAGTGAACGATGGTTAATTTTTGAGTTTTAAACAACTATATTATAGATTTGTTTATTTGTGTTTTGGTTTGCATATTAGAATTATATTATGGATTTGTTTATGTCTTTTATTGTGTTTTGTTTACATATCAGAATTACATGTGTTTCTTATATTATGATTTATTATATTATCTTATTTTATTCACATATTATTTTGTTTTAATGACTATCAATGTACCTGCACAATACCGATTTTATATATTTATTAAATCAAAACTAATCTAGCAAAAATTAGCCGCATACAAAAAGTATAGACCGAAACATATAGTGTCATTATTAGATTCCTTCAATATTTGTGATAAATATAATAAACAATAGAGAGTAAATCATTAACACAAAACAAAAGTAATATGTAACATATAAATGATTATATTTTATTAAAATAACGATAACAATGTATTTCATTTCTCCTTCATTTAATGTTACGTTTTTTATATACATACTTTCATGATATAGACTACAAATAATTATAACTGTGATAATTTATTACACCGTAGTAGTAGTTGTTTCTTACAAAAATAGTAAGCTTCTAACACAATTACAAAATATGTTTCTCATAAATAATCAAAATGTTTATTATCACTGTCATCAAATCTGTTCTTCCTTTTTTTTGTCAACATAATCTTCTTCCCCAGTAATTAAACCCAATACACCTTCTTCAAAACCAAAATCATCTTTAAATCTACAATTTTAAGATTCTTCGTATTTGTAGCCACTTTGTTTTCACCTTTCATGGGTATCAATATCATCATTGTTCACCACCGGCATTTGCTTGCTATCAACAAATGTTTTGTTGACATAATCAACAACTACAAACAAAGAAACGAATAATATTAAGAAAAGACTAACGTTACAAAAAGAATAAGAATATATCAACGTACCTTGTGGGAGCAAACAAATCAAAAGGGCAATATTATCAACCCAAGGCAATCTTGTCCACCTCGATGGAACATGAATAACTTGAAAAATTAACTAAATCAAAAGCAAGTCTAACACCATTTTGTATAACATCTTACTCTCTTTTTTATACTATTTTTTTAATAACCATATGTGTGTGTTTTCCGATTTGTAATAGAGAAAATGGATTGATTCACGATTGGATGATAGGAAATATTTAAATAAGAATAAATTACTATTTAACTTGAGATTGGTGTCAATTTATAACTGAAAAATATATAAATGATTTGACAACTTAATGATAAGCCATCATTAACATTGAAAGGTACACTATAAGTATTAATAATAATATAGAAAAAATTGTTTTACTATATCATGCTTAGATATATTATGTTTTATATTAAGGTTAATTATTTTGTTCTTCAATTGTATTTATGCGAAATATATATATTTTTATTAACCGAAAACTAATCTAACAAAAATTAAACCCAAAGCTTCGTGCGTGCACGAGGATCTAAAACTAGTTTTTTGTTAAAGAAAACAAGAAACTAAAAATCATCCTTGCTTAAATATTTTGATTGTCTTTTACTCAACGCGGCAACTTTAATTGAACATATATAGGTAAAGATAAAATGAAAACTTTACCCTTATGTTAATACAAATAAGCCGTAAAAACGTTTATTTATATTTTACGATCTTCTAATGTTTTGTCGATAATAAACGTAAAATCATTTTAACGAAACAAATAAAATACGTAAATGGTTTGAGCCAATAGTTTACTAACACACATACGTTTTCACATATAACACTAAACAAGTAAAAGTGGTTTTATGATTTAATAATACATATGTACAACAACTAGTGTTTACATATTTGGCAAATATATACATAACTATGTATCATAATGGATAATACAATGGGTAGAAGTTTAAATATTTGACCCATTAACTAAATACATTGAATGTGGTTGGGTAAAACCCAAAGTCCATGACCCATGCCCATGGAGCATGACCCATAACCCATTGCATGACATCATGCATAAGTCATATATAGATATTATCCATGACCCATGGACTAGATGCATTGCATCTTGTAGATACATTGTATCTACTTGGATACCCATGGTCCAAAGTCTAGGACCCATGACCCATAACCCATGACCCATGACCCAAAACCCATGGGCAAAGAGGAGCGTCCCACGGATCCCCAGGATTACACTGGACGGATCCCTCAAGTGAGGGATCCGTGGAACAGTAGCTAAAATCCCTCTATAAATAGTGAGTCATTTCTTCATTTTGGGTTGCCACTCCCACACATACTTTCTCCAAGTATTGTAACCTTCTAACCTCAGATCCTAAGGATCTCTCTATGTAGTTTGTATTTTGTTTTTTGTGTGATTCTCTAGGTTCCTCTTAAAAGCGAGATCACCACCTCTTGAAGTCGAGCAAGCTCAAGTCCATGAGTTGCCATGCTTCGTCATCATCAAGACTACTGAGGTTTTCTTGTTGATAGTTCTTTCTTTCTCCATAGAGGTGTTGTGTTAAAGGCATTAGTGAAGGATGCCGAAAGAGTCAAGACGAAAGAATTAGTGAAAGGTGCTTAACGTCCGTGTCAAAGGCATTAGTGAAGAATTCCAATGGAGTCAATGCGAAGGCATTAGTGAAAGGTGCCAAATGTCTGTGTCAAAGGCATTAGTGAAGGATGCCTAGAAGTCAAGTCAAGTGGTATTAGTGAAAGATGCCAAGAGCGTATAATCGATGAGGTGCATCGATGTACAAATAGAGATAGGTTGTATCCAAGGATATTGATATCCTTGATGATGTTGTAATAAGGACTAGTGGGTCTCCTTTGGGATAGGTGTTGTGTAGTGTTGGGTAGTAGTTCCTCCATTGTAATGGAACTCGGTATTTAGCCTAGTACCGGATAAAGGGTAGGCGACGTTGTAATAGGTGTGGTTCTACCTTGTGGAAGAACCCGGTGTCTAGCCTAGTACCGGAAAAAGAGTAGGCGACGTTGTGAATGCTTCTCAGCCATAAGGAGTTGGTGTCGTGTAGTGTTTACGAACTCTCGAGTAGGTGACCCGAGGAGTGGAGTAGGGCAAGGAAGGTTTCCTTGTAGCTGAACCACTATAAACACTCGTGACGTGGTTATGTGATTCTCACTCTTTATCTTTCATTACACATTTATATATCTATCTATCAACGTCCAACATACACATCTAAATAGATTGACATAAGTCAGTCTAAATATTTTAAAACGAAGTTTTAATCGGTAAAACGATTCAACCCCCCTTCTAGTTTTCCACACCTTATGTAATGCACATGGGAATATTAACCGAATAAGTTAACGAAAGTTAAGGTCAGGGATCATCAATGTTATTCTTTGAAAAATAAGGACTATCAATGTAATGTGAGACTATCAAGGACGATAAATGCAATTTTTTACAAACCACATGGACTATCTATGTAATTTATTCTAAATTTTAATACTACCAATTTTCAAATAAGTAAATTACTGAAGATGCATGGATGTGATCAACCACAAAAAACCTGCAATAATAGAAGTATTTTTCTAGCAATAGTTTCTCGCGAATTGGTGGTTACATGGACCGCACAACGTCGTTGCAGGTATTTAATTAATCTTTTTGTCTTTATGTAATTTTCATTTTCACTATAGGTTAAAATTTTTCTCTATGTTACGGACTTACGGGTACGTCTAGACCATAGTAAGGTCAAAATTTTAAGCTATATCTTGTGAAGTGACTAATAATTGTTTGATCTTTGTGTTAAAAAGAAACTTTAAGTGGCCTAGCGGTAAAACACCTAACCTCCTCAGGTGTTGGGTTCAAACCTTATGAGGTACAAATTTTGGGATACCCATTCTTAGTGGCCAAGTTAAGTTGATTGTATTTATATTAGGAGTGCAATTGGATTCGTAGTTTACTGTTTCAATACTGAACGACGAATGATTATAATTTGATTATGACACGCGATATCAACCTGGAATTATGAAACTAAATGCGCGTTATCATTTTTGTGTGTCCACTGTGTCTCCGCTTCCAAAATCCTACACCATTGCATTAAATGACCTAAAATAATGTTGATAGCCTCAAGCCCACCAATTATACGCCAAAACCAAGCCTATTATCAAACACTTAATAGGGCTTATTATCACACTTGATAAGCCCGATTACAGTCCCAAGCCACAAAACTTCATAAATGTTTTTTAAGCTTACTTTAATTAAAAAAGATTTTCACATATGAACTCAAGTGCTATTAATATATACCTTATTAAAACTCACTTATATATTTATTAAAATGATGAGTTTTATTTTGAAAATTGTTATATGCTTAAACAAAATCCCTACACCCATTTTCAAATAAGAAATGCCGGGTTGTGATCAACCACAAAAAACCTGCAAAAATATAGAAGTATTTTCTAGCAACAAAGTTTTGCTAATTGCTGCTTCCATGGACTCCACAACGTTGTTGCAGGTATATAATGAATCTTTTTGTCTTTATGTAATTTTCATTTTCACTATAGGTTATGTGGAAAACTAGTAGGGGGGGTTGAATAGTTTTGCCGATTTTAAGTTAGTTTCAAAAACTTTTAGATTCGATGTTATGTGAAATCGTATAGATGTAGAGATAGTATAGATCTAAGAGTAATGCAAGTAAAGTAAGTAAAGTAAAGGATAGAAATGACACAACCGATTTACAGTGGTTCGGCTACAAGGACACCTTCCTTGCCCAACTCCACTCCCCGAGTCACCTACTCAAGAGTTCAAGCACTATGTCAACAAACTCCTTCAACTTGGCGGAGAAGCCTTTACAACGTTGCTTACACATTTTTCCGGTACAAAGCTAAATACCGAGTCCGTAACACGGAGGACCAAACCAACACTACTATAACACAACAAATATGTGAAATATGAAATACAAGATCTTTGCTACAGAAATCTTGTGGAGGAACAAATCAATCAAGGACCCCTTGCTTGGATGACTTGTAGAATGCTCGTGATCTCGCCTTAGAGAAGGACCTATATGAGAATCACAATAAAAGAAAGAAGAACAACTCTCTAGATCAAGTGATCTTTTGTTAGAAGAGTGTAAGAATATATGAGAGAGTTTGTAAGAAGAGGGGTAAGTAAAAATGAAGAAATGGCTCTCTATATTTATTGGCAAATTCTTGCCACTGTTGCACGGATCCCACGGATCTCTTGCTTGAGGGATCCGTCTAGTGTAACTCCAGGGATCCGTGAGACGCTCCTCTTTGCCCATGGGTTTTTGGGTCATAGGTCATGGGTTATGGTTTGAACCATGGGTATCTAAGTAGATACAATGTATCTAATAGATGCAATGTATCTAATAGATGTAATGCATCTAGTCAATGGGTATGGGTTAACTCCATGGGTTATGGATATGCTCTATGGGTATGGGTCATGAGTTGTGGTTTTTACCCATCCTAATAAACTACGGAGTATTACAACAAATGAATTATTACAACAATTTGTATTAAATGACTATATGTAGATGCTTTACAAAAATACCATGTATCCTTATAGTTTTGCTTATAATAACATTATATTTGTTATCAACAAAACACAGAAAGATCGCTAAATATTAATAAACGTTTTTACGGTTTATTTGTATTAACATGTTATAAAAATTTTATACGTTACGGGTATGTCTAGACCATAGTAAGGTCAAGTTTTTTTAAGTTATATCTTGTGAAGTGACTAATAATTGTTTGATCTTTGTGTTAAAGAAAAACTTTTAAATGGCCTAATGGTTACTGGTAGGGCTGTAAACGAACCGGACGAACACGAACGGAGCCTTGTTCATGTTCGTTCATTTAAGTTTAACCGGACAAATAAACGAACACGAACACTTAAACGGACGCAATTTCTTGTTCATGTTCGTTTATTAAGAAAAGGAGTTGTTCATGTTCGTTCATTAAGATACTAAACGAACGCTAAACGAACGCTAAACGAACATAAACAATCGAATATAAATGAACATAGACAAACGATCATAAACTTTATTAAATTATGCATCTAATATTGTTTTATAAGTGTCGTTTTGTTTAAACAAACTAATTTAAAAATTATACAATTAAAAGATTTGATATACTAACATAAATAAATAAATGAATATAAACGAACGTTAACGAACGCATAATCGGACGTTCACGAACATAAATAAACGGACATGGCTTTTGTTCATGTTCGTTCATTTAACTAAACGATCGTAAAATATTGTTCATGTTCGTTCATTTAATAAATAAACGAACATAAACGAACTTTTTACCGAACCGTTCATGAAATGTTCACTGAACGTTCAGTTCGTTTACAGCCCTAGTTACTGGTAAGACACTTACAAATTTTGGGATACCCATTCTTAGTGGCCAGGTTAAGTTGACTGTATTTATTTTGGGAAGTAATGAACGACTATGCACCAATAGATTTAAATTAGAAGTCAAAGAGGAGACCATGTCCAACAGGCCAACATCAATGACTATAATTTGATTATTCCAACATATAGACTTGTTCAAAAAAAGAAACATATAGACTTAACTTATGAAATTGCATTTCAATAATTTAGGTAGGAACTTAATCCTGGAAGACTTGAAATATCAGTGCCTTTACTTTTGGCACACTACGTCAAGGTTTATTGATGTCTACGGGAAACCAAAACTTAATCTTGTCATCTTTCTATTCTAGCTAGTTGTTGTACGTAATTCTTTCTCCCATCTTCTTCAATATTTAATCGTTGTTTTTTGTTCGGCTGAGATATGTTTCAAGCAAATCCAGTTTCTATTAGACAAACCATAACACTAGCCCAATTTATTACCTTTTTCATTCTTATAACAACAACTTGTAGTGCAGTAGTAGACACCATTGCCATGAACCAAATATTCAAAGATGGTGAAACCATTGTTTCAGAAAATGAAACGTTTGAACTGGGTTTTTTTAGCCCCGGAAGTTCAAAGAACAGATATCTAGGGATATGGTATAAGAACATGTCACAACGGACAGTTGTATGGGTCGCCAATAGGGAGAACCCGCTTACAAGTACCACTGGTGTATTCATGTTTAGTCGTGAGCAAGTTTTCCTGCTTCAGAGGGATAATGGTACCATTGTGTGGTCATCCAACTTCTCAGTACCAATATTAAATACTACTCCAATGGCATTACTTTTGGACACGGGGAACTTTATCATCAGAGACAGCAGCAATACTGTGGACAAAAATCTCATTTGGCAGAGTTTTGATTATCCTGGAAATACTCTTCTACCAGGAATGAAATTTGGGAAGGACTTCAAGACAGGAAGAACGACGTATTTGACCTCATGGAGTACAAAGGACGATCCGTCACCTGGTGAATATTCTTTAAAATGGATTTTGGATGAATATCCACAATTATATATGATAAAAGGTTCAACCATAGAAATAAGGTTTGGTCCATGGAATGGGGTTGAATATGCAGGCTTGCCACATTTCGAAAGCCCATTTTACACATACAAACACGAGTACATTGTTAACCCAAACGAGTGGTATTACTTATTCACTTTCAATAGCACCACATTTGTACAAAGGGACGTGTTGACTGAAGACGGGAGGTGCCAGTTATGGCATCATGTTACCGGAACACCAGAATGGATGCAGGACCAAGCCTTACCGTTGGATGTATGCGACCGTTATGGACTTTGTGGCCCATATGGAAGCTGTAACACAGCCAAGTATCCTTTATGTGGGTGTTTGGAAGGTTTTGAAACAACACAAGAATGGCGTCCTGAATTTTGGACTGCAGGTTGCCAACCAAAGGTACCTCTCGATTGCGGCCCTAAAGAAGGGTTTGTCAAGATGACGGGAGTAAAACTGCCTGACACAAAGGGTTCCTGGTTTAGTGAGCACATGAACCTCAAGGATTGTGAAAGAGCATGCAAGAAAAATTGTTCTTGTACAGCTTACGCAAATCCATATATTAAACGTGAAAGCGCATGTTTGTTGTGGTTTGGTGATCTGATCGATGTCAGAGTGTATTCACAAAATGGGCAAGATCTTTACATAAGAATGGCTGCGTCTGAATTATCAGGTAATTATTTCGACAAGAGCACTTACGAATGGTTGATTTCAGTTACTGTATATGGCATCATAAATAAGTTAAGTAACAGAAGTTAGCTTAAAAGGGAATGGGTAAAACGGGTTGAAAGTTTTCTGAAGTCTATTTTTTACTCCATACAGTCTCCTAAAGTATTTACTCATCGACATGGATTGTTATCATTGCTTTTATTATTCGCAACTCTTTTCAAACATGAACAAACAGCGAAACTGTCTCAAAGCTGTACTAGAATTGTGCCGCTAAAGTGAATAAAAGAAAACAAAGTATTTATTACTTTTTATATAAAAAAGCACTTCGTTATCGTTGTAGTTGTTGACCTTTGGATCAGTGGCTTTTGGCACAACTAGTACCTGTCGAGGCTCTCAACTTTAGTGTGCGAATTATGTTGTTTCAATGAGGTTGCTTCCTCTCTAAATGAAAAGAATTGTGTGTATTGAACATTCTTCAGAACTCCAACATGCCTCCAATAGAAAGAGACAATTAATGATCACATTTCTCTTGCCTACAACAATTGTATTTGTCGCATTCTGCTTCGTCTTGGCAAAGTTTGCTTCGAGGAAGAGTCTTCAGAAATCAAATGTTGACAAGGAAGGTAGGTGTTTAGGTCTAATCTCATCATTTATGTCATATTTTCTTTTCGATTTTAGAAGAGGTGGTACAGGTCGGGTACGGGTCAAAGTGAGTATCTTCATAGTATGGTTGAAACGGTTCGGGTCATGTAGGGTTGACCAAAAACGTATCTTTTGTCCAAAAGATTGAATTATTTTCAATAGAAAGTTACTGTGTCATGTGATTAAAGTAGTTGTATCATTTCCATAATAAACTAGTTTTATAAATAAAAAGATTGGGCAAGATAATTGCAGACTTTCAAAAAGTCCAACTGTTTCTTTTTTTGTTATATAACCGGTTTGACTTGCTAGAGATAAATGAGTCGAATTTGTATTAGATAATAGAGAAGGCAATCATGTTTTAGTGCTCAAGTCAATAAAAAAGTGGATGTTTTAACAGGTTAATTACCCCTTTTAGTTTGTAATTTGTTTGGGTTCATCATTCTTCGAAGTTCTTGGGTTTGGATTGACTTCTTGCTTTATATATTTTAGGTACTATGATACAGCTCATCAGTATAGATGCTAATGAAAGCAACAATATGGAGAATATGCAGTTATCGTTGTTTAGCTTATCCAAAGTCGCATGGGCTACTAGTAACTTTTCGGACGAAAACAAGCTGGGAGAAGGAGGGTTCGGTTCAGTTTATAAAGTAAGTCAGGCAAAAATAGATAGAAACGTCTCCTCTTTCACATTTTTTAGTAATATTCACAAACAAAAAGACCACTCAGCTACATACTTATGCTCTCCTAATCATACCAACCACTTTATTCTTGTCCAATATTAATCAAAAATTCACAATTACTAGTAGTTGACATGATTATGAGAATATGGCTATGAATTTGAAATATCTTATGTTTGAGTTTATAGTAAGCAAAATGCATTTAAATGAAGTGAGTACATTATTAATTTCATTAGTAAGTTATAAGGCTCCATGAAAAACCAATCCTTGACCAACGTACATTTTGCAAATGGTTATCTCTCTAGGGTGTGCTAGAAGACGGGAAAGAAATTGCAGTCAAGCGGCTTGCACATTTATCTCATCAAGGGCTAGAAGAATTTAAAAACGAAGTCATTTGCATTGCTAAGCTTCAGCACCGAAATCTTGTAAAGCTTTTAGGATACTGCTTTCAAGGAGAAGAAAAACTGTTGATTTATGAATACCTACCTAACAAAAGCCTAGACGGTTTTATATTTGGTTCGACACTCTATCATACACAGTGTACCAAATATATATATTTTTTTCTTTTCGATTTCCTTAAATAAGTTAAGTTAGTTTTGATAAGCTTTCTTTGTAGGTGATAGAATGAATGTGGTCCTAGATTGGCCTCAGCGCTTCCACATTATCCATGGGATTGCCCGGGGTCTTCTTTATTTACATCAAGATTCCCATCTTAGAATTGTTCATAGAGATCTAAAAGCTAGCAACATTTTACTTGATGTTGACATGAATCCGAAGATATCAGACTTCGGTCTGGCTAGAATCTTTAAAGGACAAGAGAGTGAAGCAAAGACACAAAAAGTAGTTGGAACATTGTAAGAATCCAGTAACTTTTTGAATATCTTCGTACATTGGGAAGTTGGCACAAAGGGCGGGTTGGGTAACATGTCAAAACGCTAACATTTTGTGTGATTCATGACATTTCGGTCGCGTTGTTCCACCAACATATCTCTTATCATTTTTTAAAACATTATAGAAAGTTTAAGTAAATGTGATTTTAAAAATAATACTATTAATACCCTATCTAATACGTTTGGTATGTCAAATTAAAAGGCTGAAAAAATATGAATATAATTTTGGAAACCTTTAACCCGTTTTGACCCGTTCACATTTTGGGAATTTTTTAGGTTTGATCCATCTAACCTGTTAGATATCAATATATACCCGAATAGGTTGAACCGTTGAAGTTACCTCCTATAAATGACTGTACATGCAAACTATTTCTTATTGTTTTTTTTCAAATTTATGCAGGGGCTACATATCTCCCGAGTATGCAGTAAGGGGGCAGTTTTCTTTAAAGTCAGATGTTTTCAGCTTCGGGGTCTTGGTGTTGGAGATTGTAAGTGGGAAAAGAAACAGCGATTTTTCATATGTAGATTGCAGTGATAATCTTCTCGGACACGTAAGTTTTGTTAGTCTGTCTAGTTTTCTATTTGCACTTTGTATATAGTACGTATTCCGTTTGTCTTAAAGTAAGTTCAATGGTTTAATCATCATAAAGTACTTTTAAGATTAATGCTTATTGTCAAACTTGAAAGGCATATTATGAATGATAACTTATTTTTCTACTAATCTTTTACACCGCTGACTTACTACTATGATGAATGTAAGTATCTATTGGTAATAATTTAAGGTGAAAAAATATGAGCGGTTTTGCTTCAGTTATAGTTGGTTTGCTGACAACACATCGTTTATATGAAATTCTTAAGGACTACATAAAAACTGAGCCATTTTTTCACAAAAAAGCGCCAAACATTGAGTTATTTTTATATACATTTTATTGTCGTTACTTACGTGTTCTTTTCGCTTTTTAAAATACTGATTGCTTGTTCATTCATAATATGTAGACTTGATATGGATGTTATTTCTATGTGAAGCCTTGGACTGTCAGCTACTTTGTGTTGGTGACAAATTATTTCCATGCATATATAGAAAGATAACCTAGGTTGCACGGACACGGACACGGGCACGGTGTCCGACACGGACACGGACACGGTGATACGGCAAAATCTAAAAATATAAGACACGGACACGGCGTGGACACGGGAATTTATATATATATATATATATATATATATATATATATATATATATATATATATATATATATGTATGTATAAAAACATGTACAAAGCCTTAAAATCAAATGAAATATCATAATAATAAGGAAACAAAACTAATCTCTTTCTCTTCTTCCTCTATCTCAACATCTTTGTGCTTCCGCCATCCACCGCACCACCAAGTAAACACTTTCTTTCTTCTCTTTTTTATTTATTTTTTTTTAAAATTTCTTCTACTTTTTTATAAATTTTGAAAAGCTTCTTTTTTCATTTTTTTTTCAAAACAAAATCCAAATCCGTGTCCAAGCCGTGTCCAAATCCGTGTCTGTCCGTGTCCAAGCCGTGTCCAAATCCGTGTCCGGCCCGAACATCACGTGGGACACGGCACGTGTGTGTCGGACACGTGTCCGAGGCGTGTCCGTGTCTGACACGTGTCCGACAATGCCACTCCTTACTTTCAGGCGTGTCCGTGCTTCCTAGAAGATAACCAACTGTTAATCATTTCTATTGTGGTAACCGATGACATGTTCAAACATAGTAACTTAACGGAGTATTGCAAGCTTATTTGTCTCTTGATCTGTTGTGGTACAGCCACCATGGCGGCCTTTCAGCAAGGCCGTCATTAGTGTCTGCTACCACATTCCAATGTCCCATGCGCTTAAATTTCATGTTACCTTTGCCGTTGCTTTAAAGAAAATCCTTGTGTGTGAACTTTTTTTAGGCATGGAAACTTAACAGAGAAGGGGAATCATTATCTTTCGTTGATGCATCTTTAGGCGAGTCATTGGTTGTATATGAAGCTTTGCGATCGATGCACATTGGTTTGTTATGTGTGCAACAAGAAATTGAAGATAGGCCTAGCATGTCATCCGTGGTGGTTATGTTGGGTAGTGACGGTCTATTACCATCTCCTAAACATCCTGGTTTCTTCACTGGTGGTAGCGACTCCGCCTTGATCACTCCTCCAATACCCTCAACCAATGGTTTAACATGGACTCAAGTCAACGGTAGATGAAGATTCATGGCAACACCATCACACCTTATAGCATATTTTGTAGTTTAAAACATCGTAAATACATTTTTTTGTACTGGTAATTCATATAAGACTCTCATATGTGTAACACATATTCAGCTGTGGACTTCTCCATTACCCACGAATTCTGGTAGTAAATATTATCTCAGTTGTCTTTAGACCATTTTTTCTCATTACTTGGGTGTATCCGATGCATAATAAATCAAAGGGAATTGATAATTACACATAGTAATTTGATTTATACACATAAAATTATTATATATGGACTATTATACCCATATGCCATTTTAACCCCACTTTCTTCTTCCCCCACCATCTCTCCCTTTTTCTAAGTTGATGCCGATCACTTTCACAATCACACACCCATTAATCCATCACACGTATATACGCAGTTGACTTATTTTATTTTTTTATGTATGATATAATCACCAATCTTTTACTACGTACCATTAAACAATTATGACATGGTAGACAAAATTGTAGCTTCTGTTTAATTTCTTTATGAGGAGGTTTTAAGTGAAGCAGAATGCTGGAACATCTTATTCATCTAGGAGTTTCAAGTGCCAAAAAAAGATGGAATTTCGGAAAATCATGTAAAACAAAGATGCTTTCTTGTACGTGCAAACCAGAGAGGATTAGATGGAAGAAAATTGTAGCTTACATATCGCAGATTTCTATCTGGTTTGTATGCGAACATCTAATGTATAGTTCAAGCCGTACGTTAAACTCAACATGAGCATCTGATTATATTGTAGATCGCAAAAACGGCGCTGTAGGAACTTTGAGTTATAGTAATATTTTAGTTCCAAGACAATCTATACTGACGAGCATATGATTATTGCAGAATGTTCCTACACAATATTATGTCGTTTGTTACCCGACGTTATTATCGTGTTCGTAATTAATCAACTAGATCGTAATATATATTATGGTGGGAAAATAAATACCAAGATGATATAGTGACAATATTGTTGAAGGCGTCTATTAAATCACTACAACAATCGGATGGACGGGGTGAGGAGACTTTCGCCGGCGACGCAGTGTCCCCGGCGAAAGTCACTAAACGACAACAATGAATCCGACGTGGCACACGAATACGCTGATCGGTTAGTAAAAATTCAACGGAAACTTTCGCCGGGGACATGTCCCCGCCGAAAGTCTTTTTCATTTTTACCAAAAATTGACCGGTTAGTAAAAATTGAACGGAGACTTTCGCAGGGGACATGTCCCCGGCAAAAGTAATATCCACAAAAATATGAATTTGACCAAAGTCAAAGCCTGCTAATTGTTCCCGCCTTTATTCCCGCCAAAGCTTTCCCCGGGGACATGTCCTCGGCAAAAGTAATTTCCACAAAAAATTATTTTGGCTTAAAAAGTAAGAAAAAATCCCGCCAAAATCCAAACCATAAAAAGTAAAAAAAATTATTGAGGCGGTAACAGTTGTGTCATTCGAGTTCCTTCGTTTGAGTTGTTTCGTTTACTTGTTGAGTTATCCCACCAAATATTTTCCAGCCAATATTTTGGCGCCAATATTTTCCCGCCAAAATTTTCCCGCCAAATTGCAACTTTGTCCTGCCAAAGTTTTATTTATATATCCCGGCAAAACACAAATAACCCGATCGTCAATTCGCACAAAACACGCCGGAACAGGAGTGGACAATGGTTTTATCGTCGATGTATCTTTTTAATGAAGTTCTTAATACGCATGGCGACGAAATTTATGATGAATTAATATGGTTCTTAATTCGTGTTTGTTAATTGTGATATTGTTTCTTCAGTTTCATTCTTTAAGCATATGTAATTTATGATTGGAAAAGGGGTGTTTGAACACCATGATCTGGGTAACTAAGAAATGGTCAACTTTACAAATCCAGTATGTGCTTTGATATATAAAAATACTTGAAAGATACATAGGAATTAGTTAAACATACGTATTATTCCAACAACAACAACAACTACTACTACTACTACTACTACTACTGCTACTACTACTACTACTACTACAAGAACAACAACAACTACTACTACATACGAAGATTTTCCATGTCACCTAACAGCTCACGAAGTAATGCATCCGACTGACATGCATGGTCGTCAGGAATCCTTGCCATTCCAAGTCTTGCCTCCAGCATCCTTACTCTTGTCTCTAGCACCTGTTTTTGTGATTCGAGCATGTTTATCCTAAGATCTTTGGCATTACAGCTTGAGCACTCCGTTGGTACAGATCCAGAACCTTGAGATGTTGAAGCAGAAGAGATTATTCTTAAGTACTCGTCAAATTGACTCTTCCACATAAAATATCCGCACCCATGATCTTTTTGTCTGGGCTGTTACATAATAAGAAAATTATAAGAGATTACAACCCAGTTATTTGTATATTTACATAAATAAGAAATGTATGATTGTTCACCTTCGACAAAGGACATGCATAATATTGCCATCCAGATGAATTTTCTGTATGTGATGTTTTTAGTCTTATATTTCGTGCTCCACAAGAACACATAAAAGGATTATATGGCTCCATCTCAGGTTTTGAAATTTGTGTGAAGATAAGAGGTTGTGAGGTTGAGTAGTTTTGAGGATAAGAGGTTGTGAAATTCGTGTGAAGATAAAAGGACTATATAATGTGTTTGTCAGGTTGGTGGGAAGTTTTGGCGCCATACTTTTTGTGAGAAATTTTGGCGCCATTTTTTTGGTGGGAAGTTGAGACCAGTTTTTATCAAAATTTTAACTATAGCAGCTAGCACCTAGACTCAATCGTTTAACATATCGTGTATTATTTATGTTAGTTAGTTATAATTAGTTGATTTATGTTAAATATTTATGTTAGCTGTCGAACCGGGGATCGATAGTAACATTGATGATAACATAAAGTCGAAGTTATTGATCGAATGTTCAAAGGTTTATAGTAAAGAAGACATAGATAGAATCTCAAGAAAGATATCAACATTTGATTTATTTTTGTTGTTGTTGTTGAATCAGCGGTGAATGTGATGGTTGGAGTTGGAGTTCTTTCAATGCCGAATACGATTGCACAAGCCGGCTGGGTAGGAATAGGATTGCTAATCCTATTTGCAGCAATATGTTGCTATACAGCTTATCTCATGAAAAAATGCTTTGAGGGAAAAGACACCATCCAAACATATCCTGAAATTGGAGAAGCTGCATTTGGGACATACGGCCGCCTTTTCATTGCAGTACGTCAAATTTATATCATGTGTGATTAAGAGATTTTAGGGTTGTAATTATCAGATAATCATTTTTCAAATGTGTTGGAAAAAAAAACTGACACTACAACAATCGGATGGCATCTTGTAACTAGGACATATAGCTTAACATGTACTTTCAATAGGATATGTTCTTGAATGATCATGTACTTTCAAAATATTTTCAGAGCGGTTTAAGTCGGTTAGAGCTAGTATAGGGAAAGTGAGGTATGTAGAGTACTATATGCGATGTTATGTAGTTGTAGGTTTGCTATTTATATATTGCTACTTATGCCATTTGTATTGTCTTTGTATTAATTTGAGAGGATTCTCGTGCAGAATCGTCACAGAAATTCAATGGGTAGTGGCTACTCTCAGCAAGGTTTATCAAGCTCAACCCCCCACAAGTTGGGCCGCTCCAGTTCAACAAATGTAACAGTCGGGTTATGGCTACCCTCAAGCTGGTGCATACCCTCAGTTGATTTACTTATTTGTGATTATAAAACTTATTTTTGATTCAATGAATAAAAGGATATTCTCACATTGATGTATTGTGTTTGTGTTATGTTATTTGTGACTTTACAGTTTTAGCAAGTTAATTTGTGGTGTTGTAGAAATTTGGCATGTGTTGGGTGAGAACAGGTAGATTCTTTCCGGAAAAATTCCGGAAAAAATCTAGAAATTACCCGTTTTGCAGCAATTTGCTACAAAATGGGCCAGAGGCTTTCCCCGGGGACATGTCCCCGGCGAAAGTGTGAAACATAATGTCATAACATCACTTTCCCCGGGGACATATCCCCTGCAAAAGTCCTGATTAATTATTTTAATCACGTAATTAGCTAATTATTTGAAAATACTTTCCCCGGGGACTTGTCCCCGGCAAAAATGAGTGCCACGTCGGACGTGTTTGACCGGCGTGAAATGGCAGCGGGACCCACATGTCCCCGGTAAAAGTCGACTTGCGTCCCCGGGGAAAGTATTCCTGAGAGGGTATTGGCGGGGGACTTTTACCGGGGACATGTCCCCGGGAAAAGGTTTCGCAGGGGACATGTCCCCGGCGAAAGCCCTGGTATTTCCCCTGCGAAGAGGCTGATTGTTGTAGTGAATCGGAAGGTCGTTAGCATCGATGGAATGGAGGAGATCTAGAAATAATCTAGTAAGGGCATGCTCAAAATTAAATAAAAAAGATGAGCTTGTCGCAAGTTTAGAGAAGGAAGGTCAAATTTTGGACTAGATATAAGGAGGGGGCATAAAAGTCTATTCACAACCAATTTTATGTGTAAGAATCAAATTGATATGTGTACATATCAATTCCCTAAATCAAATAATGGCTAATGATTTGCACACTCTTTCTTTTTTATTTGCACATTCCATTCTGCGCTATAAATAATTGTACATTTGTTTGATGCAGATTTGCCAGTTTATACATTAGAGTGTGCGGATAAAAAAAGAGTGTACCAATCAACTCTGTTTTATTAAATTTGTACAATTTCACTCATTTGTAAAAACTCAATTTAACAAGGAAATTAAAGCGTTGCAATCGGTAAATTTGACAACACCGTTATCAACCAATTGTTCACTAAACATGGCATCCATATGCGTTTTTCATGCTCTCGCACACCCGCAAATCCGAGCGTATGATTCAGACAATAAATAACCTCGTTTGCACATCAATATTCCAAGCTCACCTACCACTCCATTTCCGGGTTGAAGCACTCCACATGGACACATATCACCTAATTATCTTACCCTTCACAACTATTAATGTAACACCCCAACCCGACGAGGGTAGAAGTGTCATATTCTGGTGTCATATCAGAACATACAATTAAAATTTTACAAACTGAAACCTTAAAAATGAAATACCAAATCATACAAACAATTGACTGACAAGGAAAATACAATATCCAAAATGAAATGAAATCTCAAAACAAAAGCTCTTCAAAATAAGTCCAAAATAATAAGGTAACTAGGGTCGGTCCACTCAGATAATCCAACTCTCAGCCCATCAAAGCCCAATCTTCGATCCTAAAACCTACCGCACGAAAAGAAATGCGGCTGAGTTTAAAAAGCCCAGTGAACAGATATAACAAAACGAAAGCTAAATAAAATCAGAAATACGAAATGAAATAAGGAAACTAATAACAAAGTCGCAGCGAAAGGAGAACAACGAGTCAATGAGGACCCTGCAGAACACAATTATACAGATATCCAGAAAGAACAGATAACAGAGGAAAACAAAGCAAGCAAAGCATCGATGACATAAATATAAGCACATACAAATTAGACATACAAGTACTGAAACATAAGCAAGCATAGTAGACGTCGTATCCACGCAACATATATATGGCATACAATCAATTCAAGAAATCAGAAGACATACAAGTCAAACAGAAATCTAAAGGCAAGCGAAAGCAATTTAATTAGTAAGTGAGCATGGCAATCACACAGGTCAAAAACCCTTAGTTGAAAACATAACCAGTATCATAACAGCAGAAGTACTAACAACAGTCAACACATGGCAGTCACACGTAACAAGTAGGAATACAGTATAAACGATATAATTGAATGAATTAAAGACATAGCAGGGCAACTAAACAAATTAACAAGCCATACGTCACAAGTTGAACCATTTACCCAATCAAACCTTAGCCTAAACAGAAATGCAAACATGGCAGGTCAACAACAAGCAGATAAAGATACTATCAGATAGCCATAGTCCACAAAATTAACTGAACGAAGTATACATGATAAACAGATAAAAACTATCGATTACACACTAGCATGGTCACCAGACAAATCAGAGGGTCACATAACAGTGAGATCACATATCATCAGATGACAGCAGGTAAATCAGATAACCATATACTAATCATATCGCAGCAGGGAAATCAGTAGTCACATAAAACATGAATAACATAGTCAAATCCAATAAACATATAATAACCCGATACGTGAATGGAACGATAGTCTGCAGTAACGGAATGAGAGGATGACAAATCAATGCAATAGAATATATATATATATATATATATATATATATATATATATATATATATATATATATATATATATATATATATATATATATATATATATATATATATATATATATATATATATATATATATATTGGTAGTAGGGTGAGTCATATAAGGGTGTTGAGTAATGAACAGTTAATACAGAATATGGTGCATTGGGGAAATACATATGGCACAATATAGGTATATCAAAAGTGTAAGGGTTGTTAGAAATCTACCACGAGCTCGGAAACATATCATATCATATCATATCATAAGTAACCATTGTATTCGGAGGGGTGACCTCGGAATACCATATATAATTGGAGGGGAGACCTCAGTAACCAATGGAGTAGCTAGCTCACAGACTGTGAAGACGCATATTGCACACGACATCATTCACCATAAAAATCATATCATATCATATCAAAACATATCTAGGATGCATCCATACGCCCCCGCAGAAACATAGTGGCCAAACATATATCTTGAGCTCATAATCATATAACGAAAAGGGGACGGTGTGTAACATCACTCGTACACACTGGAGTCATGCCATTGGTGCATCAATGACATGGTCATGGTACCTCCATGACTAGGAACACATATTTGGCTCGGGTATCAAACTGAAGGGTCAAAGCATAATCATATCATAAGGGTTCATATCAAAGGTTCAGAAGTCAAAGGTTCATATCAGAGTCCCATATCATAAGTTCATAATCAGAGGTTCATAATCAAAGGTTCATAATCAGAAGGTTCATAATCATAAAGTTCATAATCAGAAGTTCATAATCAGAAGTTCATAATCAGAAGTTCACAATCATAACAAACAAATATCATAGCGAACAAAATCATATCAAGGGATCACAGTAAAGGGAGTCATAGCAAAGGTATCATAAGTGAAGTAAAGTCAAAGATCAAAAAGTCAAGAGAAATCCCTACTGAAAAGGGATAGAATATTTGTACCTCAATCGAAGCAAGCAAAATAGAAACGTAAGTCACACGATGCATCAATCCCTCCGTCCGGAACCTATATGAAGTCGGATAACGCTTATTAAAGTCAGATTACTCATTTTAGACGGCTTTCCATTTTTAGCAGGTTCCCATATTTAGCAGGTTTAGTCATTAATGATATAATTAAGGTCAATTTAGGTTAAAGTGATAAAATAAGTATTATCTTAGTTTAAGGGTCAACCTTTACAAGTTATACAAGTTTAGGGTCAAAACCGTCAATATTACAAGGTAGAGGGTCAAAAGCGTAACTATGGAAATTTTACTCATTTTAGTCCTTTAATACTTTTAGTTAACATATTAACAAGTTCACCCTTTAAGTTTCATAATTTACCAAACAACCCTTTTAACTTTATTTAGTCGATATGCACAAAATCCTAGTTTTACATTAGACTAACATGTACGTTACGAAATCATAAGATTTACACCTCCCTTGTGAAAACCCATCTTAGGTCATGATATACCCTCCCCTCATAACGGTTCCATACGAAAATCACCATACCATACAAGCCCCTTCTTTCATTTATATTCGACATATATTACTTCAAATGTACATGTTGTTTTAACGTGATATCATTAATAGGAAATCCATGCATGTCGTGTACTATGAAGATCACAACATATTATATTGGAAGATACATGCATATACAAATTTATATTAAGATTTAATGGCTATCATTTTATGTGAGGCGACTTATTATTATATGTGTTGAGAAAAATGAACGCACATGGGATTTTAAGTTCACCAGGTCCCACGACATACTATCAAGAAAACATAACTTGGTCGAAATCCATAGAGGTCAGAAAAAAGATTTTTTGTAGAAGTAATAACATGGTCGAATAGTTATATTCTCATGCATACATGAATAGGTTGTTCTCAAGTGGTACTTTGATGATTTCATGCTAACAGGAGATCCATAAATCTTTTATCTATATGTTTCATGTGACATGATCATGCTTGCTTTTGGTGAGAAACCCCACGACACAAATCAAAACAACAAGAAGGAAGAAGATAAGACAGGATACAATACCCTTGTGGTGTGCGAGACGAACAAAACGAATGAACCAAGACCTAAGACCAAGTCTCCCTTGGCATGTAGAACCCACGACAGCAAGTACAACAACAGCCAAAGCCTCATTCTTCCCTCAACTCCACGACAGAAAGGAAAGGCTCACGACAGCTTCCTCTTTCGAACCAAAACGACCTTGACACCCTTGTGTCAATACCACACGATCACGATTCACCTTAGAACACTTTTCTTGCTTTGATTTTCGAATGAAAATGGAGGAAAAGACTTATGCCGTCACTTTTGGTAGAGAAAAGAGATTAGGGTTTCTTTGTGATGTATTTTAAATAATACGTGATAGTTATAAAGAGTAAATGGGAGATAAATTTGGAAAATAAAAGGGGTGATGGAATATTTGATTTGGCGTAAATCAAGGCCTACCAAAGTGGGAGAATTTGGTTAATTTTCATATTTATCATTTTGTCAAAGGTTAATGTATTTGGTCCTCTTTATGGTTTAAGTTAAATTGTACATGCCATAATATAATTTGATGCTTAGAAGTCATTTAAATTTGTAACATTTACTTGTAGTCACAAATAAAATATATTTATCATAGTTGGCGTAATTTATTTATGAGACGTATTTAATGAAATTAACGTGTTTTACGAGTTTTCGAATTATTTAATTTGAGGGGCAAAATGATCATTTCACACGTTTACGATTTTAGGGTTTTACAACTATTAATAAGAAAAATCCCATAGTTATGCCTTTATAAGATCGTGTTTGTGCTTTTTGTTGGAATATATAAACTAGGGAAAATGATGCAAATAGGCTAGTCACTTTCCAGACACTTTTATTTTTAATTTGAAAATGGACCGAGGGCAACCGCTGTCATTGGGCAACTCATCGAAATTGTGAAAAGTGTCCCGTATGTGTAAGGTATTGTTTTTTGGGCAACTAAAAAGCGCTGGGCAACCGTATTTTTTAAAAATGATTTTTTGGTCATTTTACATAATACTTGTCAAGTACATGTATTTTTATAATAAATTATTCTATATAATAAAAATTGGGTAAAACTCATAAGACTGCTTCTTCTTTTCATAAGACTGCTTCTTCTTCTCATAATACCCTTCTTCTCAATAAAGATTCAAACACACACAATATCCAAAAAAGCGATCAAGATACACCCGACCTCTCTCTATTTTGTGAATCCAAGATTTTGGTTTTTGCTTTTACCCTCTTTTATATATTCGTCTTCTTTTACCATTTTCACCTATTTTAATTCAATTTCAGATAACTTCTATACACTCTCAATATCATTTTTTTTATCACAGTATCAATCTTAAGAAAAAATGGCAGCAATATACAGTCTATACATCATCAACAAATCAGGTGGTCTCATCTTCTACAAGGTACATACAAATCCTTAATTTTATATATGTAATTATTTGTTTAGTTTGTATAATGAAAGAGATTAAAATGGGTTTTTAGGATTATGGGTTACAACGAAGAATGGACACAAATGATACTTTGCGATTGGCGAGTTTATGGCATTCGACGCATGCCATTTCACAGCAATTGTCTCTGGTTTCGGGCTGTATGGGTATCGAGTTGCTTGAAGCGGATACGTTTGATCTCCATTCCTTTCAGTCTCTTACTGGTATGCATTTTTTAGTTTTAATCACTGCATTTTGGTACATTTATAGTATTAAGTGGGTGTTTGCATTAGTTTATTTATAACTTCAAATGCAGAAAAAGTCCCAGTAATATCTACACAAATAAGCCCATAAGCCCTCAAATAAGCTCCACTTTTTAGGCCTATTGTGTTTTGACAGAGTATTATTCATCAGTAAATATATATCATGTATGATAATTACACACTTGCTTTGTTCACTTACCTTGTGATGGTATTTTCGTTGTAGGATGATTTGTGACACTATCAGCCGCAGTATATGATTTATGTCCCTCTAGTATTTCAAACTCTATACAGGTACTTCTTCTTTGTTTACTCTCTAGAACTTTACAATGATTCGATAAAAGGGATATCACTTTGAGTAAGTTTAGTTGATGTCTTATGTCTTCTTTCCAAATGTCGAACCTTTTTGCTATGTACCTACTTAACTTGCCTTCATTGCTATTTTCTTTTACGTCTTTTTTGTTCAAATGTTTGAATTCTGTTTCCTGCTCTGCAGTGGGATCCAGAAACATATATCCACCAGCTCTGCCATCCGTAAGCTGGTTGTAGTATCATTTATAAGGATCTGTATGGCATACATGCAGTTCAAAAACATATATGAGGTTCAACCTTCAGCATCTTCTTGACTCTTGACTTCTATTTTTGGTATGAGATATGATGGTTAAGCGTTTAAAGAAATTTACTAATGTTCATGTATAAGTTACTTGATCTAGCAATCTGTTATTATACCTTATGTATGTGTGAGTTTCTTTCTTATTATATTGTAAATAATTAGTTAACCAACTAAACATTACAATCTAAGTATTTGATTTAGGGAAAAAATAACCAAATAGTAATGAAGTTTCACAAGTGTTCCAATTTACTCACTCATACTTTTTCTGGTGAGGTTTAACCACTCAAGTTTTACAAGTGTTCCATTCTTATGTAATTTTTGAATTTTTGTAGCCATCTTTGATGACATGGAGATCCTGTGTTGCTGACATGGATTATAAGTGACAAAAATATACTTGATCAGAAAATACGCGATTAGAAAATTCTACAATAAAGATATTGATATGTATTGCTAAAAGTATGCTCTTGATTTTATAATGATTGTTACAGCGTATAATAAAAATTGCAGCATGTTGTTAAGCATAGGAGCGAGTTTTATTATTAAAAGAAATGGAAACAATAGAGAACATAATGAAAATTTTATTTCTAAAAGTGGTTAATGAATATCCCATGTCTCTAAAATCCAAGCAATTGCTTTATTCCTTGTGGTGTTTTGTCTTCCGTCACTTCCACTTGGGATATGGGGTATGTTGTTCAGATGTTAGTGACTTTGTGGTCTATTGGTATACTTGATGTATTGTGTTAATATTAGTTTTAGCAGGTGGGGTTGGGTTTATCTCTGTAATGTCCCATCCAGGTAATCTTTTACTTGTATTTGTGTTTTTCCAGTTCAGGTTCTTTCTCTTCAATCGTCTTGTTTGGAGAGGAAGAATGTCGTTTGTTTGTTTCGTTGTTGTTGTGGTTTCAATATATTGTTGCTTTTCTAAAAAAAAGGCTGCCAAAAATACCGTACCCATGTAACCCCTTCGGACACGTATTTGTATAATCTTAGTTGGGTTGAGTTAAACGGGTTAAAAATCTTAATCATGTTATTCGGGTTAGACCGCGGGTTCTTATTAAGGTTGGGGTAAGGATATAATTTTATGACTTAGTTTAGGTTTCGGGTTAACGCTTATAACTCGATTCAGAATTGCATGTTTGCCAATAATTGTCTAGCCCAGAATATTGAGAATTTTTTCTTTGTAATTGTCAAGCTACTATCAAAGTTGGATATTGTCATCAAGTTCTCATTTTGCATCAAAGTTGGCTACTCTCATCAAGTTCTCATTTTCCTACTAATTGAGAGCTACTTGTCAACTTGTCTATAATTCTATAACATGATGGAGTATTTCTTGTCAAGTACTAGCATTATCTAGTACTACTTACTCTCTTTATTTTTGTATCTCTATAACATTGCATGCATGTGGGCTTGTTGCTACTCAGTGATGCTTACAAACTCTTAGAATAGTCACTGTCAACATTTTATTCCTACTTAAGCTAACTAGCAAGCACTAATGTATAGCGAACCACTAAGGATGGAAGTGATCGCAAATCGTAATTCCGTGTTGGGTGTGTGACTATTTATAACACATTTTGGATACTTTAAGTTCATAAACTGTAATATATTGTTTGGCATGTGTTTAAAGGAATCCAATTAAATACTAGTCATAATTAGAGCTGGCATAACAGGTCACACGAACCTGTTAAGACACGAACCTGTTAAGGCACGAACCTGTTAAGGTCAAACACGAACACGACCTGTTAGCTTATCGTGTCATTTTTCTCAAACACGAACACGACACGAAAATAAACAGGTTAACCTGTTAAAGACCTGTTAAGAACCTGTTAACACTTCCAGTGTTCTCATTCCTATGTTTTGCTACTATCTCGTGATTTTGGGCTTATTATGTATTCTTTTTACATGGTTACTTGGGACTGTAGTACATGACTTCTGGCGTAACAAGCATAGATGAGCACAAATAATATCTCCATATTTAGTACAGCGATTGCAAATTACTAAAAGAATATTCAACCATTTGCTTCCTACTGTAAAACTTGACCAATGAATGACACAAGAACAACTTGACCATTACAACAAATAATATCTCCCAATGACACAAGAACAACTTGACCATTACAAGACTAATTCGCATGTATTTCAGTTATATTTACAAACAAGTCAACGCAAGACCATCAAGCTCGACCTTATTCGCCACTGACATTCCTACGGGTAAAACCCGTAACCATCTCACCTTGAATCATCAAACACGTTTTTATTCAAAAACTCTAATATCCGAAATCTAAAAATTAGATTTGGAGCGCGTGTGGATGTTTGAACGTGATTATCATGCATAAACGTGATCACAAGACACCGATCTATCATTTGAGATAGGTGGTGTAAGTATTTGAGGTCGTCGGAATTTGGCCGGAAACGATGACAGTTGCCGGAAATTTAGAGAGAGAGTGAGGAGAGTTTGTTGTGTGTGTGTTTTGTAGAGAGAGAAAGAAATGGTAAAATGGGAGTTGGAGAAATGGTAGAAATGGTAAAGACTTATATATATTTTAATTTTAACAGGTCTTAACAGGTCTGACCTGTTAAGACCAACAGGTCTTAACAGGTCAGACCTGTTAAGACACGAAACCTGTTAAAGGTCAAACACGAACCTGTTAAGACCAGGTCGTGTCGTGTCGTGTTAACAGGTTTCGTGTCAAAATTGCCAGCCTTAGTCATAATATAAATATAAACTGTCTAGTCTTGTTTAAATAAATAATATGCATATTCAGAACTATGATCTTTTAATTACGATAACAATGGGTGTAGCAAATTTATTTATGTGGTTGCATATCTCATCATTGATTAGCTTCTTAAAGTGTTTAAGTTATTGTCATTTGTTAATAGGGAATTCTTGAAGCTATGAAAGATATATTCCCATATGCCAAGCATCGACAATGATCTTTTGGGTTGCTGCAAATTCAACAACAGAGCAACATTTTGAGGACAAAATGAATCAAATCAAAGCCTACTTCGAGCAGGTAATGAGACGGGTTCAAGTATAAATAGATATGAAAATAATACTGCACTTTCTGATTGTGTATTTTTGTTACTTATTGCCAACTCAAAATCCATGTCAGCAAAACAAGGTCTCCATGTCATCAAAGATGGCTACATAAATTCAAAATTTACATAAGAATGAAACACTTATGAAACTTGAGTGGTTAAACCTCATCAAAAAAAAATATGAGTGAGTAAATTGGAACACTTCTGAAACTTCATTACTATTTGGTGATTTTTTCCCTTTGATTTATACTAAAGTTTTGCTGCCTTTTTACTTGCAGGTTTAAGAGATTTGAAAACCCACCGGTTTTCCATCGAGCGACATATACTAATATGGACGAGTAACATGTGAGTATTGAGCTTTTCTAGAAATGTAGAGGGGGGATGACGAGTGGTTTGGGAGGGTTTGTAACTGGTCAAAATGGGCAAGACCTGGGCAAGACTCCACCCATATGCCCTGATAAAGCTGGAATTTGACCATTGATTTAAGATTTAAATAGTTGTGATTCTGATGCATCCTCTAAACGGTTTGTTATGATAGTGTTGTGAGGGCTGGGAATTCCAGCTGTAGAATGTAACAAAGAGAATGAAGATGATGGTATTGTGAGGGCTGGCAGATCGCAAGGTGTTGAAGACCATAATTTAACATCTAGTTGAGTTCCACGGAAAGTACTTGCTCCATAGTAGAAAGCAACATTTGTTTCTTGTAGTTTATGAGTTCAACGGTGCTTCTAGTGAAGTGGTTCTTTACTGGGAAAACACAAACTCCCAGTCATCAAATAGTAATGGAAATACAATCAAAGGTCCGTTTGAGTTTCAAGCTCTAACCTAGATTGATTTTGATGTTAAACTTTTAAATCATAGTTTTCTGGAAAATTTTCAGGTCGAGATGCTGCATTTGTTGGCCTAAATGACGGCCAATTTGCTATTCTTGATGAAGATAAGATTGAGCTTTCTGTATATACCTTGCCTGGAGGTTCTTCAAAACTGGCTATTGAAAAGAATATGATAGATGAACCAAAGCAAGATGAAGATCTGGATGTTTCCTCTATCAAGGGTCCACTGCAGTTTACCTTTGAAAGTGAGGTTGATCGCATATTTTCTACTCCAGTAGGTAAGCAATAAGCAATAACATGTTGGCGTCCGATGCTGGTAGTCATTACTTGCACATTCTGATCATGGTCTGCTGAATTGTAGAGTCAACATTGATGTTTCCTTGTCTTGGGGACAAAATCGGCATGGCAAAGCTTGTTCATGGATACAACATTTTTACTTCTGATGGTCCTAATATGTCAACAAAAGGTGAAGGGAAGAAGTCCATCAAGTTGAAAGCAATTAAGATTGTTCTGCAGGTAAGTACCATAACAGTTGAAAAAGGTTTCACTATTGCATTTAGAAATATCATCAGTTCTGCTTTATATGTTGTTCATACTTTTTCAGGTAAACTGGCAAGAAACTTTTAGGGGATGTGTTGCTGGAATACTAACTAATGTATGTGTTAGATGTCATTTATGTGTAAAAAACAAGAACTAAAAATCCCCACGAACATCATTTTTTATTCTGTTGTATAAGAGGCAGGTTGATGATTTCTTAAGAGTAATATTTTGATCATAATTATCAGATTCGGTATGTTGTTTTAAAAATAAATTGAAGGGCTACCGATTGATTCATGATTAAGGTTTTGGTAAAGTTCTTAAAGCTGGTTGAGGCAGTTTGTCGATAGGCAATTGGATGAATCACTGATGTAAGCATCTTAAAGCTGCATTAATGTGAAAAGCTTGAGAGTTCAAGTTGCGTTGTACACATAGCTGAACAAACCAGCTACTAACGATGAGATATCACACTTCTCTTAAAACAATAAATTTTTAAATCAAATTCGCCATCCGTCCTAGAAACCTTTTCCATACTCGTCAAGAGCCTTTGTTATGCTTAACCTTGTATACAACTTCTGTTGTGCAACCATCTTGAAGGTTAGTGTGACAATCAGAATTTAGTGTTTTCCTTCCTACTACTAAGGCCTAGAATGTCAATTTTGTCTAACATGAAAGTAGATGAGTTGATGTGGTCATATGCTTTATATTTCGAGGCAGTAAGTGCTGAGTCTGAAATGATTAGACAAATTTAAAAATGAGTCATCTGATTTGCACTTCCAAAATATGGACACCAACATTCACCACGTGATTCAAACCATTACCATGTGACAAATGAGTAGCAGTAGTAATCTTCAAACGCAGCAGTGGTAACGAAACTTGTAGCAGTGGTAACCGATAATAGTAATAGCAGTGCTTAGGGTTACGCTAGCAGTGGAAACGACAAGCTAGCAGTGGTAACGAGCGACGTAGCAGTGGTTACGAGAATGACTAGCACCACAAACTATTTATTAGCACCAGTAACATAAAAACCAATCTTCAAAACCAATCTTCACGAACTATTTATTAGCACCAGTAACATAAAAACCAATCTTCAAAAATTCTTTAAAACTCCAACTGTTATCACTCGAGTACAAGTTAAGCAAATAGCAGTTTTATGTATAGAATGAATACTATCCTTTTAAACCCACCCATGTGATCATGAAATAATACTAATAGGAGAACTTATATTAAACAATGATCAATCATAAGCAATGTTATAAAACCAATCAGAAAGATTAAAAGCGTTTCTCATGAAGCGAATTAGCAAATATAAAACCAAACTTGACTTTCACATGTAGCGAATACGTCCACTGAACATTTAATATCTCACATTTCTTTCTGTATATTGTACTTATATATACTCTACTGTACAAAACCTCCCATTCTACACTCCAATCAACTCTTCGCAGCAACATAACCAAAAAAAAGTAAAAGAAAAAAACTGCAAACTTGAATCACTAATATTTTGAATTTCATAGGTCCAACGCAGAATCTCTCATCTTTGTATGAGGTATCTGAACCTGTAATCATATGGCATTACTTGAACTTTCTTAGAAATAGGGTCTCTACCTCTCTTCTCAAGGCACGTAACCACTTGCTTCCTTCTTAATGCTAAGTTAGTGTAAAAACTGGCATCTAACACTTTCGTGGCGCCCATAGACGCAGACTTAAATTTATTTCCCATCCATGAATTGTCTCCAAAAGACGAAAAGGGGTACTGTCATGTTAAGATGCTTGCTAATAAATACGTGGCGGAAGTCATACATATAGATGGAAGTGGTAGGAAGATGGAAAAAACAGGTGTTAGGTTCCCATTTATGTAACATAAGCATAAATATAAGAAGTATATATGAAGGAGTGATTGGATGAACAAGTTAACACAAACACACGTATATATGAAGAAAGGTTAGGCGTAAGTTTTGTGATAAAATGAACAACCAACTCCCAAATGGGAGTTTACAACATTATTTATAGGGAAGGAACTAGGGCAACACACTAGTTCCCTTCCTTTCCTTTTTGGGGGCTTTCTACATAAGCCTTGCCATAATTACTAACATAAAAGCCTAATTAAGCTAACTATTACATATTAATTACTAACACTTGTAATCAAGTTTAGGAGTGATTCCAACAATCTCCCCCTAAGTGTTGGTGATTAATGATTAGAGTGAGAAACGTTGTAGGTGCTGATGTAATAGTAGCTTCGACGTCTTTTGACATTCTTCTTTCTTGTGAGAAGAAGTGTCTTGATTCCAACAGCTCCCTTGTGTAGGGATCTTGTTTACTTTGATGTTTTTTAGCATTGACGTCTTCATTTTCTTTGTTCTTTGTGGTGGTAGTGATAGTATGTTGTGGTTATCTGCATCAGGTCCGCTTCGTTGCTCTAGTGTCTCCACGTCTTTCTCCAACATGCTCACACACTCTTTAACGTTGGATTTCAGTACTGATGTAGTTCTCTTAGTCTTTAAACTTTGTAGATTCTTTGACTTTGATGAAGAATCATTATGACTTTGTGTTGCCTTTTGAGAGAACTTCAATTAGTGTTGTTGTTGGTATGAGCATGTGAAGAATCTGCACGATCTTTTCCACCCGCGAGCATCCATAAGAAGAAAACATAAAACATAGGTTAGAAATAATCCAGCGCTTACAAGTTTGAACTTCGAGTGTGTTAACAGCATAGTGTGAAAACACGTCTCTAATTCTCACAAAGGCTGTTCATGAACTGGAGTCCCACAAGTGAGATAACGCGATGTACCGAAGTACACCTACAGTTCAGATGAGTCGCTGAGGTACATCGAAGCATCACCCCACGACTGTAGACCGTTTGAGACACACTAAGCGTAACCCACAAGGAGTTACCAAAGTGACCTGCTGTCAGGGCTGTTTGATGTTGACCCTGATAGGAGTTTCCATTCAATCATTAAGGATCACATGTGTGAACCTCTCATAAATGTTCTCGACAGATTGCTAAGATCTGTGAAGGACTCTTGAATGTATCACTTGCGTCCTTAATGTTGAATGACAAGTGATGAAATGTCAAGTGTACCTAAGAGATATTTTGATGAATCTCGTGGCTCTAGACTCAATAGCGCGCTTTGGTTTTCCTGAGCGGAGACTAGGGAGAGGGTCTCCTTCTTCAATACCAGCAATCTCTAAGAGAAAGCTGATAGTTTACGTAGGGTTCCCTGTGAGAATGAAACAAGCTTATGTTGAGAGAAACTTGAGTGGCTAAGAAGGTTTAGTGCATGCGTCACTGGGTCCATGATGACTTTGATCTTCAATACCGGTGTCATCAAGTGCAACCAGTAGCATATGAATTGAACCCGGTGTCTGCCCTAAGTTGAATAATCTGGAGGGCTATTTATTTTCACCATTTTCTTTACTTTTCTTTTTAATTCTTCAACTCCTTATTTCTCCGATTCTCATTTTCTCCTTTTTATAATCATACCTAAGGACTTCTAATTCTAGCTATTGGTGGTGTCCTTGGGTAGATCCCTCCGGCTCTGGCGGATCATAGGACGGTTATTCCTAACCTTAGTCACCTTATAACTCCATGACTAACCTATGTTGCCGTAAACCATTTTCATGAAAATCTCTCAAAGTGGTTATGAATAAAAGCATTTAGTACCACTGTGAGAGTTTTGTATTTTGCAGAAATACTCCCCCTCCACACGTGCTTAAGTATTTTGACAAAAATCTGCACAGTGAGGGAAGAGCGCGCACTTTTGAATTGATCAACTCAAGATAGACAATTCGCCGCGAGACACGGTTACGTTGCATAGTTAAAGAGTTACATTGTCAGCTTTTAGTTGACAACTAGCTCTAATAACTACCTTGAAGGTGTGGACAAACCTCGAAAGGTTGTCAAACCCGTCAAAGTTCATGTCTACCAAGAGTTTCTCGAATGGTACATTCTACTAAGACAAATCCTTTGCGAGACACGTTTACATCACTAGCGAACTAGCTTGAAATTATTACCCGTCCCGGACAAGTCTTTTCGAGTTACTAACATTTAAGATCTCGTCAATTCATTGGTTAAGTCTTTGGCACAAAGATTCAATAGCAATCCACAACATATTTCTTATCACATAATTTTTCTCCCTCTCAAAAATGGCATATAAATGTTATTTTTGACAAAATTTTGATATCGAATATGTCCATTTCGAGTTTTGTGGGAAGATTACCACGAAGAACAATTTTGTGAAAAAAGTTTTTAATCAAATACTCCCCCTCAACAAGTGATATTAACTTTTGAGGTTTTGAAAATCATTAGGGGAAGTACTTGTTCTTTTGAGAAAAACTTTGAAAAGTGAAAGTTTTGATAAGTTTTACTTAAAAGTAAGAAGCTTTCGCTCCTTTTATAAGGATTGTGGCACTGAAGCGTACCACATGGTCCTTTCATGACAAGAATGGGTTGTACACTGTTATGTGTACACAAGCCATTGTCAATATAAATCACACATCCAAATATTGATAAGAGAAACAAATCAAGGAGAATCAGGAGTACCCGGTATTCCGGCAATAACACCAGGAGTTCTGTCAGGGCGTTGGTAGCCTGTTAGAGATATGCTCGGATGCCCACCAACAAAGCTCTCCAGTGTCCTCATCTGATCCCGTCTGAACAACCTTTCATCAATCCTGGTGATGATCTTCATCAATGCCGTCATGGATATCCTTTAACCTGTATGTTAACCCGTCCCGAACCTTCTTTAATGTGTGATCCCCAAACTTATGAAGCTCTTTGCACGTCATGAAGCAGTTGTGGTGTAGGTCACTTCGGTAGACTACCCCAAATGGTTTCCTGATAAGGGTGTACTGTGCAAATTAGTTTATGTCGGGAAGGTCTAGCTGTGGTTTTGTGAGATTAACACGCTTCTGGTATGATTCCACGGCAATTTGAATATCTTCTACACGTTCTTGGATCACGATGCTTCTGATGAAGATTAACAATGACTTGATGTACTCGCGTTGGATATTTGTAGAGAATTGTCGCATTCGTCCTTGTACCTTTGCAAGATACATATCTTCAATGTCATTTAGTGACAATCTCGGAAAATCCGCTTCACAAAAGTCATACTCCTTTTCGTCTTGTCATTTGACCACAATTTTCTTTAGGAATGTGTAGTCCCACTTCGACGACAGGGTAACATGCTGAATTGCAACGATCCGTTTTTCACTGAACACTTCCTTTTTCGACTTAAGAAACTGGCAGCTTTTGTAGAAGATTCCTCGTCGTTCTGGCCAATGATGAATCCCATACAGTGCATCGAGGTCATACTTTTCCACTTTGTCAGCAAACATGTGTGTGGCTTCTTCCTCGATGGCTGGATTGTTAGAGTAGATTGCTGCCGGGAAAGGGAGTGTGAGTGATGTAGCGTATTTCTTGGAGACATCGCTACCGTGTAGAAGAAACTCAAGTTCGTTGTTGAAGAAAGAGCGGTATGGAATCTTGGGTTGATTCGGTCGGCCATGGTAGGTAGAGGTTTGGTCCAGTCAGTGTAGTATGGAGCTTTATCTTGTCTGGTGAAGTCAATGTTTGATTCAGGATTGAGCCAATCAATGTTGTTAGACATAGCTCGTGCAATGTTGTCGAGATGATATTCGACTTCGATTGCACTGTCTGAGCTGTCTTTAAGTAGTTGAAATGCATCATTCTTGATTCGCCTCAACTCTGCTTTGGTCATTTTCTTCACTTTGAACTTTTCCTGTATAAGCTTCACATGCTCCATTGTGCGACCATCTACCATATCTTGACCTTCCAGTAACGGAGGGGTTGCATCAACGAGTTTAGAAAACCAGTCATATTCTTCTGTGTCATCTTCAACTAGCCATGATACAACAACAGTCTTCTTCTTCTTCTTTTTTGGCTTCGATGATGATTCTGGTTTCTTTGTTGTTGTAGAAGAAGTGGGTTGTTGCTGGGGCTCAGGTACATCTTCATCATCACCACCAGTGTATTCAAAGTGATCACCGGTTTTCTCTGTCTATGGTGGTGACTCAGAGTCCTGAGGTTTATCAGTAGCAGGAGACCGTTGTGGAGAACTTCTAGCGGTGGAGGTCCGTTGGGGTGGTGGAGGCATAGAGGATGAATCGTCATTTTTCTTCTTACGTTTTGGCTCAGAATCCTTATTTGTATCGTCATCGTCTCTTGGATGCTTAGCCCTGTCAGCTGACTCTTTACACGATGCCCTGAGTTGATAGTCAAGCAATGCCTCAAATAGTTTGGCTTTGTCAGAAGTGAAAGTGTTGGCACGTTTAGACATTTGCAATACTAGCTTCGATATCAATTCAGCATCGGAGACAACCGGAGGCTGGACTGGATTGATTTGCATTGCTACAAGAGTAGATGCCATAGTTTGCTTGACCAATCGCATGAGATAAGGATAGAGTTGTCTGGCGAACATCTCTTTTGTCACTCCAGGGACGGTGTCAAGAAGAAAATTGTGAGTAAATTCTCTGATCGTCTTTTCCATTTCCCCTTGGATATCTCTGTTTAGAAACTGTTAAAGCTGTTCCCTTTCTCCCAACATCTCGTTTATCACTTTTTGAAGAAGATTGACTTTGTCGGCGAGCTGATTCAGTTTCCTGTTAACAATGTTACGTTTCTTTGCTTTTCTGACAGCATTGACAATCTTCGTCTTGGCACGTGATGCCCAAGTGTCGGTTGGTTTCTTTACCGATCTGGATGCGGATCTGGTGGTTGCTTTGGATGGCGGTGGAGATGAATGAGAAGATGAGTCTGACGATGATGATTCATGAGGAGGCTCAGGGTCCTTTGGTGGCTCAGAAGTTTGTTCCTTGCTACGTTCGGGACTATCTAGAAGATAATCATCGGCTTCCTTTTTCGGCTTTAGCCTTTTCTTCCACCTTAACCCTAGCTTCTTCATCTGCTTTTGCTATAGCTTCTTCTTCTGCTTTTTCTTTAGCAGCAGCATCAACATCTTCATGAGTAATTGTCTCAGTCTTCTCCTTATCAGGTTTCTCAAAGTAAAAAATGATCTCATCCTCTAGTTGCTGTTGTTGTAATTAGTGGGTCGTGGTACCAGTTCCCTTATCGGGTTGATTAACCGCATCAGAAACTGGTGTTGTTAGTGCACCACCACTTGACCCTCTAGGGCCACGAGTTTGTTGAAGGTTGAACTCTTTAGCAACATGTTGAAGTCTGAGATTCTTCAATTTCTTTCTGTAGTCTTTGTCTTCATCCTCTGGCTCTTCATCTGAGCTCTCTTCTTCCTGCTCTTGCACTGGAGTTTTTCCCTTGTCAGTTTTGGGACTGAGAGGTTTTGCAACTGTTAGTGTATCATCTGTTGCAGTTTCAGAGTAGATAACCTCTTCATCCATTTCAGTGTCCTCGGAGCTCTCATCCATTAATTTTGGTTCTGGTTTGGGATTAGGGATGACACTCTTTAATGGAACTCTCGTTTTGAGTGTGTGAGTCCTCTTTGGATACTTACGAGTACTCTCAGTGCTTGCAATACTTCCAGCATTGCCTCTCCTGGTCTTCCCAACAGGTGTACCAGAAGACTTTTCATCAATGAACCTCACTTTGCCTAATGCAAATGCTTCCAGATAACGTTTGTACGATTGAAGTCCCTTGATGTCAGTAGTAAGAAGGCAATCTGGTAATACCGCACCTTGTTTCTTCGTTGTTGAGTCCTTAAATCTGACAACATTGAGTGTGGGCTCAAGCAACACAGAGTGATGGTTGGGGTCATCAAGTCTCAAGGGAATATCTGGATTATTCCCTAGAATCCTTTGGATCAACAGTTTTGTGTATCTGATATAACGGATCTTGGTGCCAGGCTTTTTAAGGTAAGACATCATGTCGTCCTAAATCAGAGCTGCAAATTCGATGTGCATCATGTTGACCATGCCCCAAAATATTTGTAGTTCCATGAGCTTCGGATGCTCAAAACCACTGTCACGTCCTGAAACTGATTTGGCAATCATGATGTAGAGGGTTCTCCATGGCTGGGGGATGTTCTTAATATCAACTGATGAATGTTTTGTAATGATCCCAGCAACTTCATCATAGCCGATGTCGACCATGAATTGGAGAGTGACTTCTTCCGAGGGAGAAGCAACATGTTCAGCAGGCTGGATGTTTGGAAGAAGAAGAATAGGCCTTAAGTCTGCTGGAGTGACGGTGACTTGTTTGTCGTTAAGTGTCACTGTTACAACCTCTTGACCTTTGACCTTCTGCATGGTATGCCAGAATTGGTGAACATAAATCACCGGCACAGTTGCAGAATTAGTGAGCATGTTCTTGTAAGGATGAGTCTTCAGAATATCCACAGCAATTTGACAAGAAGACTCAGAACACGTGAAGTTATCAAAATCGACCCTGAGATTGTTCTTCCTAATCTTCATTGTGTAACCGTTGGGGAAGATGTCTTCCATTGAGAGAACATTTGGTGCATCAACATTTTCCATTTGGACATCCATATCGTGATCTGAAAGATATTGAGCCAAAAGAACCAACATATTGAAAGACATTACGTTAGTCCAAAGTTGATTTTATTGTCCAATTATTGAATATGTTATGTTGATGAATGTTACGAGTCCAACGTCACTTGTTTGTCCAATAGTCCAAAGAAGTCGTGAAAAGTTTCGTGAATTTATTAACTTTGAGTTTTAAAGTCCAAATTTACACACATTATCACAACATATTTACCATTTAAGCTTATTAGTAACATTTTGGTTTCGTGACGTTATGATTTATTTATTTACAAGTTTGTACGCGTAACAATTCATAATTTTGGTTAAAAATTTGGCTTAGGCGTAGGATTTTCAAGCTTATGCGTAAACAGTAGACCATACGCGTAGGCATAAGCTTATGCGTAGTAACTTAACTTACGCGTAAGAGATATTACGCGTAGGAACAGAACCCTTAGCATAGAGCTTACGCGTAAGCGCATGTGGGAGCTTATGCGTAAGGTTTACTCCTAAGGGTAAACCTTATGCGTAAGACTCAAGTTTACGCATATCCTTCACAGGATACACGTAGTCCCTTTGTAGAACCTTACGCGTAAAGGTTACGCGTAAGATTGCTCTTACGCATACCATTCTACGCGTAAGGTGATCCTTATGCGTAGGAGCACAGTTAACCTTGATTCTGAATTTTGCACGCGTAAAACCTGAAACAAATTTGTCATAACATCATCATTTAACATATTTATTCAATCCCTTTCAGTCTTATATGAAATCACAATGATCCACATTTATGCGTAAGTTTTCCTTACGCGTAGAACTAAACCCTAAATTTCAAATTCTACGAATAAGTGATTTAGCCATAGGATTTGCACCAAATGTTTTCTGGGATATCTTAGAGGCCTAATGAGTTGTTTTAAACAAGTTTTAACATCAAAACCCTTATGAAACAAGAATACCCAATTCGTATGATACTTAAACCCTAATTCTCAATTTATGCACAAATCATGTTACTGGGCAAGAATCAAAGGAGTATTTGATCAATTAAGTGTGTAACAAACATCATTCAACCATCTAATTGTCCAGAAACATTCACACAAGAAAATGACCAAATTATGCGTATGAACCTTAAATTTGAAAATGATCAATTCTTGAATCTGGATGGATTTGGTTGATAGAAATGGTTTAAGAACGATTGTATCAACATTATAACACTGTCATTTTACCAACAAACACCCAAACATGATTACATGTTCATACGCTTATGCGTAGAACATGAAATCAAGCCTAGGGACAAATCTAACCGTTGGATTTTAAAACAAATCAAAACCTATGTTTAGATAATCACCTAGAATGATTAACCACTTACAAATTCGAAGATTAAAGCATGGTTTTGAGTATTGAATCTTATGCGTGGGATGAGTGGTTGAGGAAATTTAATGAGAGTAACAAATGAATTTGAAAAGTTTGGTGGGGAGTTTTGTTAAAATTACTTTGAGCTTTTGACAACATTGGTCCCTCCACCTTAACCATTTTCATCCACAGCCCATAAGTTCCACTTTGGTTACGTTATGAAGTATAGTTTTGGAAAGAAACTTGAAGACGCTCCCCCTCGTCTTAAGAAATAATGAAATTTTATAAATTTGAGTCCGGAGAGTGTCAGTAAACCAGAAATGTGACCACCATTATCAAAGAAACAACCGGAATAAGGTAACATGCAAGTACAAGGTTTTATGAAACATAAAAATATTTACTTTCTCCCCCTCAACACTTGACTGTAAAAATACTGAGATTTTGAAATACTAAAGTGTTGACGGAAGATTTGTACTTGCCATGTTGAAAGAATTTTAGATAGAAGAATATTTTTGTAGTTTTGTAAGTTTTATATATTTGTATTTTGTTTTTGAAAAAAAATATTTACAAAAGAGGTTTTGGTGTTTGACTGGTTTTAAGATTGTTTTAAAAGTTCGTCCAGTTCCTCTGGAGTCAAACACCGCATACCAAACCAACTCAGTAAACCTAGCAGGAGCTAAGGCTTTGGTGAGAAGATCTGCCAATTGGTATTCAGTACCCACAAAATATAATGAAACGGTACCCTTTTCCACATGCTCCTTAATGAAATGATATCGAAGATCGATATGCTTTGATTTCGAATGTTGAACAGAGTTGCACGAGATCGCAATAGCACTTCGATTGTCGCAGTACATCGGGATTCTGTCAAATACGTAACCATAGTCTTTGAGTTGTGTTCTGATCCAAATGACTTGAGCACAACACGCTAACATGGCTACATATTCTGCTTCTGTTGAAGAGAGCGATGTACAATCCTGCTTCTTCGATTACCATGACACCAGTTTATCACCAAGAAATTGTAAAGCTCGTGAAGTACTTTTCCGTGAATCTAAGCAACCTGCGTGATCAGCGTCTGAAAAAGCTATTAGTTCAAAACCAGAATCCTTCGGATACCAGATCCCCAAGTTAATGGTTCCCTTGATGTATCGGAGGATTCTTTTAGCCTCAGAGAGGTGAGTTTCAGTTGGTCGCGACTGATAACCGGAGCAAAGATATACAGCAAAGACAATATCAGGTCTACTGGCTGTTAGATACATGAGAGACCCAATAATACTTCGGTATTTGGTAGGGTCAACCAATTTCCCATGCAAATCAGCGTCCAGTTTCTTGGTATGTGCCATTGGTGTGGCATAGGTATCACAGTTTTGCATTCCATTTTTGTTTAAAATTTCAAGGGCATATTTGGACTGACTCAAGAAAATACCACGAGGTGATTGATGAACTTGCAGTCCTAGAAAGAACATAAGTTCACCCATCATTGACATTTCAAAATGTTTTTTCATAAGTTTTGAAAAAGCGTTTGAGTACTTTAGATGTGTTGACCCAAAAATGATGTCATCCACATAAATTTGAACGATTAAAATGTGTGCCCCGTGATATTGTATGAATAGTGTAGGGTCGACCGATCCTTTGACGAAATTATTAGCAATAAGAAAGGATGATAACTTATCATACCACGCCCGAGGGGCTTGTTTAAGACCATAGAGAGCCTTTTTCAGTTTGTAGACATGATTAGGGAACTCTGGATCAAGGAATCCTTCTGGCTGGCTAACATAGACCGTTTTTTTCAGTTTTCCATTGAGAAAAGCAGTTTTGACATCCATCTAAAAGACCGTGATGTTCATGTGAGCCGCGAATGCGAGAAATATCCGAACAGCCTCAAGCCTAGCAACCGGTGCGAATGATTCCTCGTAATCAATCCCTTCTTCATGTCTATAACCCTTAGCCACCATACGTGACTTATTTCGGATAACCGTTCCTTCAACATCCAGCTTGTTTTTCCAAATCCATTTGAGACCAATAACATAGACTCCAGTTGGTTTTTCAATTAATTCCCATACTTCAAGATGTTTAAACTGATTGAGTTCTTCTTGCATGGATTCAATCCAGTTGTCATATGTCATGGCATCCCTAATGTTTTTGGGTTCAGCTTGGCAGACGGTAAGTGCATAAATGCTATGTTCACCGTCAGTCTGAAGTCGTTGTCTAGTTACGACTGATTGATTCGGGTTGCCAATAATGTTCACTAGAGGATGGTCTTTAGTCCAACGATGTATGGAGGGTTGATGTTGATATACATTCTACAGATTAGGAGGATTCAAATGGCTTGTGGATGATTCTGCAACATCAGGTGTGGCAGTTTCATTAGCAAACTGATTGAAGAACGCATTTGGATCATAATCTGCATGTGGGGGTACTTCATTGTTCAGAAGATCATCAGCTGGTTCAGCGTCATTGGATGCGGTTTGTTTGACTCTTGTTGTAGAATCAATTGGTGGTGCTTCCACAACAGTAGTTGTTGTAGCAGGTGTATCAGGTATTGGATTATGATCAGGTTGAGTAGCAGAAACATTTGATACAACTGGAGCACGTTCATCAATATCATCACTAAACAGAGGAGCAAATAGCTGTTCCATTTGACGTCGAGTAAGTTGTAAACTAGGTTCAGCTGATGATGGGGTTTGAGGGAATTTTAAACGGTTATGTCTGGCTTCCAAGCTGTTATGCTCAGAAGCCATTTCTGTAAGCTCATCGAAATTTGCATGAATCGTTTCCATAATCTCCCTTGTACGACGATTCGAGATCCGGTAACCCTTAGAGTTTTCACCATATCCAACAAAGACTCCAATGTCAGCTTTGGCTTTGAGCTTACCAAAGTCATCACGATCATTATTCGGATAGCATAGGGATCCAAATACATGAAAGTGTTTGAGATTCGGTTTACGGTTGTGGATAAGCTCATAAGGTGTTTTGTTGTGGCGTTTGGTAATCATTGAACGATTCTGAGTGTAGCATACAGTTGACACAGCTTCAGCCCACAAGTAATCTGGAAGTTTTGCATTTATCAACATCGTTCTTGCAGCTTCCACTAACGTGCAGTTTCGTCTTTCAACAACTCTGTTTTCTTCTGGTGTGCGTGCAATGGATGTTTGATGCTCAGTGCCCACTTTATCATAATATGCACGAAGAGTTTGATTCACAAATTTAGTTCCTTTGTCTGTTCTGATTTGTCTGACTATGTTCCGGAGCTGAACCTGAATTTTCATGAGAAAGGTGATGATCATCTGTGGAGCTTGATCTTTACTTCGAAGAAAATAAACCTAAGTCCATTGTGAGTAGTCATCTACAATTACAAAGATGTAGCGTTTGCCATTAATCGTCTGCACGCGCATCGGGCCACACAAGTCCATGTGAAGAAGATGAAGCACATGCTGTGAGCTGTGTTCCACCCTTGAAGGAAAGTGAGCACGAGTGCTTTTCCCTTGTTCACAAGCTGAGCATAGGTGATCTTTGGAATACCAAAATCTTGGGAGACCTTCAACAAGTTTGTATCGAGCAAGATTGGTTATGGTTTGAAAGTGTAAATGTGAGAGACGACGGTGCCATAGCCAAGATTTTGTAGATTTTGCCTTTGAAAGTAGACAGATGGGAGATGAAGCAATCATGTCTTGAATTGAGATTGTATAAAGGCTTGAATTGCGGGTACCAGACATAATAGCGTTTCCTTGTAGATCACGAATAAAACAAGTTTTCTCCCGAAAAGCAACTTCCAAATCTCCATCATAGAACTGACCAACTGAGAAGAGATTGTGACCGAGGCCTTCCTCATAATAAACCCTGCTAATTTCGATGTTGCCATTGATGTAGTCTCTGTAGCCCATGATAGCTGCGAAGAGATAATTCCCGAATCTGACAGTGCCAATGAACTTTGCAACAAAGTTTGATAACAGTTTGAGATTGCCTGTCATGTGTCGGGAACATCCGCTATCAACAATCCAGAGGATGATCTGTATCACCTGCATTACACACAGATGACATAGATGGAATAGAAATAGATGTGGAACCCGAAGATTTAGAGGGTTCCGAAGCAGTTATAGTTAAAACACACATGTTTATGATTTTAGGTATCCATTTAAAGCCAAGTGTATTATGTAACCATTTCTGCCATCTCCAACTAGTCTTAGCTTTGGTCTTAGTGAATGCACTAGGTGATAAGTTCTTCCTAGGAGGTGAAGGGGGTACTATGGGTACATCAATGATCTTAGCCGGAACACTAGAAGGTGGTTTACCTAGCACATACTTAGAAGCATTAGTGGGCCTAGAGGTATTCCGTTTTCTATTATTCCGCTTACGATTCAAGATAGCCTTAGCAACACATTTATCATGACAACCAGAAGACATGCTTTTACGACAACCGACACAAGAAGTTTCAAACATAACATTTAGAGTACTTAAAGATTCAGCATTCGTTACAGCACTTTGTTCATTACATTTGTCAGATGCAATATCTAAAGTGGGTGCAACTTGAGTTTTATTCAAAGTCCTAAGGTGTTCTTCTACTTCAGAGATCTTTATTGTTCTTTTCTTACGTCGCAACTTCCTATTCTTCCTTGTATTGCTCCTAGGCTGTGAAGTGCGGGCGTTGGGAAAAAAAGGCAACTATTCATGTTTCAGTAGAGGGAAGCACATTAGTTTCTTGTGGTTTGTCATTAGATGTTCTTGAGTCATTTTGAATCTGTTTAGGTGCAGTTACGAATGTGTTACTATTCCTATCTTGCTTAAGTTTCACCAACTCTGCTTTTAGATCATGGATAGTGTGTAACAAATCTTGATTTTCAAAACGAATGAGTCCATTTCGTCGTAAAATATCTTTGGTATATGCAAGATGATCATCAACATCGTTTGACGCTTGAGCACGAGTCTTTTTTAGTAAATCAAATATGACACCATATTCCTTTTTAACTTTTGAAATTTCTTGTTCATATTTTGAAATTTGACACTTCAAAGAAGCGTTTTGATCATCCAGTTGCTCAAGTTTTGGATTAAGAGTTTTTGTATGCAACTGGTTGATTTTGTTTTGCAAAGCGAGTTCTCGATTTTGACAATCTTTTTGACACCATTGAAGACGACGTTTTGCATTTGAAAGGTCGTTTAACAAACGTTCATTTTCAACTTTTAAAGACTTGATTTGTGACACAGTATCAGTATTCTCAATATTTTCAACGGAATCAACAGAATCAATAGAGATATAATCAAATGCATATGCAACAGAATGTAATAACACAACATTATGGATATCAGCACCGATAACATCTTCCAAGAGTCGATCAACATCTTTTCTTAACATTTTCTTTTTACGTTTTGTGTTGGAAATTGATGTTTCTGTTTGTTCGAAAACTCTTTTCATAAGTCCAAGCTCCTTGTGAAAATCCCTTTCCCAATATATTGCACACATTTTCAAATTCTGGACATGAGGTAAAATTCTTTTCTGAAAAATATCTCTTTGTTCTCTCGCATGAAGCGATTGAAAATGTTCAACTTTTATTTCAGAATTGATTTCTATTTCACGTTCCAAAAGTTTGATGTTCGAAAGGAATGTTTCAAAATATTTGAGAATTTGACAACGTTCGGGTATTGTTTTTACTTCACTGAGTGAAGGTAAATGACCATTAATTTGTGCAGAATTGGGTTTGGGACCAACATTAGAAGACTCAGAAATAGGCGTGATAACCCAAGGTGTGTTAGAATTATCCTGTTGTGCGACGAAAGTGATGGCTTTTGAATAGGTAAATAGTTTGTTATAAACAACATTTTATAATTTTGATCAACTCTCGTCTTCTGCATCTAATTCCTCTTGACGATTATATTCAACAACAGTCATAATGGAATCATCAATTCTATGTTCTGCACTGTAAACTTGAGGATTTGGTTTGAATGCACCGTTAGAAAACTTTGGTTTGTAATCATCAAGATTCGGTCCATATCCATTTGGATTTGGTTTGAAAGTAAACTTTTGAATAGTTGTGATTGACTCACCATGTTTATAAACAACATTTCGAAACTCTTTGATTTTGTTTTGTAAGTCGAAAATTTCTTCAAGATAGTCATCTATTCATTTCTTTGAATGCTTTTTGTACTCACAGAACTGTTTTTGACAATTTAACAACTCAGACTTGGCTTTGTTAGTTTCCGAAGTGAGAGCGTTAAGTTGTTGTTTATGATCATATTTCAGTTGTTCTATTTGAGACAACAAAGCATTTTTGGATGCGACTAGATCATGTATCTGTTGTTCTAATGATTTTTTGTTTTGGTAAGATTTAGCAAAAGCGACTTCAAAACCTTTTTCACGTTTTTCTTATGTTTGAAAAATGTTGAGTTGATATTTTAAGCATTCATTATCCTTAGTTAATAGTGCATTTTTATCTTTTAATTTCTGATTGATGTTACGGCATGTTTCCATTTCTTTGAATGCTTTTTGTACTCACAGAACTGTTTTTGACAATTTAGCAACTCAGACTTGGCTTTGTTAGTTTCCGAAGTGAGAGCGTTAAGTTGTTGTTTATGATCATATTTCAGTTGTTCTAATTGAGACAACAAAGCATTTTTGGATGCGACTAGATCACGTATCTGTTGTTCTAATGATTTTTATCTGTTGTTCTAATGATTTTTTGTTTTGGTAAGATTTAGCAAAAGCGACTTCAAAACCTTTTTCACGTTTTTCTTGTGTTTGAAAAATGTTGAGTTGATACTTTAAGCATTCATTATCCTTAGTTAACAGTGCATTTTTATCTTTTAATTGCTGATTGATGTTACGGCATGTTTCCATTTGAGATTTTTGGTCGTTAAGTAAGGTCATGAGCTCAATATCTAGATTAGACGAAAGATCAGCTTGTTCAACGTGAGTCTCAACATGATCATTAGTCAGATCCTCAAGTATAACCACGGAATCAACTTGATTATCAATGGTAACCATAAGGTCATCTTGATCGTCAAATATAACTACGGGATCTATTTGATTATCATCGGAATGAGATGTAGATGGCTCATGTTGAACACTCTGATCCTTGTCGGATGCAGATGTTGGCGGAGATATCAGATCAGTAATGAATATAGTTTAATCTGGTATCTGAGACAAGCCGTCAGTGTCATACACTGGGCCTGTATCACTCATGTGGAGTTCATGCGTGTTAGCCATTAACATCACTGCTGCATTAGCCTGCAAGTCCTCCATATCATCATTAGAATCTGCATTAGCCATGAAGCTCTGTTCCTTGTTGGTAAGAGTTCCACCAGCTTCATCCTTAAGAGCCAAGAGTAAAGCCTCTTTGTGATAAGCGCTGCCTCTTGTCCTCGGCTTTGGGCATGCATTAGCCAGATGACCCTTCTCATTACAATTATAACAACGAAGACCATTAATCCCATTATGAGCATTACCCTGTTCAACCACTTGAACCCTTTGTTGTTGTGGAGCACCCATGTTATTCCTTCCCATTTGATTAAACCCTTGACCACCGCCCATCTGACGAACATTACCACGATTCTTAACTTCAACACGTCCATTGTTAACAACAGCCCGATTCTTTGTGTTTGATGAGGTACGAATGCGATTGTTGGATTTGTTTGAATATCGGCCGAAGGCTCTAGCAATCATGACAAACCCTTGTTGTAATGCATCGAAAGCTTCTGTATCCTCATTAGATTCACTGTAAAGTGCTTGATCATTGTTGTTGTTGTATGGAACCAATTGAGTTTCTTGAGATTGGTGTTGTGATGGATCATATGGTGTAATTGTTGCAGTTGGTTGTGGAGGATTTGTGAAGACAGTTTGTAATGTCGGGAATTGAGGATAACAAGTTTGAGCCCACAAAGCTAAAGATTGATTATCCGGAAGTGAAGGCGAAACAGGTAGTCCACGGATAACTCTTTCTTTGTCAACTTCCTTTTGGTGGGGCTTCAAATAGTCGTACAACAATCCATATGTAGCATGATGAAGATTCTTTGATTGACGGATGAAAATGACATACTTTTCCCAATCAAGACCAAGACTACTCAGGAACTTAGTGTTGACTGCAATTCTTGGCATAATGATATTATGTTTGTCCAAGTCATTGATGATGTCTGAGAATCGATGATGATATGACTCTAATGTCTCCCCTGGTTCAATCATGAAGTGTTCATAAGCCAAGTAGATTTTGGATTCCATGTCTTCTTGATTGAGTTTTGTGCCTTCCATGAGAAGATGAATATGCTCCCACATTGCTTTAGCAGTCTTTTGAGCATCAACACTTAGAAGTATCGGATTAGGTATTCCCAAAATGATGTATTGCATTGCCAGTTCATCGGCTTCAAAGTGTAGAAGTTGATCAGTAGTGAGTTCATTAAGACTGACAATGTTGGTGACATCACCTCTTGGTGGATTAGCATTCAGATCTCCGTGTACAGTGACAGTAGGCATCTGAAATGGACCTTCCAGGATGACCTTTTTCAAGAACTTTCCATGTGGCTTCTTTAGATCACAAAACCTAAAGAACCTTATCACCCATTGATCCTAGTTTCCGGGAGTGAGCATTGGAGGTCTATCAAGTGATCTAGCCTCATGAATGGATTGTTGGCTACTTAAAGCTTCACACATCTTTGCAAACCAAGAAGGTTCCTTTATAGTATTCCTGGATGGATGCTGATTTTGAAAGTTTGTGTAAGGTTGTACTTGAAGACTAGGTGGTGGTTGAATCATTTGTGGTTGAATTGCTCCTTGAGGAAATTGTTGTTGAAGTTGTTGTTTTTGTTGCTGTTGTAGTTGTTGATAAAATTGTTGTTGTTGATGGAGTTGTTGTTGTTGTTGTTGAGGATACACATGAGGGAAGTAGCTAGAGTATGGTGGTTGAGACATCTTGAAACTTGTGTTGAAAAATGGATCTTTGTAGTCGAATGAAACTTTGTTGATGAAGTATCCTTAGGCGTAGAAAACAGCTTAAGCGTAGAGAAAACCTTATGCGTAAAACCAATCCTTACGCGTAAAGAATGAACTTACGCGTAGTGATAACTTAAGCGTAAGCTTGAGGAAAACTTAGCTTATGCGTAAACAAAGGCTTAGAAGTAGAATTCTTATGCGTAAGAATATGCTTAGGCAGAAAGAATTGCTACGCGTAAGAACTTTGCTTAGGCGTAAAACTAGGGTTTTGCCCAAAAATCCTTTATACTTATTCCAGTGTAAAAGATATCCAAAGTTGAAGTGTTTCCAGGCTTATCCAAGCAAGAAAACACTGAGTAAACCAATAACACTGAAGATCAAACCTTTAGGAGCTTACGCGTAAGTTTAGGGTTTTGCTATGCGTAAGATTTGTCAAATTTTGCCAAAACTGAGATTTCTGCCCAAAAGTGTTTCTAAACCATATTTTTGTGATGAAACAGCTTCAATATCACCAAAATAACACAAAAGTGTGAAACTTGATGATCCAAAACTCTTATACACCATACGCGTAGAACAGACCACACAACTAAAACCAAGCTAAAAAACAACGAAATACACGTAAAGTTTCAAACTTTTTGCCAAAAACTTAAACTTTAACACCAAATAACCTTTAAAGTACAAGAATCTTGAGTTTTAAAGTGTAAAAATGAAAGCATTTTGCGTATGAAAGTTTATACACCGAAACCCACGCGTATACTTTTAAGACTTCAAAAAAAAAATCGTTTCACCCAACTATTTGGCGAATGATACCACTGTTAGGTTCCCATTTATGTAACACAAGCATCAATATAAGAAGTATAGATGAAGGAGTGATCGGATGAACAAGTTAACACAAACACACGTATATATGAAGAAAGTTTAGGCGTAAGTTTTGTGATAAAATGAACAACCAACTCCCAAATGGGAGTTTACAACATTATTTATAGGGAAGGAACTAGGGCAACACACTAGTTCCCTTCCTTTCCTTATTGGGCTTGGGCCAAGGCTTATGGGCTTTCTACATAAGCCTTGCCATAATTACTAACATAAAAGCCTAATTAAGCTAACTATTACATATTAATTACTAACACTTGTAATCAAGTTTAGGAGTGATTCAACAACAGGCCTTTTGCATGACTTAAATCCAACATGACCTTGTTGAACAAATTAGATAGAAAAAGTACAAATAGATAACCTCTTATGTCTTGACATAAGGGTCACCCATCCGAGCACAAACAATTGCGTCAGCAAGCTCTGATATTGAAACTTCCGCACCTGATAAAAGATGAATCAATTGTTATACAGAAAAGGCTAGTATTCAGGTGTTGTTTTTATACTTTGATTTTATATTGGAACAATTATCCAGCTTGAATAAAATGTGAAGATATACTCACCATACTTCTCAATGGCTACAGAAATTTCCTGTTCCATAAAGCCTATTTCAAGCAATCTAAGTGTCTTGTCCATGGTCCCAAACAAGGTTTCTGTTGTGGCTTCCTGCTATATTTAGCGGAATTAGTGTTGAAGCAAACAAGATGACTTGTAATGGATAAATGATGCATAATTTAATACTTATAACTTTATACTGCGCGAATGCAGTAATTCATGTCATAACCATAAAATAAAATAAAAAGTGGTGTTCTCATAATTGATATGTTAGGTCATTTATGAAAGATAAAAACTGAATTGCTAAGAAACCTTAGAACAAGAGTTATAATATGGTCAAATAGACAAAGAAAAATGAGATAAATGTATTGGTAGATGGAAGTTTATAAACCTCGTTTCTTGTTGGAAGAGTCTGGTTTAAATCATCTGCGCTAGCCATCTGAGCGGCAAAAATGAAATCTAAAAGTTCGTTAACAGGAGCATCTTCACCTATCAACAATTATAAATACATTACAAGGCTGTAGATAAATGTTTTGCTTACCAGATAAGTAGACAGCCAAGGTTCCAGTAATCAAACTACTCTTACTATTTTGGGACACAACAGGCTTGTTGCTGTTGTATATGTAGCATTAGTCACGACAAAGACATAGTAGAAAAAGGTACAATTTGGTTACTAAGTTTAGTATAATTTAAGATAGGAGGCTAAAATACCAAGTTTGTTAATTGCAAAGTCAACCTCCTCCATAGTGAAGTTCATCATTAATAAGGATGCCTTTTTGTCATCAGTAACATCACAACACTCATCATCAGGGTCCTGCATAAATTGAAAAATATTACAAAACATAAAATGAAGACTAAGGCAAGAATATTCACGAAATGCAGTTAGGAACTTCAGGTTCTGTCACACCCCCAAATTACCTGTTTTGCAGCGGAATGGAATTCCTGGGGATTGACTGTCATAGCATCACAATCACAGTTATATTGAACGACCTAAAGTGTCGTTTGGAAAATACATCGTTTGATTTAATAAAACAATCAGAGTTTACAAAGTAGGTCCCAAATGAAAATCAACTTGTGCGGAAATAAGTTTGTTACAATTCACTACATAAAAGGTTTGCTGTGAAATCCAGCAAGTTATATTGACACTAACACTACGATACTGTCAGTTAGGGGTCCTTAAGGTAAGGCGACGTTTTGTCCATTAAACCCCCACACTGTCTTGGACTTCAAGGATTGACGTAAAGCACTTATAAGAACGGAATCAGAAGTAAAATACAAAACATTATAAAAAGTTAAATACGTCCTGGGACTACTACTCACAACACTACAATGACTACTGTTTTTCCGTAGGAATAATTACTACTTGAAGTGATACCTCCTCCAACTGAAACGTTAATTGTTTGAACCATAAAATCGGAGGATAGAATTTAATATGATTTGAATCATTGGTTTAACATGGAAAAAGATGATACAGAAACAGCACTGATTACGATGTATATGTTGTCGTTGTTCGGACAACACAGGG